>CM076467.1:21174532-21598607 GCA_038419695.1 Scomberomorus guttatus
ACCTTATCCCAACCACCAGCAACATGCCCAGGCCAGCTGAGCAGCCCAGCAGCATGCCCACCTCCCAGGCACTGTGTCTAGTGATAATGTCTGGATACTTCCCTTCCTTGTCTGGGGTTCCAGAGGGGTTGTAGGGATGTTTGGGTTTGGTATCAGTCTTGGAAGGGTTTGGTTTAAACTCATGTCCAGCATTTAGTATAAAGTTTGGGTTAAGGTTTGGATGGGGTACGGGGTTTGGGTGAACCACTGTACTTGGTGTTGGTGGGTTGAGGTTGGGCTCAGGGTTGGATGATGCAATGGGGTTCTGGATTAGCAACCTCTGACCCAAGGTGAGTTTCTGGGAGGGAAAAGGCAATGAAGAGGATGTGAGGGGGTTGTAGAGAGAGCGACGGGGAGCTGGAGAGGGTCCTGGGTGAGGGGAGGTAGACTGGGAGGGTATGGAAGAAGAAGAGGTGGCGGATGAGATGAAAGAAGATGAGGAACCCAGTGAGAGGGAAGATGTTGAGTTAGAAGTAGAGGTGGGTGAGGAAGAAGGAGGTGAAGGGGGAGAAGAAGTAGAAGAAATAGGAGAGGTTGATGAGGCAATGAAGGAGGATGAGGAGGAGAGGTCTGGGAAGATGGTGGAAGAAGAGGGCAAGGAAAAAGTGGTGGATTGGGATTGGGGGGGTTCAAAAGGAGACGGGGAAGACGTAGATATAGGGACTGGGGAAAAGAAGGGAGCTGATGATGGATAGTTGGAGGAGCTAGAGGAAGGTATCGTAAAGGAGGATGGCCGAGGGGAAGCAGAAGAAGGATGGGCAGGGGAAGAATAAGGAGGATTGGAGATCGGGGAAGGAGAAGGAAGAGCAGAAAGGGCTGGAGCTGTTTTTGGTTGGTTTGTCGTGGAGGAGGAAGAGGAATGAGTGAGCAATTTTGACCTAAAAGATGGATGTATGGATAACAGGGTTGAATCTCCAGAAGGATAAAGGGGAGTGGTAGAGCTAATGGAAGAGAAAGGCAAAGTATGGGTGGAGGAAGAGGATGAAGAGCGAAGGATAGTCAGACGGGTAGGCTTGGGAAAAGAAGCAGCAAGAGTGCCTGAGGGGATGGAGGCAAAGATTGGGCTCATGGTTTTTATCATTGCTTGCAACTGAACATCTTTGACCTCTATACCCTCAACTGGTGTGAAGGTTGCGTCAAACCTTGATGTGAACAGTAGAAGATCAAATAATTTAGGAGCTAATGAAGGTTGAGATTGCTTCCACCCAAAGGTATGTGCCTTTGGTACACCAGTTTGGGGGTGGGACTGGGACCATGGTTGGGGGGAGATACTCAAAACTGCAAGTGGGATATCATAATGGGAATGGTCTGTTTGAAGAAAGCTAGCTTGGCCTGGAGTTTGAGCTGGGATAGTTTGTGGCAGGGTTTTATGAAAGCTGCTCAGAGTTTGAGGTAGTGTACTGCTCAGAGATGCAGGAGTTTGTCGCTGAAGGTGAGGTAGACTGGTTGGTCTTGGTCTACTTTTGGGGGCAGATGTACTATTTTCAGGCTGAGGTTTGGGTAAATCACTTGCAGGCTGGTAGTGAGATGTGATATTCAGGACTTTTTTGGGTAGTTTGTTGGGTAGGATCTGAGTGAGGTATGAAGTTGTGTGGGACTTGAGAAAGGACTGAAAGGTAGGAGATTTGGATGCGAGAATGGAGTTTGGTGAAGAGGTTTGGGACTGAGAAACTGTCTTAGGTGAAGATGTTTGGGAGAAGAGAAAGGTCTTAAATGTACCAGTTTGGGGCTGGAAAAGGGGTTTGAATGGAGAAGGTTGAACATGGAGAAAAGGCTTGGGTGAAGAAGTTTGGGACTGGAATAAAGGCTTGATGTGAGGATTTGGGGACCGGGGTTTAGACTGGCTACCCATTCCATATTTGATTGGACTAACTTGGGATTTGGATAGACTGGATAGACTTGGATAGGGCTGCGATGAACTACTTTGGGTCTCAAATCTTATCAAACTAGTTTGGTCCTGGATTGGTACTGTTGGATTCTGGGATGTTGGCAATGAAGGTATAGATGTGGTGGTGGTGGTTTTGGGGTTTGATGTTGTGTCCTTTGTTTCAGAATTGGTGGGCAGTTTCAAGTCCTGGGAGTTAATCTTTGCCTCTTTTCTTTTCATCTTACCATCCTCCAGAGGGGAGAGGGGGGTAAGGACGTGCAGCAAGGAAGGAGGACTGCTTGAGTTTTGCACTGTGATGTTTGCCAATAGAGTGAAAGTAGCTTTTACCTCTTTAGCCTCATCTGTTGCGAAAGAGGCTGTGAATGGAAGGTGGTTGGATGAGAAAAAAGAGCTCTTGGGGTCCTTGGTATGAGTAACAATGTTTCCTGTTTCAGTGCCTGCCTCTTCAGTCACACCTGAAAGGGATCCTGAATTTACATAGATGTCAGTCTTACTGCTTTCGGTAGCATTTTGAAGAGGTCCTAAAGTAACAGGGATGTTCCTTTCATTGACGGCCTGATTCGTCTGGTGGTCAACTGCAAGGGATGCTGAAGTCACAGAGCTGTTCATTTCCAAGACTGAACGAGTTACTTCTGTTAGTGTTTCCAGAGAGTTGTAGCTTTGTGTTCCACTGCTTGTTGTAGGGCGTCGTAGGGTAGTAGGAGGGCTGACTATCTTGTTGCCGGTTTGTTTGAATGACACTCTGTGTGCTCTGAGAGCTGTGAGGGAACAAGATGAGTGAAAAGATGGTATTAGGGTGAGGTGTGGATAGAGGGACAGAAAGGTAGGCATTGTAGGATGCCTAGTTTGTGTTTTGCTTTGGCCTGGAGTTGCTTTTTTTTTACTTATAAATCATCACACACCATAAATAAGTCATCAGCAACTTCCAGCTTGTTCCTGAAACCTGGTTGAATACCTGGTGGAGCAGTAACTTTATCCTCCTGTAGTGCAAAAATTGAACTGCCTCCATGCACCCCTGTGATGGTACTCCCACTCCAAGGACTACGACTCCCATCACGCACCACTGCAGACTCAATACCTGCCCAGTACACAAAGTAGGACTGCACCACCGTGATGCTGGAAGGACAAAGAAGTTGTGATAAAAATGATGCAATTGTGCAAAAAGATATGGAAATAATAAACCAGTTGTTGAAATAATAAACCAGTTAACGGGTACAAATGATAAGCCCATACTTACTAGAACTGTATGTCTCCCATGGGTGCATCAGGAGCCCTCCACACAAACGAGAGGTTTCTTTTCAGCTGTTTGTCGGAATGTGTGAGGGTGTCGCCCTCTGAGAAGCAGCGCAGGCTGTGAGTGCTGGGGGGAGTGAGGGTCCAGGAGCCACCCACCTGTACCGGGCCTACTTTCATAGACCTTACCCCAGCTCGAACTCCAGTTCTGGCCCTAGACCCCACCCTGGCCCCAGCTCCAGGTTCTCTGGCACCCTTCACACTACGAGCCTGGAGCAGGAAGCCCATGAAGTCCCGAGAGCTTTGAACAGTTACTGGGGGAAGATATATTAATGGAAAAACACTCAAAAACCAGGCACAATAAATATAAATTACTCATAAAAAGCTCAATTTATTTTATTTTTTTACCTGTACTACTTACTTTCCACACAGGTTATTTTTACTTGATGTGTACCTGAATGAAACCTAGAAGTTAGTTAATCAACCAATGAATTAATTAACAGATATTCAGTACACATGACAAACTGTCTTAGCAGGTACAAATTCATTAGTCCTTATTAAGTTAATTAGTGCCTGTGACCAACTGTGTTGACAAGTAGAAGTAAGTCAGTCTTTAGTTGTTTATTTAAACAATGACGTAATAGTTCAAATTACTATCTAGTTGTCCCAGCAGTTAAATTGGTCATTAATTAGTTATCTAATCCGTGAGTTAAATGATAGTTAATTATTACCTGTGACTAACTGTCCTGGCAGGTACGAAGAGGCGGATGTGTGCAGAGTGACGCGGCTGCGCTGCGGGTCCTGAGGTTGAGCACGGATGTGGCCAGGAGTCATTTCCTGACAGGAGGCGTGGTTGGCACCACGGGAGAACGACAGGGTGGATGGAGCCAGTGACAGTAAGACCACACCCACCCCAAAACAACATAGGGAGGACTTCATCTATACACACACACATAAACACACACACACTTTCTGTTGTAATTAAATCAAAGCAAAGGATAAGCCTGTCAATATGCTTTATTTTCTTATTGTCAATCAATCCTATGAAAAGACCAAAACCAACAATGTTAGTCCATCTTTCAATAATTTCCACTTTCCTCAGCTTGTCTGTTGCTCTCACCCTCAACCCTGTTCGTTACAACTGCAACAAATCTATACAACCGAGTCACAAATACATACTTAAATTTTTTAAAATGGCTCAGTAATTTCCTGAGAAAGCTAGGCACTAGTTTTTAGCAAACATTACTCAAACAGGAGAATATAGTGCATTTGTTGGGGACTATTTTCAATCTACATTTGGTGCTCTGAGTATTTTCAGCAGCAGGACGATGTGGGATTGAGTCAAAACAAACTATAGTGCCCAATTCATCATCATAAGGAAACATGTCACCCAGTGCAACGGTGTGGCTCACTGTCATTTTAATGATAGTTTTTGGACAACAACAGAGCTCTACAACACAGAGGAATAAGATATAGCTTTGGATACACAAACTTCTTTAATAATCCTGGCTTGTTTATGGAAATATCTGCCCACATGTGCATGTTCAGGTTCTCATAGTGTAAGTGCATTCTGAAGATATTCAAATATTTACTCATGATGGAGTAAATCCAAAATTAGATACAAATTTAAAATAAAATTTAAAAAAGGGTTAGAAAACAAGATATTTGTGAGAGAATATGGCAAGTTAACCAGACCCAACAGTTAATAAAGGAAACATCTATATCTTCATCCATTAAATAAAACTGAATAAAATATCCAAATAATAATCCAAAAATAATGTTAAATCATCAACATTTTTGTCTACTTGTCTTTTAATTTAGACTTTTTTGTTCACCTGTTGTTCTTTTCCTTCTTGTTTTCTTTATTTTCTGACCTTTTTTGTGTTTTTTGTTGTTGTCATCTTTAAGCAGGACATTCATGTTAATGAGATGTTACACATTAAACAAATATAATCTAAATGAAAAAAAAATTACAAATAATTGAATGAATGGTACAGCAGTGAATGGGAGAGACAGAAGTTTTGATTAAGTCTGTTCATAAGCATTCCTACCTTGTGGTTCAGTAAGGATGTCCAGAAAATGTTCAGCACCTCAACAGCCTGATGCTCTTCTTCTTCATCAGTTTATGAATAATCACTTCCTCAGTTTAGTTGTTGTGTTGTTTGGTGTGTAAAAGCCTCTAGACTGTTTGATTCCCAAAGTGTTTAAAGTGAAGATGAGCTTGAAGTTTGGAGGGATCTTGGGGTCCAGGATTTGAAGGTGGTGTTGGGGGGTGGAGGGGGTGGGGGTGGGGGTGGGGGGTGGCGGTGTAGAACCAGAATATGTAGAGCTGCAGGTCATATCCCTGAGCACATTACATGTAGTTTTGATTAAAAAAGAAAAGGAGGAAAAAGAATAGCATGCTATCATATGTGTGTGTGTGTGTTTGTGTGTGTGTGTGATCGTGTGTAATTATGGAAGTCAAAATGTGCCATGGTTGCTCTCTTTTTGTTTTCATATGGTTTCAGACTGTTTTCATATGCTTACATTTTATATCTTTATCTTGACTTCATCTATTAGTCAATTGACAGAAATTTGATAATCATTCAGTTGTTTTTTTCCCACTTTGCGGTTTGGACTGTTGGTCAGATAAAACAAGGGATTCAAAGACATCAGGGAATTATATTATTCATTGTAATATTTTTTCACTATTTTCTGACATTTTACAAACTATAGGATCAATCGAGAAAAATGATAAGCCGATGAATTGTAACAGTTGCAGCGCTAGTTGTGAAACACGGGACCATGAACTACAGAATCTTGTTATCTTAAGATAATGAAATGTTAGATATCTCAAGATAACATTGTAAATTATTTAAAATCATCTTTACATCTTCACCTTTTTTATAGCATATCAGGTTTAATAAACTTAATATAAGCACCATGTGCTACATCAAAATAATGATTTTGTGTTTTGTAATTTTTTCAAAGTCATCATCTTGCTGTTGGTTCGGGTTTCCATCAGTTTTCATTGTTGCTGATGTTTTTAGTCATGCTAGCTGTGTATGTGTGTTTAGCATCAGTCAACATTGTGAGCATGTAATCACTGCTCACAGAGCTTCTACCATGGCTGTATAGACTCTTCACAGCTTTAATTTTCCTGAATCCATCTGTGTTGATTTTTTTTATGTATCAGAATAGCAACGCCAATGTCTAAATTTGTTAATTTATATTTCATTCATGTTTTGTTTTTTGTTTAATAACATTTTAGCAGTTTGTTTTTCCAAAAGTAGAACAGACATTTTAAGAAAAGAAATTCAGTTAAAGCACCTATGTGTAGCATTTGATTCTACTTATACAAAAACGCACAGAAATGCACAGAAATGCACAGAAATGCACAGAAATGCACTCCAATCCAGGATCCCATTTAGATAGAATTTCAGACTTGTGGGGCCATGAGATCATGACAGTACAGTTATGTAGCTCATAAACTTTCTGTACTGTATATTGTGGTGTGACAGCAGTTTTACATTTTACACTACAGAAAGAGAGGCTTCTTTTCTAGTGAAGGTATTTCTATGAGATTAGGACCCCCTGACACACACAGACAAACTAACAGGATGTACACCAGCTGTAGCCGCCTCTCTCCAGGATCCCCCAAACATTTCTATTGATCTCTTCTCTCTTGCCCCCCTACCTCACTCCCCTCCCTCTGCCTCTATATCATTGTTTGATATAACCATAGCCTGCCGGCAGTATAGTAACAACTGTCTTGTAAAAAAAAAAAAACAAGACAAAATGCAATCAAACCTGAATGAGGTGTTCTTTATACATCTGGCATGCAAATGCATTTGTAAACCTGTTTAAACCGGTCTTGGGAGTCTACAATCAAATTCCGGCATTCAAACTAAAGACTAAAGACCAAAGACTCATCACTTGACAGAGAGCTGTTGTGGATGACGGAAGAGAGAGGAGAGTTTCCAAGAAGATCTCTAACTGAACTCAGGTGGGTGCACAGAGTCTAGATAGTCTCAAAAATAAATGTAGGTAACACTTAACCTTATACAGCATGTATAAGCGGTATGTCAAATGGGTTATAACACATTATAATGCAGTTGTGTTGCCTCAAAGGCATTTCTATTGTTCACTGTAATGAGTGCTTTAAGATAAGTCATTCATACGTGTTGTAGTTAAATAATAAGAGCAAAAGGGTTAAAAAAGTTTATTAAGAAGATTTTATTTTGACAGTTTTGACAGTTTATTTTGACACCGCTGACATCACTTCCTGACAGGTCAAGTGTGTTGGTTGATTTCCTGTTTATTTCTTTTCTCCTTGCACTGAGAGTGAGGCAGATATGCTCTGAAGCTATCCTAGCCATCCGCTGAGAAATATTGTACAGGCAACGCCGTAAGTGCATACATTTCATGTGTAAGATGTTAAAAACGATAAATAGAGATAGCTGCTAAAATATATATATATTTTATTTGTTAGTAAAAGAGGACATTTTGTCCATGTTATTTACACATTTAAAAACGTTCTGCTGATGATGAATACAATAATTCATTGTGCCTGTAACTATGCTAATGCACGTTTTATGTTATTTAAAGTGCAATATTTGTTGTATTTACAGTTTTCACCGAATGTCATTGAAGACTGCTGAGTAAACGGTCAACTCCACCACGACTCATGTTTTCATTGGACTCGGTTTAACTTGGTGTTGAAACAGAGTTGCTACACTCTGAGTGAGAACACTACAGTGAAAAGGCGGCACTCAATGTTTCCAAGTGGTCGAGATGGCAGCTAGCAACAAGTCAGGAGCAGCAAGTGCTAAGAGTAACGCATCGTCGTCATCAAGCGTAGCTCGTGCCCGAGCTAAAGCAGAAGCTGCTAAGATAAGAGCTTCATATGCTAGCCAGGAGGCTAAATTAAAACTGGAAAAGGCTACTAAAGAAGCAGAAAGGAAAACAAGAGAGGCTCAAAATGAGTTAGAGACTGCTAGAATCGATACAGAGCTGGAAGTGCTAACGCTACATCGTGAAGCAGATGCAGCCATCATGGAAGCACAAGTGTTGGAGGATATGGACGCCATATTGGAAAATAAGAAATCTGAGTCAGAAGAAAGGTTTATACAGCAACGCACCAGTGATTATGTTCAATCTCAAATTGAGCAGGATCAGCCTACCTCTCCACCAGCACCGTTCCCATCTATAAAACCTCCAGACCACGCTGTGGCACGAGAGAGTTTCAAGACGTGGCACCCACCTGAAAGCATAACAGAATTTCATCCTACCAATTACAAAATGAAGCTGGAAAAGAGAGATGACACATACTTACCTGTACCGAACCTGTCTGAACTGAACAGAACTGAGCCAAAAACTGGCACTAAAAGAATGAATTCTTCCACACATGTACATGCTCAGCCATACACACCCCCACATATGCTTCCAGCTAGCACACCACTCCCTTCAGACCCTCTGGCACAGTATTTGGCACGACGAGATCTTATTGTGTCAGGTCTGTACCAATTTGATGATAAGCCAGAGAACTTCCGTGCATGGCAGTCCTCATTCACCAATGCAGTGGCTGAAGTCTAACTCACAGCAACACAAGAACTAGACCTCATGACCAAGTGGTTAGGGAAGGAGTCTGGTGAACAAGTGAGACGCATACGCTCAGTGCATGTAAACAACGCCAATCTAGCTCTACGCCCGTCACGATCCAGGGAAGAGCCCTCCTTAGGGAACTTACTTCAGAGCTATCCGACTGGGATACACCCCTCCCAGAAGACAAGCTGAAGAAATGGGAAACCTGGAGAGAATCTCTTCAGGTCTTAAAGGAGCTACATGTGCCACGCACATACACGCCAACTTCGCTCATCAAAGCTGTGCACACAGAACTCTGTGTGTTCTCAGATGCCTCAACCAAGGCGATTGGAGCCGTTGCTTATCTGAGAGTGGTTCAGGAGGACGGAAAAACAGAAGTAGGACTCGTTATGGGAAAGGCCAAATTAGCGCCACAGTCTGAACCCACTATCCCACGGCTTGAACTCTGCGCCGCCGTCCTTGCTGTAGAGATGGCAGATCTCATCCGAGACGAGCTGGATCTGAAATTGGACGCAATCAGGTTCTACACCGACAGCAAGGTGGTACTGGGGTACATTTATAATGTGACGAAACGTTTTTACACATATGTCCACAACAGAGTTCAACGCATCTGACAATCCTCTGCACCAGAACAATGGCATTATGTACGCACAGAAGAGAACCCTGCGGACCACGCATCGAGATCTTTACCCGCATCCCATCTTGCGCAAAGTTCTTGGTTCACAGGACCTTCATTCCTGCGTCATCCATCCGCAGAGACAACACAAACCAGTGAGACATTCGAGCTCATCGAACTGGAAAACGACTCAGAGATCCGACCACAGGTTCGTGCCTGCGCCACTTACCTGGAGGAACCTGGACTTACCTCTGACCGCTTCCAGCGGTTTTCCACCTTCAACTCTCTACTACGAGCAGTGGCATTCCTCATACACATGGCAAGATCTCACAAACACGACAACAACAACAAAAACAATGGGTGCACAGGATGGCACAAAAGTCACTTACCTCATACTGTGGATGAGATGACTCAAGCAAAAGATGTCATTCTTAAAGCTGCGCAAAGGTCATCCTTTGCAAAAGAACTTTCAGCCCTTCGAGCAAACAAAGTGGTGCCTGCAAACAGCCCTTTGCATAAGCTCAGTCCAACCTTGGAAGATGACCTCATCTGCGTTGGAGGCAGATTGAAACATTCCCAGCTTGCATGTGAAGAGAGGAACCCAGTTATCCTAGCCAAAGTCAGTTACATCTCCCTACCGCTTGTACGACATTATCATGAACGGGTGAGACATCAGGGTCGCCATCTCACAGAGGGAGCAGTAAGGGCAGCTGGACTATGGATTTTGGGTGGTAAGCGACTAATCAATTCAGTCCTCCACAAATGCATAACCTGCCGGAAGCTGCGTGGGAGACTGGAAGAACAACGTATGGCTGACCTACCACCTGAACGCTCTCAGGCGTTTCTTCGCACTCAGAGGCCCTGCTAAACAGCTCCAGTCCGACTGCAGCACCAATTTCGTTGGAGCTAGCAAAGAGTTGGAGATGGACAAGACACTGCAGAAATACGTCAGTGAACAAGGATGCAGCTGGAACTTCAGACCGCCACATGCTTCCCACATGGGAGGCTCTTGGGAGTGAATGATTGGAGTGGCTAGGAGAAACCTAGATTCGATGCTCTTGCAGCACAAAAGTCGCCTAACCCATGAGGTGCTTTCAACGCTAATGGCGGAAGTCACAGCTATCGTCAATGCACGTCCACTCCTACCTGTGTCTACAGACCCACAGCAGCCTTTCATTCTTTCACCGGCGATGCTCCTCACGCAGAAATCAGGAGTTCCACCCCCTCCTGGGGATTTTACGGACAGGGACCTCTATGCAAAACAATGGAGACAAGTTCAAGCTCTAGCAAACCAGTTTTGGACTCGTTGGAGCAAAGAATACTTACCATCTTTACAACAAAGACAAAAATGGACTGTGTCACGCAGAAACCTTCAAGTTGGGGATCTGGTTCTCCTCAGGGACAAACAGACTGTCCGTAACTGCTGGCCCATGGCCATAGTCACTGCAACCTTCCCTGGGAAGGATGGTCATGTGAGAAAGGTTGAGATAAAAACTACTGACCAAGGTGATGCGAGAACTTTCTTAAGGCCAGTTGCAGAGGTAGTTTTGCTTCTGCCTAAGGACTGATTTAAAGACTGATGTTTCAGACTCCCTTAAGTTCATAGTGGCCTCACATAGGCCAGGCGGGGAGTGTGATGCCTCAAAGGCATTTCTATTGTTCACTGTAATGAGTGCTTTAAGATAAGTCATTCATACGTGTTGTAGTTAAATAATAAGAGCAAAAGGGTTAAAAAAAGTTTATTAAGAAGATTTTATTTTGACAGTCGCGTCACCGCTGACATCACTTCCTGACAGGTCAAGTGTGTTGGTTGATTTCCTGTTTATTTCTTTTCTCCTTGCACTGAGAGTGAGGCAGATGTGCTCTGAAGCTATCCTAGCCATCCGCTGAGAAATATTGTACAGGCAACGCCGTAAGTGCATACATTTCATGTGTAAGATGTTAAAAATGATAAATAGAGATAGCTGCATTTGTTAGTAAAAGAAGACATTTTGTCCATGTTATTTACACATTTAAAAACGTTCTGCTGATGATGAATACAATAATTCATTGTGCCTGTAACTATGCTAATGCACGTTTTATGTTATTTAAAGTGCAATATTTGTTGTATTTACAGTTTTCACCGAATGTCATTGAAGACTGCTGAGTAAACGGTCAACTCCACCACGACTCATGTTTTCATTGGACTCGGTTTAACTTGGTGTTGAAACAGTTGCTACACTCTGAGTGAGAACACTACAGCAGTTGAAAGCAGATATAAGGACATTTTAAGTGTTTATTAATGTTAAGTATTTGTAACTGATGCATGAAAAGTTAATGAATGAATGACGAACACATTATAATATTACTGTAAACCATGTTCAACGGTATATATTAATAATACCTTTATTTATATAGCACCTTTTAAGTTACAAAGTGCTTTACATTAAAATCTAAAACATAAAAGTCAAGATAAAATAATTAAATGCAATTACACAAATTACCATCAGTTAAGAAAAAGGTGTAAGATAAAAAAATGTTTTAAGAAGAGATTTAAAATATAATAATAAAATATGTGATTGCATACAGTGGTACTATATTTATTTTAGTACAATTTTGAGCTTCTTGTGCTTTACTTGAAAATTTTGTGCTACTTTTTACATTTCAGAGGTAAATATTGTACTTGTTACTCATCTGCATTTATCTGACAGTCATAGTTACTATGGTTACTTTGCAGACAAAGATTTTACTTTTAAAAAAACAGCATATGGTAAGTTAATAAAATCATTTTATTTACATAGCATGTTTGTTTGCACAGAGCTTTTTCAAACAGCCTTGCCTTTTATTAAGACAAAGGCAAAATCTGGTCTGTCCACGCCATTAGACAGCAGCCTACAAGCAAGCAAGCAGAATAGTGTGTTCCCATTCCTGTTTTCACAACAGGATCTTGCCGACCCGTAACTGACATTTCAAAATCCTACCAATGTATTTTTTCATGTTTTGCTGATGTCGATATTAACTGCTCTTTTTTTCATCAGAGACAAATTTAGGTCAGATTTTAGTTGTCATTCCTACATAAAATAACTTTAAACTTTCTATAACATCTTTTAACTAGCAATAAGCCTTTTTTCTATTAAAATAAAATAAAAGTTAAAAAACATTAAAAACAAACAAAACTATTAGAACTGGAAAAATAAAACATTAACATTAAATAACCTATGTGTCGTTGTCAGCAGGCTAACAACAGCATTGCAGTAGTAAAGTAGTACATTTTACAGCTTCTAATTAAACACTGCACTGTCATTAATCTCTGTCGCTGTTCTTGCAACATCCTTCCTTCTATGCAGCTGTTGCTGCTCAGCAGGTAGAGCGAGTTGTCCACCAATCAGAAGGTCAGTGGTTCAATCCCCAAATCCTCCAGTCCACGTGTCAAAGTGTCCTTGGCCAAGATACTGAACCCCAAATTGCTCCCGATGGTTGCACCAGCACTCTGCGTGGTAACTTGCCGCCATCGCTATGCAAGTGTGTGTGTGAATTGGTGAGTAGCAGCAGAAACATTGTAAAACACATTAGATAAATGCAGCCGTTTACCTTTTTTTTTTATTTCTGTTACACCTCACCCTCAGTCGGCCCTATGCGGCGAACAACACTCCACCATTTACCCAAAGTAAAACCCTTTTAAAATACCCGAACCATGGGATTTATTAACAAAAACATACAAAACAACCAAGTCACTAAATACATACTATAAACAAACTCTGTAACGTAGACCAAAGACTAATAACAGCGATTACGTTTTAAGTCTCTGGAGAGTAGTTCTGTGTAAATTCACTATCTTGTTGTGCTACATATCACAATCTCATGACTTTGTACTAAAGTTATTTACAGTGTAGTACAAAGTCAAGATATGATTTTATGTGTTTTCCTGCATTGTTATTGTACTGTTTTCACACTTTCATCTGCTTCATCATCAGCTTTGATTGCATCAACATGTTTCAGCAAGTGAGTTCTGCGATAAATCATTTAAAGCAATAATAAATATGTGTTCTGAGTTTGTCACACCACAGAAAAAATATGTAATTAACCACCTAGCCAAATTTTAATGATTAAAAAAATCACCAAGTATATAAAATTAGGTTTCAAAATTAATGGAAAAATAAGCAGTATTGGCCCAACTGAACAATCTCTGAGTTAACAACGCTCACACCAAACTCCTGTATAAAAATACACAATTTAAAAGAGGCCTTGTTTGTAGGTGTAAGACAAGCAAGATGGATGATATTTTAAAAATAAAGTAATGTTAGGAGCCACTGTTTAATTCAGCACATATTTTATAGGTAAATGTGGACTTTCATTTTCAGTAAAAATGTAACTTAAATGACTAGTTAACAAGTGATCTATCACCAGTCATCGTTAGTCACCTCTCTACGTCATAGAGCCACCATTTCAGGCCCGCCCAAAAAATCCTGAACACAGAAATGGTGAAAAACAGTTTAATGCTCTAACTCCACAATTCAGTACTACATAGTTTATCCTTTTAAAATGTTTTCAGCAGTTATTTTCTAACGTGTATAATGTGTTTCAAAAGAAATTTGTAAAAAAAGATTTTACATTGACTTTTAACAAGTTTTAGTGTCAGATTACTAATTCCCATTGAAATGTCAAATTAAATGTGAAATGTTCTGGCTCTATTGGTCTCTTAATAGTCAGATCTTTCAGCTGATTTTATGTCTTTTTGCTCAGAGTATCCCAAACTAAATTGGGATTGGTTCTTTTTTAGTGTACAAACTTTTATTTTGTTTATACATGATAAAATATATAAGTATAGGTAATGATTTACCACAAACTGGAAAAAAAAGAAAATTAGATAAAACAGGTGACACACAAATGTTTAATGATCATTTTAATTGGAAACAACAACTGGCCCTCTCAGCTCCATCTGTAAACAAGGAAACAAAGTAAAATCCAAAACTATTTTCTAAATACTATGACGTCACCGTTGTAGCTAAACGGAATACTTGAATAGATGAGCTCTACAGATGTGATGTTAAAGTATATAAACACAGAAACACAAACGACTTGGTGTTGCCTCAGGAGATGAACCTGTTTTTTATCCATCTTCCCCTTCGCACTGACAACCATAACATTTTTTTTATGAGAATACTAAACTATTGTGCAGGACAAGGTTCATCTTCAAGTTGGTAACCAGTGCAAACAGAGCAGACAGGTGGGTTTTCTCTTTAAATTTACATTAGTTTAGATCAACTTTAGTTTATGTTTTTGATGTTTTTCATTTGTATTTCACTATTACATGTTTTTTTGTGATTACGTTGGATGAGCACTTTTCAACCTGAGCATCAGGTGTGCTTGTTACAGTTTTTGATATTGTTTGTTGTGCAGAATAATGTTCAGCTATATCATAATGAATACGAACCACAATCCTAAATTTCAGTCAAGACAACAAAGTTTCAAGTGGAAATTTTAAAAAATATGTTAAACTCTTAAAAGGTATCTTGAAAAGAGTTATGCAAAAGTTCTTACTCTTAATTTCAGTCATAAATAAAGTGCCAACATTCAGTACCAACATACAAAACTTGCTCTTGCAAATCCAAAAACTATAAAGTCATTGTTGTATATTAACAGAATATTTGCACAGATGAACATGACAGATGTGATGTTAAATTATATAAATACATAAACTCACACGCTTGGTGTTGCTTCAGTAACTGAAACCTTGTGATTTACTCAGCAGTATATCAGCAACGACATTTTTATAGATCTTTTTTACAAGAATACTAAACTATTGTGGATACTTCCGCAGTACAAGGTTCAACTTCAAGACGGTAACCAGTGCAAACAGAGCAGACAGGTGGGTTTTGTTTTTAAACTTACATTTAGTTCAGATCAACTTTAATGTCAAAATCTCCTTAAACATCTCATTTGTATTTCTCTATTGCACGTTTTTTTGTGATAATGTTGGATCGGCACTCTTCAACCTCAGCGTCAGGTGTGCTCGTTACTGTTTTTGGTACCGTTTGTTGTGCAGAAAATGTTCAGCTATATCATAATGAATACAAACCACAATCCTAAAATTGAGTCAATAAACTTTGTTGAAAAACAAAGTTTCAAGTGGAAATTTTAAAAATATGTGAAAAACATATTTCAGGCATCTTGAAAAGGGGTACACAAAAGTTCTTATTCTTAATTTTCCATCATGTAAGAGAGACAAACATACAGAAAATAATATACTAATACATTAAATAGAGTGTCAATGTTTGGTACCAATTTTTCTGTAGCGAGGTGGAAAGTAAGAGTAAGGATGTAGCACGTAATAATACCCTTTCCACCTTTTCAAACTTAGAAAAAACTGTTATTCTGCTCTGTTCTGCAATTTTTTATGTACACTTTTTTCTCATTAACCCTCTCAAGCTCATTAGCTTTCATCTCTATCTATATTCTGTCTTTTACTCTCCTTTGCACAAGCATATGTATGTGCATATTTTCTGTGCTTGTGTGTGTTCCTGGGTCATCATTTATATGTTATGCGTGTGTGTGTATGTGTGTGTGTATACTTCATTACTCACATTGTGGGGACTCGCCTCCCATTTGGGGACAAAAAGCATGTCCCCATAACGTAAATAATTAAGAATTAGGGTGAAGACTTGGTTTAAGGTTAAGGTTAGGTCACTGGTGGAAAGACACTAAGTACATTTACGTAAGTATTGCATTTGAGTACAATTTTGAGGCACTTGTGGTACATTTGAGTATTTCCATTTGATGCTGATTTATACTTCCACTCCACTACATTTCAGAGGGAAATATTGTACTTTTTACTCCACTATAGTTATCTGACAGCTTTAGTTACTTCTCAGATTTGACACAATGGATAATATAATAATAATATTATAATATATAAGCTTTTAAAATACAACACATTGTTAAAGATGAAACCAGTGGTTTCCAACCTTTTTGGCTTTGACGTCTTACAAAAAGCAGTGTGTAGTCGGGGTCACATTTCAGATGTCTATGAGTTGTTAACAGCTCCACCAAATAGTGATTTTTCCCTCTAAACTTCTCACATGGTTTCATTTCAATAAATGTTCAAATGATCCAATATTTCAGCAAAAATCAAAGATTAGAGAAAAAGTCCAAAAAGTGAAAACAGATTTGTGTATCAGAACTTTGTTTTTTCTTCTTTCCTCTCCCATTAATCATCTCACGACCCCTTTAGATTTATCTGCTGACCCTGTAGCAGCCAATAATGTAATAATTACTGTTAATGTAATAACTGCCGATATAGAAATATAATAACATTTCTATACCAATAACATAATAACTTTTTGCACATAATGTAATAAGTTATTACATTATTAGCTGGAATTAAAAAAAAATCATAAAAAATTTAATAAAAGTTTCAAATAAGGTAATAATATACTTATATCACTTTATATAAGTTTTATTTATTGGTTAAATTGTCAATTTATTTGTTTGTAGTACTGGTTAGACTTATCTCCAGCCCTGCCTTCTCCTACAGAGAGAATAGGCGTGTGTGTGTGTGTGTGTGTGAGATCAGGTTTTTAAGCAGCTATTTGAAAGAAGCAACAGTGAGGGTAAGTGTCATGGAAGTCTGACACTTTATAACCAATAAATAAAATTTATATAAAGCGATATAAGTATATTATTACATTATCGGCTCCAGTTATTACATTTTTTAAGATTTTTTTTTAACCCAGCTAATAATGTAATAACTTATTACATTATGTGCAAAAAGTTATTTCGCTATTGGTTTAGAATTTTTTTACATTATGAGTAAGTTATTACATTATTGACTTTTATTACATTAAGACTGGAAAAATTATTATGTTATTGGCAGTTGTTATATTATCAGTAGTTACATTATTGGCTGCTACAGACCTTTTGGAGGGGCCCGACCCCTAGGTTGGGAACCACTGGACTAAACTAGCTAACTGTATATAATGTAGTTCAAACTAGCTCCACCTCCAGCAGCTACAACAGTTACACACTGATGCTTCAGTATTAACTGTTATGCGGGGCTGCAGAACAGGTAAACCCAGGTGCAGACACAGATGAGGAGACAGGAATAAGGCAAACAGATATTTATTGCTGAGCACGGGGAAGATGGGCTGCAGGTTAGGGGAAGCTTGAGCTGGTAGCTGAGAGCCAGGAACTGAGCTGGAGTTAGGGGCCAAGGAAGCAGGTGCCGAGCAGGATCCGAGGAGGCTGAGTAGTGCAGGACTCCAGGGCAGAGCAAACAAGGGGCAGGGAACAGGGGCCGGAGTCAGAACAGGCTGGATTACAAAGGAAATGGAGAACAAGATGAGTACTAGGGAAACAGACAACAAGAACTAAATGCTGAATAGCAAAACTGGGAATAAGTTGGCTAGAAGTGTCGCAAACTGATGGGTAGCAGAGTCTACGATCTGGCAGGATAGAGTATTTTTTTAGAGGCTGGATTGATTACAGAGATCAGGTTCAGCTGGTGTGGCTCTACTTTGACTCCGACACACCTGCAGACAATCACCCACATACAAGAAGGGACACTCAGGGAGTGGCCACAGGTAAGACAGGCACTGAACTGGAGGTAGAGGGTGTGGCAGATGATGTCCCAGGGGCAACAATAATAACCAAATGATGGCATATATAATAATATATATTAGTCAGGGGGACCAAACCACTATTTTTACTGTATGTTGCTGCTCATATTTATGTACTTTTACTTAGGTAGGATTTTTCATGCAGGACTTTTACTTGTAATGGAGTATTTTTACATTGCTGTATCGGTACTTTTTACTTAAGTAAAGGATCTGAATACTTATTCCAGCACTGAGTAAGGGTTATGTTAAGGTGAGGCTCCAATGTAATGTCATCTGAAGTGATGGAAACATGAATGTGTGTGTTATAGGTAGAGGATGTTGTGTGTGTTGGTTCCTTTCCTCCTGTTTGTCGTGACTGAGACGTCCACCTCACTTTCCCTCTCAGGTAAGAAAAATAATCAGATGCTCTTCACTCTATTTGTCTTGTTTATTATAATTAAGGAATACTTCTCCCAAATGCAACAGTAGACTCCTCATTTATTTTAAAACATTCAGCTTAATAATCTGTCTGTAGGGACAGAGTCAGCCTCTCCATGCCCACCTCAATGGCTCCTGTTTGGGCAGCAATGCTTCGCTTTCTACCCTGTGTGGAGCTCCTGGAGCACTGCTAATGTAAACAAAATAAAACACATAATACACAAATCATAATATATAAGATTCAAATATCACATGGCTTCCTTATGGTTTAATGTGTGTTTCTCTGTGTTAGTATATTTGCTCTCAGACAGGTGGTAATCTTGTGTCGCTTCACACACCAGAGGAGAGGCAGTTTGTGAATGAGCTAGCAAACACACACACACCTGTCTGGCTGGGCGGATATCGGATCTCGCAGGTAAGGCATGTGTTGCTGTTGTACTTGCATTTCATGGTAGTGGCAGTTAAAGGTACCTTTTGATTTTGTTTCAAAATCTAAAAAAGCTTGTTTTCCTTGTGTATCTTTCTGAAGATTGTTGTGTGGAAGTACATGCACTAGAAACCGGAGTCAAGTTCCTTGTGTACTTGGTCAATAAAGCTGACTACTTAATACTTTACCCAGGGTGGAGTTCTGCCTTAAAGATTGCTTTAGTGTATCAAGTATTTGTCTCTGTCTCTCTGTTTATCTTTCCGAAGAATGACGCTTGGTTTTGGAGTGACAACTCCACCTTCAAGATCAGCAGCTGGGTCAATCAGAGGCTGAAGGAGACCAGAGTCGGTGGAGCTTGCATGGAAATGATCCCAAAAAGTGAAAAAAAAAAAAAAAAAAAACAACCAAAAAAAGGACATGTATATCTGTAGTTTATAGTGGAATAATTATAGATCTATTACAAGACAATGTCTTTAGACATTTGAAGTTTTTGGCGGGGGCTTTTTTGTCACTAAATGTCACAATTTATGTGAAAAATTTAAAAGAATTCATATAATCATAATTTGTTATTTGTGTTGCATAATACTTGTGAACAGTCTGCAGCCATGTTAGCATCTCTGTTAGCCACAGTGATACCTTGAGCTAAATGCTTATTTTAACATGATAATATACTCAGTTACAATACTAACATACTGTTGTTTAGGAGGTATAATTTTTACCATGTTCACCAGTTTAGCTTGGCGTGTTGGCATATTAACATTTACTAATTAGCACTGAATGCAAAGTACAGTTGAGGCTGATAGGAATATCATCAATTTTGCTGGTATTTCATCATAAACCAACATATACTAGTGGTGCTGGAGCCAAAGTTATTACAGTGATTACAGTGATTGATTGTGAGGGGGGACATCAATGTGTGAACCAAATTTCATGGCAATCCATCCAATAGTTGTTAAAATATTTCAATCTGGACCAAAAACTGACATTGTTATGCTATCATGGTTACAAATACATGCTTGATCTTGTATTGTGTTTCTTAAAAATGTCTAAAAATGAAACTGAAACAAAATCCTTTGTTTAAAAAAAAGTGAAATAAAATAGAAACAGAAAGTTTATAAAAGAATGAACATTTGTGTGTTTGTTTGTGTTCAGGTGGAGAATTGCATAGCGCCGCCTGTGGAGAACTCAGATTCTACATCTGCTCCACCAAAGCCAGGTAACCACTGATCCCTATAGACATTAAAGGTGGTGGTAAAATGTTTAGTTTGTTTCTTTGGAACCCCACAAACAAGCAAAGAAATGTAAAAACAATGAATTGTGATTTCACGGCAAGTAATGTACAGGAACTATTTCTTGTCTGAGTGTAGTGACTTCTGGGGACTTATTTCTATCAGCCATTAGTTTATGAGATCAGAGAAGTTTCTTGCGCATTCAAAGCTATGTATGCCTGTGTATTTCAACACACTAAAAATCACTGGGTTAAATTTTTACCCAGTTTTGGGTCAATATAGCACCAACACAATACTGGGTTAATGTTACCCAGAAATCACTCAAGACAAGGGGTTGTTTTGACCCAGTTTCGGTGTTATTTTTTTACTTTACTGTTGGGTTATTTACCCAAACTAAAGCTTTATAATCTACTCTATTTAAATTTACATGTCACGGTTTGTTATTGTTAATAACTGGTGTAACCTTTGAATGTCATATGCACATCGTTTTGTACAAGAAACAACACATTTGTGACAGTTTTTAGCAAAAGCTTGTTGTGTGTAACACTGGATCAAAATAACAGATTGCTACTGGGTAACCCAATGTTGTATTGGTGCTATAGTGACCCAAACTCAGTAAATATTTAACCAATTGATTTTTAGTTTGAACAATATTTCAGTCACTAAGGGACATTCAGTGCAGTCTGACAAAAATTAACCAGGTAACAATAGTACATGTTCTGTATCTTCTGTAAATACAAAATGCAGAACCTGAACATTGTTGTAATCTCCTCTCTTCTCATCCAGCTCCAGTTCTGCTGTTTTCCCCATTAATAGTAAACCAGTTGAACCAGGTGAGCCTTAATCTTTGTATTATCATGCTGGATTAACCAGTTTTGGAGTTTTCTCATTTAAGAGGGGATTACATGCTGGAACTATTTCTTGGTCGGTGGTGGAACATCTATTTCACAGCTTTAGTTACTGTTCAGATTGATATTTTACATTTAAAAACACATAAGACTGAACCAGTGCTTACAAAAAAGCAGTGTAGGAGCTCTTCGGTCATGTTTCAGACTGAGTTGTTTGCGATTCCACTAAAGACACATTTCCCCTCTAAACTTTTCACATCGATTCATTTAAAAAGCCATTTGAGGTCCACAGAGGATAAACAATATTTCACAAAAACATTCAAATCCAAAAATTATTTACTTATTTCTTCTCTCTCCTATTTATCATCTCACGACCCCTCAGATTTATCTGCTGACCCTTTGGAGGGGCCCGACCCCTAGGTTGGGAACCACTGGACTAAACTAGCTAACTGTATATAAAGTAGTTGAAACTAGCTCCACCTCCAGCAGCTACAACAGTAACATGCTGCTTACACACTGATGCTTCAGTATTAATAATCTAATGATGTCATATATAATCAGTCAGAGGGATGAAATGAGTACTTTAACTACATCAAGCTGATAATATTTATGTAGTAGATTGGCCCCCATCACTTACATTGAAAGCACATTTGAAGGGGATCTTTATATAGCCAGTATGAACAGTAGGAATGATTACAGCGAGGTTAAACCTCTTTCACTGTTCATATGGACACCTGACTGCTGTTTTAAGACAACTTGAAAAACTGCGAACCCATCCTTTAACTGTTTTCAATACCTTATTTATAAGTTGTTTTCACCATTTTATTTCAGTAATATAAGATCACAGTGTGTGTTCCTCTCTCTCAGGCATTGTCCCCGGGGTGAGTTTGTTTGATGTTGTGTGGGGTTACAGCTACTTGTTGGCGGAGGAGATTCTCCATTCGTCTTTGTTCCTCAAGGAGCTGCGGTCTGGTCAACTGACAGAGTGCTGCTACACCAGCTTCATCCAGCAGGAGGCGCTTTATCTGCACCGAGTCAGCCGCACACTGAAGGTCAGAAGTCATTCATTTTAGCTTTTCTCTGACTGAAATATCTCAACAACTATTGGATGCAGTGTCGCAAAATTTTGTGCAGACACGCATGTTCCCCAGAGAATAAATCCTAATGACTTTGGTGATTCCTTGACTTTTCCTCTAGCGCCACCACCATCAGGTCAAAATTTCAGTTTGTCCACATATCCTGTGAAATAGCTCAACATCTAATTAATGGATTGACAGATTTTTTACATTGACACTGACATTCATGATTCCCAGGCAAATGATGTTAATGACTTTGGTGATCCCTGACCTTTCCTCTAGCTGCTGGAGGTGGAGCTAGTTTGAACCACTTTATATACAGTTAGCTAGTTTAGTCCAGTGGTTCCCAACCTAGGGGTGGGGCCCCTCCAAAGGGTCAGCAGATAAATCTGAGGGGTCGTGAGATGATTAATGGGAGAGGAAAGAAGAAAAAACAAAGTTCTGATACACAAATGTTTTCAGTTTTTGGACTTTTTCTCAAAGTTTAGAGGGAAAAATCACTATTTGGTGGAGCTGTTAACAACTCATAGACATCTGAAATGTGACCCCGACTACACACTGCTTTTTGTAAGACGTCAAAAGCCAAAAAGGTTGGAAACCACTGGTTTCATCTTTAACAATGTGTTGTATTTTAAAAGCTTGTTATATTATCCATTGTGTCAAATCTTCATCTGAAAAGTAACTAAAGCTGTCAGATAAATGTAGTGGAGTAGAAAGTACAATATTTCCCTCTGAAATGTAGTGGAGTGGAAGTATAAAGTAGCATCACATGGAAATACTCGAGTAAAGTACAAGTACATCAAAATTGTGCTGAAGTACAGTACTTAAGTTAATGTACTTAGTTACTTTCCACCACTGCCTGCAAAACTAACGCCATTCCCATCAGCGTCTGCCTTTGCTAATTAGCAAGTGTTAGCATGCTAAACTAAGACTTGTAACACTGCTTTTTACAGTCTTAATCCCTGACTTTAAATTCAATCGCAATTACAAAGTATTTTCTTACAATTACAAAATGTACTCCCTTCCTTCCTCATACCTAAACTGTGCGTTTTGGCTTTTGCCCAGTAGCAGAGAATACCACTGCTCTTTTTTCTTTCTATTTTTATTTTAATCTTAAAAAAGGATAATGATAGTGACTAAGACGGTAAGTACTGAACGTGCATGTGTGGTTGAACCGTTGAACCATCTGTTTAGGTTCAGTGATATGGTCAAGAACCCTGATAGTGATCTAGACCATCAGATCAGTGCATCACAAGCAAAAATCCTAAATATCTGATATTGTATAAAGCTTTAGGCTGAGAGAACAAACTGAGTCATCCCTCTCTTAATCCTCAATATGTCTTGTGGCTGTTCTGTCTTCTTCTTCTTTGTCTTCCTGTATAATCATACAAAATTATTTTGGCTCTGGTTTGAGTGACGTGACGCTTTGTGCTGCAAATGTGATTTTGTTTCCCTATCTGAGGTGAATTGGTGTGATTGGTGATGATGTAAGTGTCCTGTTTCTCCCTGCAGGCCCTGATTAGTAGTCTACAGGAAGCAGATGACATGAGATCACTGCTGCTGGACACATTTAAACGGTACAGAAGCAGAAACCAGGTGAGACTGGATGCATTTACATAGAGCATTTTTGTCCACTAAGAGTCAGAATAACAGCCTAGTTAGATTAAACTGACCAATTGATCAGAAGAAATTTAATGTCAAAGTGGAGGGTTGGATCAAATCTTCATTGTCTCCTCCTCCAGAGCTTCATCACTTCACCTCCCCCACAGTGGCTCCGCCTTTCCCTCCAGTCTTTCCACTCTGTGGTTTTGGAGGCGCCGGTCTATTGGCTGGTGGCTCTGTCGGCCCGGGCCTGCCTCCATAACTTCCTGGTGAAGGAGCTGCTCTACTCTGAGCCCAGGCCGGTTTCCAAGCCTGAGGCCGACAACTTCTACCAGCAGTGGAGCAAAGACAGTATGAAGGACGTCGTCTGGACAAACAGGTACATGTTATAACTATTAGAACACATAGTATTGTAACTCATTAATACATGCTTGTTCCACACAGGTATGTTTTAATTAGAGGGTTTTATTCCATATTCCAGATAGCAGGAGACTGAATGATTTATTGAAAGGGGCACTCTCATTTATTGTACACATAAAGGTCAGTTCACTCATTGGTTCATATTACTCAGCCTGCTACCCGGGAGCACCTGTGGCCACTTCTCCAAATCACTATGGGCGTTTTCAAACCAAACGTTTGTTTTGTACAGTCCGAATCAGTGGATGAGTTGGTAACTCGTTGCGTTTTCCCCTTGGTTTGGTCTCGTTTCACATACAAAAAAATTAAAGCGAACCAAAATGCAAAGTTTATCTGAAGCTAATATGAAGCTTCAGCGTCCAAATGAGTCAAATCAAGTAGATATCTTTCAACGTTACAGTCTTTTTAGTGCCAAAGTCCCTCTTTTTGTTACTATACTTCTACCACAGCTCAACAGGGAAACACTGTCCGAGGAAACACAAAGAGGGAATTTAAAGAGAGGGAGTCTAAAAAGACTGTAAATGTGGCAGATATCCACTTGATATGACTAACTCAGACTGCTGAAGCCTCATATAAGCTTCACATCATTTTTTTTTTTTAAAATGCATTTTTGCACTAAATGACTGTGTGGACACACTGTGGATTTGAAAGCACGTTTGAAGGGGATCTTTTAATATCCAGTATGAACAGGAGGAATGATTACAGCGAGGAAAACCTCTTTCACTGTTCATATGCTCACCTGACTGTTGTTTTAAGACACACTTGAAAAATAATGAGCCTATCCTTTAAAACCTGCCTCCTGTTCCACTCACATACACTACTGATATCAGCACATCTCATCTCTTTTGCAGTTTAATTTATGTTTTTGTAAATGGAACACTTTACTTACCTATTTAGCATTTATAAACAGTAAACAAGTGTTGAATAAATGCTTCATAAAACACTAATGTAGTTGTTAGTGGTTGTATAACAGATAATGAATGACAATATAGTAACACAGTTGTAATAATTTAAAATGTCTTCATGAGAGGAGTTAAAATTGTTGAAAAATACTGTACATTAAAATGTCCTTATATCTGCTTACAATTTATAGTGTTATAAACAGTTTATTAAATGTTTATATACTGCTTATAAACGCTAAATAAGTTAAATAACCATAGTGATGTCAGTGATGTCATCAGGGTTATGTCAGTTTGTGCTTGAGACTCACAGAAAGCCGGTGTTACAAACTGGGAGTGTGACGTTTGGAGGGTCTGACAAGGAAATGCTATCAAGCTGCATTATGGGAAGTGCAGGATCCAGCATTTTTGGAACTTTAGATGTATGTTAGTCACTAAAAATGAGAATAATTTCAGTCTCTGCTGCATCAATTTTGACCAATCTTTTTTTTGAGGAATATCTCCAGAAATGCATTATTTTGAAGAACTTATTTTGAAGACTGATTTGTCTTTTTTTTTTTTTTTTTTTTTACTTGTTTGTGACAGGTACAGAAAGATTATAGAGGAACGCCAGGATCAGATGAACGTGTTTCAAGCCATCAACATCTTCAGAGAACACATGATCCACCAGAAGAATCTCTACAAGGCTGCGTAAGAACAAATCAATATATAATGCAGGTATTGATGTATCTGTCTGTGGGGGTCAAAGTGGGGCTGAATGTGTGCGTTTCTGCTGCAGAGCCTGTGATGTAGAGGATGACGGATAAATGATGACGAGGTTAAGGTGAGTCATGCATAAAATATGCAAAAATATCCATCTTAATAAGTAATTTAGTGTCATTTTTAGTTATTTTTTTACAATTCAGCTAGTCATAATCTTAAACTCTACTTTTGTATTTTCAGTATTTTTCCGAATGAAAGCACCAGGCTTTTGAAACAAGACTGAAACAGACCTCTCCATCAGGATCAAGGAAATAACCTGATATATCGTCACAAAACCTGATGCCAAAATGACTTATGAAGTAAAATCACTGTCCAAATTATTCAGATTAGGTTCTGCACTTCATTCTGTTGCTGTTCTCACTTACTTACTCATTGGAGGTGGACCGATTTTGAATGCAATAAGCAATACCTTCTTGTATTATTTCTAACAGTGTCAATCTGTCACTGTGTACTGTATGTAAAGTATGTTGTCATATATACATAAAGGAAAAAAGTAAGCGTTCATTTTTGTTTATATCTTTGTGTGATGTTTACACTGTGATAAATCGCAAACAGAAACAAACATCTCAGCTCAGTTTGTCAGCCTCCTGCACAGACAGCTGTCTCTGTCTCCCCCTGCAGGCTGACACCAGACACTGCACTCCAGCAGTATCTCATTTACTACTCTACAGATACTATCACTAGTACTTTATTCTGCTGTTACTGCTGCTGTTACCCCTACTTCTTAAACTACTATTACTACTACCACCAATATTTCCAACGATGACTAGATCTACTACTACTGCTGCTTCTACCACTATTACTGCCACTAAATCACTAGAACAACTGTTGCTTATACTGCTACTGCTACTATTACTACAACTAGGCTCCCACTACTTTTACTACTTTTGTACTCATACATGTACTACTGCTTCTAAATTCTATGCTGCTACTATTGCTGCTAATATTACTACTGTTTCTTAAACTACTACTACCACCAATATGTTGGTACTACCATTATAACAATCACTATTTCACTACTTCCTATACTTGTACCAGTACTTTTACTATCTCCATTACAACTTTAAGTACATCTACTACTGCAGCTACTACCATTATAACTGCCACAGACCCACTAGAACAACTGTTGCTTATACTACAACTGCTACTACTATTACAACAAGTAGGCTCCCACTAAGTTTACTGCAACTGTACTTATACTTCTATACTACTGTTTCTACAAATACTATTACTGTTTCTACCTCTATACAACTACCTCTAAACACCATTAATTCAAACTTGGATATATAAATTCTATGATATCTGCATTTTATTAAGATCAACAGCTAAACTAAATAGCACAAGAAAGGACACACTTGAAAATTGGTCAAAAGCCTTATCCTATATAAAACATGTAATCTCACACACGTGGCTGTAAAATGTTAAAAAGGACTGATGTACCTCTATGACCTCATGAAATACATGTGACTGTAATGTGGGTGCATATGTATATGTGTGTACATGTATACACAGCATGTGTATAGCCTATGTGTATCTATATGTGTGCATAAGTATTTCTAATACATGTAGAACTACAAAATTGCTTCAAACTATCTACCCACACACTTTATTTATTATTATTATTGTTATTGTTATTTATCTATATCTTTTGTTTCTTTTCTTGTCCATTTCTTTTTGACTTGTTTTCTTTTGGCTCATTTGCCTTTTGAGTTGTTAGCTATTTAAGTTATTATGAATGCTAGCCAACTGAAAAAAAATAATTAAATACACATACATATGCTTGTGTACAGGGGAGTAAAAGAACACAGATAGAGATGTAAACTAATGAGCTTGAGCGGGTTAATGAAAAAAAAAATGGTTGTACACAAAAAAATTACAGAACAAAGCAGAATAAACAAAGTTTTTCTTGAGTTTGAAAGGGTTGAAAGAGTATTAGTACATCCTACAGAAAGGTGGTACTGAACGTTGCCACTCTATTTAATGTAATGATACATAATTTAATATTCGTCTCTCTTACATGATGGAAATTAAGTGTAAGAACTTTTTAATTTGCATGTTGTATAAACCCTGGCCTTCGTTTGGTGGATTTAGATTTGTTAATTCTACTAATTAGGTCGTAATGTCAGTCGCCAAAAACGACCTATAGTTACATTTGAGTGACAGACGCCATCTAGCCACCATAGCAATTATGACCTGAAGTGACGCAGTTCAGATGTATATGGTCGTTCTATGTAAGGTGACAAATTTCTATATTCTGCGGTGGAGGGTTGGGTGGCTGGTTAGACCCTTACTTGCAAAAAGTGGACTTTGGTGCAAGAGACTGCTGTTCGCGTCCCGTTTCCAACCGTGAGTCAGGACAGTTTTTTAAAAACCGTAACCATGACGACGAAGGCAGCCTAACTTTAATTTACTTCAAATTATAAAACACATATATTTAAGTTAAGTTAATGTCAAAATATTAGTTGATTCCACTAAATTCCTGTAAGATATTTTACAGTGTACTTGAGTAGATGTTCTTAGATACTTTCCACCACCGCTGGTTTCTATGGTCGTTCTTTATGTATAGAAAGAGCTAAACTGAACTTATGTGTTAAAATACACTGTGAATGTATGGACACACACACACACACACACACACACAGAGTTGTGTTTCCATCACTTCAGAGGACATTACATTGACTTACATTCATTTCCTGGAGACTTATCTTAACCCCAACCCTTACCCAAACCTTAAAATAACCCTAAACTAACCTTAACTTTAAACCAAGTCTTCACCCTAAAATCAATCATTTACATTACGGGGACTTGCTTTGTGTCCCCATCAGGGACGTGAGTCCCCACAACATGAGGAGTACCTGGACCCCACACACACACACACACACACATACACACACACACACACACACACACACACACACACATACACACACACACACAAAAAGAGAGAGAGAGAGAGAGAGAGGAGGCGGAAACCTCCATCTGCCCTGCTCGGTGACCGACCCGTCATCCTCGGGCTCTCGCGGGGGAGAAACGGCTCATCTCTCCGCCGTTTCATTCCTGTTTTACTTTCACACCGTGAATGAAGAAACTGTGAGAGAAACGGGGAGGACAATGTGACAAAAGAAGGAGAGAAAAGGAGGGAATATAACATGGAAGAAATCTATAGTCTATATATAGGCTATGCCCCGGACTGCACCACCGCCGCCACCGCCACCTGCCCTCCCGGTACCGGTAAGTCACGGAGGAAAGAGGTGCTGGCTGTGGGGGGAGAGAGCATCGTCTGTCCCGGGGCGGGTTACTGCTAGCAATGGCCGGTTATGGATGCTAACTGACCCGTGGAAATGACTTTTGAGGTCTTGTGAGGTCGGGTTACCGTTCAGCCATGTTGCAGGAGAGAGAAGGAGGAGGGAGGGAGGGAGGAGGTAACGGCTGGGCTTTTGACACCTGCCCTCGTTCCCGGTAGCTGGAAGGGAAAAATCCGTTAAAAAATGTCTAAATTGGCGGTTAAGCGGTACTAAACAGCCTAACGCCCTGCCACACCGGGAAATGACTTTCTGACTCGGTGTGTCGGGGAGTGTAAATGCCGTTCAGCCATGTTGCAGAGGGAGGGAGAGATAACTAGCTAACGGCGGGACTCCGGGGGGTTTTGACACCGACCGACCGACCGACCGACACCGAGGGGGGGGGGTGTTACGGTCATTCTCGCTCCCCTGTTGGATGCGGATGCGGCGGCAGCCTGCACTGTGTCGCCTAGAGACGGAGGCAGGAGGCTGAACGAGACGGGGTCGACGAGGGTAGAGAGTGAACCGAGGCTCGGTCTGATTCATTTTACTGGATTCATAAATTTATTTTACTTATTTTAGAGTTTGTTTGTTTTTTTACAGATTTTTTAATTAAATTTTTTTCTTGTAACAACTACTGGCCTAAATATATATTTTTTAATTTAAAAAATATTTTAAATATTTTTAAATTTTTATATATATTTAATTTTTGTAAAGAAAAAAAAGAAAAAAGCGAGTTAATTTTATGATGGTTTTATTTTATTTTTAGATTTTCAAATTCATTTTTTGTTGTCTTAGTGGTTATTTTATTTTAATTTTCACCATCCATTATTATTATTATTATTATTATTTTTATTATTATATTTTCAACAAACAACATACAAACACCAACATTTTTAGATTTTATTTCAATTTTATATTGATAAATTTGTCAAAATGGGATTTTGTCAATCAATTTCTAACATTTTCATTTAATATTTTATTTTTTCTGAATACCACTTCTCAAGTAGAATGTGTTGAATAGCAGTTTTTTTTTTAATTTGCCTTTTTTTGACAGCAGGTGGCTATGATAATTTTTCATGTAATTCCACAGCAGGATTTTTTTTACATTGAAATTATAGGTTTTAGTACAGAGAAGGGCTGATGTGTTAAATATAATATTTTTAAGGTTTTTTTTTTGTCATTGCAAGGGCAAGAAGTGATCAGAAATAACAGCCAGTGGCAGGTGGAAGTGGTTATGGATGATTATTGATTATAATTGATGATTGTTTGTCGATGGGAAGGTCAGGGCAGGAGACGACACAGCAGGGTCCGTTACCATGGTGATAACTGGAATGATTTATCCCCTTATTATTGGGCCTTATCCATTCAATAATTTATTCATTCATAGATTCACTTTGTTCATGTTCCTTTTCTTCTTCTCCATCCCCTCCATCCCCTCCTCCCTTTATCTCTCCGTCTCTCTCCATCCTCTTCTGTCCTCTCTCGCCCTTCGTCCTCGCTGTTTCTCTTTTTCTCTCTCTTGCTCTCTCATCCATCTTCTTTCCTCCCTCTCCCCTCTTTCACCTCGTGTCTCTCCATCCATCTCTCTGTCTCTCTTTCAGGTCAGTGAGAGCCAGCGACAGCTCAGCCTGAACGGCAAATCCTCCCTCGTTTTCTCCAATTTCTCCTTTACTTCGATCTCCCTTTTTTCTCTATCATGCTCTCCTCACTTCCATATGTTGGAGAAACACAGTCGTCTTATTTTAGCATTGCTGCCCTCCTCCTCTTCTTCCTCCTCTTCCTTCTCTGTTGCCCTCCTCTCTGCTGAGTTTTGACTCCCTCTCTTTTTACAAACACACACACACAAACACACACACACCGGAAAATGAAGCGTGGGTCGAGTGTGTTGCAGCCTCCCTCGGATGCAGCCAAAAGACACACACACCCCGCAAACACACACACAAGGACACACACCAGCGATGATGCTCGCTCGCTGAGTGTACCCGGCACACACGCTGAACACGCAGCAGACACACAGGCTGAAAACACACTGGACGCACGCGCCGCAGGTTCGAGTCCCTTCCCAGCAGCCACCTCTCTGTTCAGCCCTGATGTCAGCACCAAGATGGCGTCTGACCTCCTCATCAGGCTGTCAGGTAGCACACACACACACACACACACACACACACATATGCTCATGGACACATGCTTACACCGACTATTATGATCATATACACACATGACACACTTCATACAATATACACACACACACATACTGTATGTACACATTTGCTCCTACATATACACACATTCACATACAGTATCCATACATACTATATATAGTACTACAGGCAAGATTAGTCGATTAATAGATTATTCAAATGAATTTTATTTTAGCTAATTGATATATTAGATTAAGATATTTTTAGTACAACAGCATAAAAACCAGATAATAGAAAAAATACAGATGTGACAGGAGAGGGACGGACCTCACTTCAATTTATGGAAAAAAAAAACAAAGGAAAAAAATATTAAATTAATAAAATAAGGAAAATAAATGACAATAAGAAACACACAAAATGAACAGCTGACAATAATCCTATAAAAACAAGTTTTTCAAGTGAAAATGTTATACAATCTCACCTTTTCAGAGGTAAAAAATTGACATTTTAAGATTTAAACATTTAATCAATTAATCAAGACTGTAGTGCCACCACCCCCTATAAAGGGCAGATGAAGTTGATTGGCATTTTTAAAGGACCAGTGTGTGGGATTTGGTGGCATCTAGCTGTGAGGTTGCAGATTGCAACCAACTGAATACCCCTCCCCTCCCCTTCTCAGCGTGTAGGAGAACCTACGGTGGCCACGAAAGCTCACGAAAAATGCAAAAGACCCTCTCTAGAGCCAGTGTTTGGTTTGTCCGTTCTGGGCTACTGTAGAAACATGGTGGCTTCCGTGGAAGAGGACCCACTCCCTATGTAGATAGATAGAAAACATACTTAGTTCGTTCTGCTAGATGCCACTAAATTCTACACACTGCACCTTTAATCAATTAATCAAGACCCATATAAAGGGTAGATGATGTTGATTGGTACTTTTAAAGGGATGTTAAAGAAGCTGGTTGGACAGGCCGGCTGTGAATAAAAAAAGGTGATGTTTGTTACAAAAATACTAATGAAACAGGCAAAACATGAATCCCAGGAAATTCAACAAAAATAACTTAGGCCAAAGCAAAGCAAACATAAAATCTGTAGCCTCTCAGCAAGCTGCCACCTACTCTCTTCCCTACTCCGTCACAATTGACCAGTGACCGGCCTTTTACCTTCTCAGCCTCACCTAACCGGGACGTACCATCTATCAGGTTACTATAGGGTGAGCTGGACTGATACAAAGCTTCCAAACATACAGAACATTGATGTAAAATTTCTGTTACTGCTGCCTGTCGCAGTCTCCTCTGGTAACACACACACAGCCATGAGTGCACAAAATTATACAGAATGTAATTTACTACAGAACAGTTTTAATCTTCCTACCTCAACTTGACAGAGCCTAATGACTCAACTGCTTAGTGCAGCTAATGATGCACGTCTAAGCAGACGATCTGTCCTACCATCACAAAACTCTCAAAAAAGAAACATCACAGGACTGAAGCGCTTCAACAAAATGTTATGTTTCCATTATTTGTGTAACATGACAATGTTGGAACCAGAGGAGCAACCTTCTCACAAAGACATTAACTGTTAATGAAAATAATTGTTAGTTTACTACGTGGACACCCCTGCCCACATATTTTTGTGAATTTTTAGGCTGGGGCTGTTTTTCATGGTTTAGGCCCCTCACTTCCAGTGAAAGAAAATCTTAATGCTGCAACAAATCATGACATTTTAGACAACAGTGCTCTTCCAATTTTGTAGCAGCAGTTTGAAGAAGACTCCTGTTTCAACATGACAATGCCCTCCATGCACAAAGCCAGCTCCATAAAGAAACATGACTGGCCTGCGCAGAGCCCTGACCTCAACCCCATCCAACACCTCTGGGTTGAACTGTGAGGCAGACCTTATCACCCAACATCAGTGCTGGACCTCACGGATGCTTTTATGGCTGAATGGGAGCAAATCCCCGCAGCCAACATCTGGTAGAAAGTCTGGAACCAGAAGAGTGGAGGCTGTTATAGCAACAGATTAATGAGCATAGTTTTAGAAGGAGATATTGAACAACTGCAACTAACAATTATTTTCATTATCCATTAATCTGACAATTATTTACATAACACTGGTGACGTCCTCAAATGTCTCAAAGAAACCAGAAAATATTCACATTTAAGAAGCTGGAATCAGAGAATTTTGGCAAAAAAAAACTCAAAACAATTAATCGATTATCAAAATAGTTGGCGATTAATTTTCTGCCGATCAACTAATCGATTATTTGTTGCAGCTCTAATCAGATATGTTTGTAAGGTTTGGGTGTCCACTTACTTCTGGCCATGTATTGTGCAAAGCTTTGCTCTCATGGTGAGTTGAGTGCAGTTATCAGGCTGTAGTGTGAACTCTCGTGTAATTTATTTACAGTTAACATGAGTCAAATCACACAGCTCGATTCTTCTTCTCTGTTTCTCTCACTCATCAGAGGCCACCCAGAAGGCCCAGATGCATCCTGGGAGCCGAGCGGAGGCAGAGCCCCAGAGGCGTGAGGCCTTGCCGGAGGGTCGCGGGGGCCAGCAGGACGAGCCCGGCCTCGCTCTGTCACCGGACGGCCCCGGGGCGAGTCCTGAGCCGCCCTCACTCACACACACACCTGACGGCAACGCCACCACGGACACGATGGCTTCAGACCTGCTGAGGAAACTGGCAGGTAAATTTGTGTTTGTGTCTGTGTTTACTTTGTACGTCCTTCTTTGTGTGGACCAGTTTGAGTTTTAGACCTTGGGAGTGAGGAAATTTTGGCCAGTCCTCACTTTAGGACAGACCTTCAAAGGGCTGATTCAGGGTTCAGACTTGGTTTTAGAGTTAAGGTCAGAACTGGGTTTGGGAAAAGTTCGGGGTTAGGGTCGTGGTTAGGCATTTAGTTGTGATGGTTAAGGTTAGGGACATTCTTCTCTAGCTGTTTTATCCATAAAAAGTTTCTCAGAGGATTTACCATTTCAAAATATATATTAATATTGGAATCTAAAATGAGGTACACTGTAATATTTTTCATATCACTCACCCCCATACACACCACCAAACAATGCTACATTCGTTTTTTTACTGTTGACCGCCACAAAATGATATTTCTGTGCTCTGTTCAGAAGGTTAAAGACTATTATTGCGTCATAATTCAGAAACTGGGGCCCAAAATGTTGCAACCTTTACTTACTTTCATTACAGATTCATCTCGTGATTACTTTTCCTAATAAAAGATTAATAGCTTAATGAAAAATCCATTTTTAAGCTGGAATGAGATAACGTTTGGCATTTCTTTTTCATAAATGATTAAACAATTATCTAAATGGTTGTAGATCAAAATGTTCTTCAGTAATATTTCCATTCTATTTCCATTTTATTAGCTGTATTAATGCGATTATGTGACATTTCCACATAAGAAATATTTATGGTATACCCCGACCAATACAGGATTTTTGATGCAGATACTCAGGCATTATTATATTGATATTGATATCTGTTTAAAAGATCCAGTAATGATATATCGGCCAATATTAATTTTATTTACACAACATATAACATAAACAACACACTAAAAATCACTTTGTTCAAATTTTACCCAGTTTGGGTCAATATAGCACCAATACAACATTGAGTTTACTGTAGCTATCTGTTATTTTGAGTGTTACACAAAACAAGCTCAAGTTTTAGCTAAAAACTGTCACAAATGTGTTGTTTCTTGTACAAAACGACGTGCATGTGACATTCAACAGATACACCAGTTATTAACAATCAATAACAAACTGTGACATGTATGTTTAAAAAGAGAAAAGTTGATTTAGCTTTAGTTTGGGTAAATAACCCAACGGTAAAAAGGAAAATAACACTAAAACTGGCTCTAAACAACCCCTAATTAACCCAGTATTGTGTTGATGCTGTATTGATCCAAACTGGGTAAAAATTTAACCCAGTGATTTTTAGTGTGAAACATTTTTGACAAAGTTCCCTTAAATTTGTTTTTTTAACAATTGCGATATTTGATAGCAGGTGAACTCACACTGACAGATCTCCCACCAATCACAGAGAGTCAGGAAGTGAACAGCCATGTCATGAGGGTCAAAGAGGAGGAAGAGCCAATGGAGGTCGACACATTGGTGGTCTCCGATCTTGTCTGTGATCGACCAGTCACAGAGGGGATGACCCCATCTACCCCAAAGATGGCGAGCCATCATCTCTTCACTATTAAAACAGAAGACCAGGGTCTCAGTGGCATCAAGATGGCAGAGCAGCTGCACCCTGGAGCTAAAATGGCGGAGCAGTGCCTCCTTGGCCTTAAAATAGAAGATGAATTTTATACTGGAGGCTGCCAGCCTGGCTCCAAGACAGCTGACAGCATCGTATCTGGAGCCACAAATTGTCAATTTAGAGTGAAAATGGAGGATCGTGGCATCTCTGGAGCGAAGATGCCGAACCAGCTTTTATCTGGAGCCAAGATAGAGGAGCAGCTTTTCTTTGGAGCCAAGATGGAAGACCAGTTCACCTCTGGAGCCAAGATGGCGGATCAGTGCCTCCGAGCAGTGCTGTGGCAGGACATGTCAGTGAACCTGGCATCCACACTGCTGCATCAGCTCTCAGGTAATACACACACATTTTTTACCAAAACATAGAGAGAAGGTTTGTTTTTTGGTTTCAGGACATGTGATCCAAGAGAACCAAATAATCTGAGTGGGATTTTCTGGTGGGATTGTGGAGATTTTCTGCCTCTGGTCTCTATCCAAGAGAAGGAAAAGTATCCAACTGATAGGCTAAACTTCAATAAAATAAAGACATAAATTAACAGGGGCTCGAGGCAAAATTGCGTGTTCAGATGTTGCTCTGTATTCAAAGTGCAACGCAGAAATGTCTGGGACAGCTAGGCTTCCCGTACCTGCACAACCCCCGCCCTCTCCTCATGCTTGAGTGTTTGCAGGGTTGTGAAGCAGCCGTGACAGCTACTAACGGTAAAGTTACTAACATGGAGTGTTTTTTAATTTGCAAACCCGTCACACTTCCAGCTGAGGCACAATCAGTTGGAAATGAAAGTACGTTAGAAATGTGTTAGGCAGTTAGACAGCCTCTCCCCATCTGCCCTGTGCCTAAAAAAGCTACCAAAGCTGTCATAACACATGTTATTTTAAACCATAGTGCCACACATAACATGCTAGACAAGCAGCAATGTTGTTGAGATGTTGGAACTGTGATGTTGTTACGTAAAGTTGTGTTTACTGTTTATACTTTTGAAGATAAAATATGCATTAAATGGGAAAAAATACTCAGACAATTATAATCTATAATTATAGTGTCAGTATTCAGTCTCAGTATTTTTACCCATTAAATCTTCTTGCATTATAAGGCTGCTCCCTTCGCTTTTTTTAACCAGAGTCATTGAATATTGGTGTGTCATGCAACATAGAACTAAGGTATTTCCCATCATTTGTAAAAATTGCCTTTGAAATTATCCAAAATGCCCTTGTAAAGCAAGTTAATTTACGACCCTGCTTCAATCTGGTAATATCAAACCCTAATAGAGCTGCAACTAACGCTTATTTTCATTATTGATTAATCATTTAGTCTACAAAATGTCAAAAAGTAATGGATAACTGTCCATCCATTTCCCACAGCCTAAGATACTGTCTTCAAATAACGTGCTTGTCTTACCAATAGTCTAAAACTCACATATATTCAGTTTATTATAACAGAGAAAAGCAGATAATCTTCACATTTGAAAAGAGGATGTTTGGTTTCTTTTGCTTGAAAAATCACTGACACGATTAATCGATTATTACAGTTTGTTATGACTGGTTACACGCATAGTTCAATACTTAAAAACTCTTCACACAGTCAACTTTACCAACACACTGCTGGGCACAGCGGCTCATTTTACACGCAAAAGCAAATCCTTCCTAACCTGACGCGCCAGATGGTTTGTTAAACAGAACCATCCGAGAAGTCGTCCATGGAAACTGGAAACTCACCATCCTACCTTGCGAGGCAGCTGGATTCGTGATGCTGATTGTTCTAATTGATGGTATTACCATCTGACGTCTAGTGACATCTAGTGACGTCTAGTGACGTCTAGTGACGTCTAGTGACATCTAGTGACGTCTAGTGACATCTAGTGACATCTAGTGACGTCTAGTGACGTCTAGTGACGTCTAGTGACGTCTGGCCTGATGAGTGAATCAATATAGGAGGGAGTAAGTAATCATTTGTAAAATGTGCTGCAGAGTTTTGTTGGTTGTTTGTGTTGAGTGAGAAAAGTATTCAGGGAATTTGAAGGCTGTAGTCATTGAATGCTTTTTGCGCGAAAATAATTCAAATGCGTCGCAGTTTGGTCCATAATTGTTGCTGTTGTGTTAACTAGCGGTGTAACGGTACGTTTAGTTCAGTACGGGACTTTCTTTGGTTCCGTATGCTCTGTGACACAAACAATTACTGTCAAAATAGTTTAATAATCCACTTACTCCGATGTGCAGAACAATAATTCTAGAGCACGAGTTCCAGCATGTAGCATGTGCGTTATTATGGATCCCACTAATCACCCTACTCCACCTCTGATTGGCTAGTACTCGTTGCCTTCGTTGTTTGGGTTGGTTAGGTTTAAGAATGAGGGTTAGGGTAAGAATATCAGGCTAAGCCAATCAGAGGCAGAGTAGGGCGGGTCTTACCAAGAAAAGCAGTGGGATCCATAATAACACGTAGCATGCTCATGGATGTATGCTAGCCGGCATAGCCAAGGTAGCCGGGTTACCCTGGTTACCCTGTAGTGTCGCTGCCGTCAAAATGACAAGCTAGAGACCCATAACGCTGACCGAGTGCAACACTATGATTAAAATATGCAGTCTTTTCACTTTTCACTCTGCCTTTGAGTGAAGCCGTTCAGAACAATGATAAAAACGTTTGATTTCTGATGAGATCAGACAGCACGTCGTAAGAACCACTATTTCAGTGATAGTTTCCACTGCAGCAACTAAACTGTGTCAGTAATAGTTTTTGACCAATGAGCCACTGTTGGATGTTTACATTTTTCAAAATGAAGAACGAAAACATCATTTTCTACCTTTTTTTTTCCTGCTGTACCGAAAACGTACCGAACTGTGAATTTTGTGTACCGTAACCGACTGTGTGAAGAGTTTTGAAGATGTGTCCTCAATATTGAACCATGCAGGTAACCAATCGTAAAAAAACTGTAAAATCATCGCCGATTCTTTTTCTTTCGATTGATTAATTAATTAATCAACTAATCATTTCAGCTCTAAAAAAAAACAGATTTATGTTGTCTTATGTTGTAATTTAAGTTTGATTGTTGTCAGTTGATGTGTTGTAACACCAGATTAACTGTCTGTCTGCAGAGAGAGTCAATAAATCCAACAGTCAGCTGGTGGAGAGGACAACTCCACCCATCAGAAGCAGGTAACAGAACATTTCCTGACAGTCATAGTAATCAATGATCATGGAAGTCAAGTAGTCAGTGTCTTGTTGTGTCTTTCAGTATGTTTTTAGTTGAAGTTTAACAGTTTGCTGATTTGTTTTCCAATGCAGCTGAGTGAAACACAGTAAACTCTCTTGACTTCAGCTTCTTCAAAACTGAGAAGAAGCTCAGTCAGCGTGGTTTCCTGTTCTTTATACATGGTTAGAGGAGGAATATATCTTATCCCTCTGTGTCATAGACCTCCGTTGTTGTCCACAAACTACTAAAAACAAATCAGTGAGCCACATGTTCCTTCATTGTAAAGAGTTTGGTCACGTTAGTTTGTTTAGAATCGGCTCACTGATTGGTCAAACTCAAACCCCCAGACTGTAGCAGCTTGTGTACAGCTCTCAGTCAGACTACAAAAGAGTGCTGGTAGTCTCTAGGGGAACTGTAAACATGCTTTGTTTTGATTTTTAATGTGTGCTCACCTGCATGTGTGTGTGCATGTATTTGTGTTTCCTATAGTCCTGTACTGAAGGTGAATGTGGACCCACCTCGTTCCTCCCCCCTTTTGAGCGCCCAGGAACCTCCATATGGTAATATACTGTACACGCACACACAAAGAGTGTGAGTAGCTACATGTACTTAGACACCAACACAGTGTTTAGAGAAAAAATACAGAGGCGCTGTGTGAGAAAGCTCACCAGCTCCTATTTTGCATGAGGAGGCGTAGATCTTTGAATGTTGATAAATGTCTCATGGGAGTGTTTTTAATCAGACTCTATACTGAGTTAGTGTCATGCTTATCATTGATGTGTTGCCTTGCAAATCTCAGTGTAAAATGCAATAATGAAAGATGACACTGTCAGTCAGAGTGGAGGCATTAAAGGAGCCGACAGGTTAAACACTGAACCACTGATCTAACTGAACTTACACTGAGTATGGGTACAGCAGGGTATGATGTCATGCTATAAAGACAAGAGCTCAACTGTCATTTATGTCCGTGTAGGGATCACAGGGTTGTGTAGATTATATTTGGTTATCAGAAATAATTATTAATAAATTACAACAGTAGGACCTAATTCACATTAAATCTACCTCGGGGGCACCACACTGGAAGACAGGGAAATGATAACTAATTCACTTATTCAGTCTCATAGGCGATTCATCCTAAATTTTGGGGAAAATGTCGGGCTCAGACCCTTAATGGCGGATGAGACCGCATGTATGTGTGTGAGGAAGTAGACAAAGGGAAAATGGCGGACTCAGATCCAAAATGGCGGAGAGGAGACCGCGCGTGTGTGGAAGTGAGTCTCGTTCAAAGTGAGATCAAAAGAAAACACAAATGGTTCACGATAAAAGTCCTACGAAGCATACAGTTAAAACATAACGTTATAAGCAATAAGATGTGTTCTTTATCCGTTCTTTATAAGTTGAATCTTAAAACTTGGTCTCTTTGTTCCTTTGTTCTGTCTGATGAATTTGTCTCTATCAGAGGACAATTTGAAATTGTCCACTGGTTTTATTGGTAAGATGACATCACGGGTCACAGGTCACAGTGGCCGATGGCTTCTGTGAGGGGGGTCATAGGCGGAACTCAGGTGGAGGTGTTGGACCTAAAGGGATTCTGGGAGAAAGAGCACGCCTGTTCAATCGCCATCTTAAATGGGGCAGAGACTAGAAAGATTAGGGCTGCAACTTACATTGATTATCTGACAATTGTTTTCTCAATTAATCATTTGGTCAATAAAATGTCAGATAATAGTGAAAAACAAGAATCCAAGGTGACATCTTCAAATAGTTTTCTTTGACCAACAGTCCAAACCCAAAGATATTCACTTTACTCTCATAGAGGACAACCAGCAAATATCCATATTTGAGGCTAGAACAAATGATGTTTTGGCATTCTTTCCTTTATGTCTCAAATGATCAATTGATTATTGAAATAGTTTAGGACTGAAACTAATCATTATTATCAGTATCATTTATGCTGTAGATTATTTTCTAGATTAATCATTTGGTCTATAAAATGTCCAAAAAAAGCAAAATTTTATCATTTCCTGGAGCCCAAAGTGACATTTTTTTATTGTTCTTAATTAATTGTTTATTTTGTCTGACAAACAGCCTAAAAGCCCAGGATACTTAATTACTATCACATACGACTAAGAGCTGCAATGATTAATCAATTTGTCAATCAACAGAAAATTAGTAGGTAACTATTTTGATTATCGAATAATCATATTTTTAATCAAAAATGTCAAATATTTTCTGGTTGCAGCTTCTCAAATACAAGGATTTGAAACTTTTATGTGTCATATATGGCAGTAAACTTTTGGACTGTTGATTCAACAAAACATGACATTCGAAGACGTCACCTTGAGCTGTAAGATTTTTCAGTTTTCTGACATTTTATAGACAATTAATTGAGAAAATAATTGGCAGTTCAATTGATAATGAAAATAATCGTTAGTTGCAGCCCTAACGTGAGCGTCCCACAGTGATTGAAGCAAACCATGCAGTCACACACTTTTATATGCACAGACACCACTAAATCAACACTTTTAGGGGGATTTTGTGCATTTAGTTTGCCTGCAGTGTTTTTATTGCTGCCTTATTATTATTACCATTACTTTTTAATGATTGTGTTTCAGTGTGCTGTTTTTTTGTCTGTGTTATGGATTCATGCTGCCACCAGATTGCCTCTTTGGTTCATAATAAAAACGGTACTGAAGCGAACTGACTTTACACAAACACATTATCTACAGTCACAGAGAAGTTGAACAATAATAACTTCCAGAGGGACTCATCATTAGTGGACTTTGGAGTGCACAGAAAAAAAGGGAGAAATATATTCCATGAATTGCTTTGCAGAATAATAAAGACTTTTTTTTTCTCCTTCAGGAAACCAAACCAGCCTCAGCAGAAATCAGACCACAGGTTGCTGTTACTTCTACAGGTAACACACACACACACGTTTGTACTACTATACTTGTGGGGACCATTCCCAAACACACACACAAACACACAGTATGTCTAACTGTTATGTGGGGAAGAGCAGGTGATCCCAAGTGCAGACACAGGCGAGGAGACAGGGATATGGCAGGAACAAGGGATTTATTTTAAGGCGAAAAGGGAATGCAGGCCAGGGGAAGCTTGGACTGGTAGCTGGGAACCTGCTGGGGCTGGGGCTGGTAGCCGGGAACCAGGAGCTGAGGCAAGCTGGGGCAATGGGAGTAGGTCCGGAGCGGAATCCGTGTGGCGGAAGCAGAGTAGAACAAAGGTCCGGGGAAGGGAAGCAGGGCTGACGAGACGAGGGACTGGAGACAGAGCAGACGGGACTGCGGGGAACAGGAGACAGGGACGGGAGCCAGAGCAGATGGGACTGCAGGGGACAGGGTTAGACCGGGAAAACAGGCTACAACAAGATAACAAGAGAAATGGCTTGTAGCGTAGACTGACTGAGCAGAGGCTACGATCTGATTGCAGCTGGGGAAGTGGCAACAGGTAGGGAGACACAGGACCGGGGCGGGAATCATGACCCTGACAGATCATTGTCTTTGTTTCCATTTAGTCTACAGTGTCGCTTCCTTCATTTGGGATAATGTCCGTTTACCTGAATCTAATTCTAATATATTTTATTTTAAGTTTCCCATTTAAAAACCAAGAGAAAAGCCATAATAAAGTAACAGCAAACAGAAAAAAACAAGTACAAGTAAGTGTATTAATTTGTATTGACAGTTATAATCCACCTCTGTGATCTAAATAGTCTCTCATTTTAAATCTCATCTGACATGTCAGCACTTAACTTAGAAGCCAAACATCACAGTGGGAGGTGGAGAATTAAATATTCACAGAGTCACTCTGTAATTTAACATTTTAACCACAGGGAGAAGACAGGATATGGTCTCTAATAGACATGGACATTCAGCCACCACTTCATGCAGACAAAGATACTGTGTGAAGTGAATTTCAGTCAAAAATCCATAATCATCTCACGACCCCTCAGATTTATCTGCTGACCCTTTGGAGGGGCCCCACCCCTAGGTTGGGAACCACTGGACTAAACTAGCTAACTGTATATAAAGTAGTTGAAACTAGCTCCACCTCCAGCAGCTACAACAGTAACATGCTGCTTACACACTGATGCTTCAGTATTAATAATCTAATGATGTCATATATAATAATATATCAGTCAGAGGGACCAAACCACTACTTTTACTGCAATACTTTAACTACATCAAGCTCATAATACTTATGTACTTTTACTGCAATACTTTAACTACATCAAGCTCATAATACTTATGTACTTTTACTGCAATACTTTAACTACATCAAGCTCATAATACTTATGTACTTTTACTGCAATACTTTAACTACATCAAGCTCATAATACTTATGTACTTTTAGGTACAACGACAAATATTTAGGTCTAACACTGAATTTGTTAAAAGTCACAGTACAACAACTACAAGTTTTCTGTATTTGGGAAGAAATATTTAGAAAATCAAACATCTGTTACCATGGCTACTGTAACACGCGTTTATCACCCCTCAGGTGTCATGTATGTGGGTTTGAGACGGAGGGGCGGGCCCTTTTCCAGAGTCACATGACAGAACACCGCCAATGGGAGCACAGCTCCTTCTCGCTGCACTGCTGCGTGTGCGACCACTCAACCAATCAGGAGGCAGAGATGAGGGCTCACGCCGACACGCACATACAGGGCGACACGGGAGCCAGTGGAGAGATGAGGTGGGTTCACTTTAAGTGTGTGTGTGTGTGTGTGTGTGTGTGTGTGTGTGAGATGGGACTAGAGCCTGACTGATAATGAATTACTGATATTTGAGAGTTAAAATATCCGATAATTATATTAGTTTGTAACATTCACAAATATTTTTGATAATGATCACTGATTCTTTACAAATTGCAGAAATATAAAAAAAAGTTGTAATTTTGAGAGAAACTTATCTATATACAGTGAATAATATTGCAAATTTTTAAATGTCGTAATCTTAGCTGTTTTTTTCTAACAGTGACAGTATTTCTGTTCTGCAATTTCTTGTTACTTATCAGTTTATTATTAATCTTTGGATTTATGCATGTAGATTTATCGTTCAGAGTCTAGCAGGAGGTCGGGCTTAAAATATATGGATGAGAAATATAACATATAACATAACATATAATTTACAATTGGACATCAGTGTGTCTGTAATTCAAGCTGCCGCTGCTTCCAAAACAGATCTAAGGTATAATATTGTTGACTAGACAGTCGGAGAACACGACAAAATGTCAAGTTTACTAGATTACTTGATTAATCGGTCAACAGGAAATTAATCTGCAACAGTTTTTCTAATCGATTAATCATTTGAGTTGTTTTTCAAGTAAATATGTCAACCTTTCTCTGTATACAGCTTCTCAAATATGAGGCTTTGATGCTTTTTTTGGTCATATAAACTGAATGTCTGGTTTTTTAAAAAAAATAAATAAAACAAGCTATTTGAATACAGGCATTTTTCACTATTTTCTGACATTTTACAAACAAAATGATGAATAGATTAATTGAGAAAATAATCACCAGATTGATTGATAATGATAAAATAATAAAATTTAATAATAGTAAAATGTGTCAGTTGTATAGTGAATTATATAGTGTCGAATAGTAAACAATTTCAGACTCACTATTACTCTACCTTAAAATCCAGCTCATGATTCCTTTGGTGACCAGCTTCATCCCAAAGGTCTCATGCACCAAAATAACTGAAAACACCTGTGTGTGTGTGTGTGTGTGTGTGTGTGTGTGTGTGTGTGTGTGTGTGTGTGTGTGTGTGTGTGTGTGTGTGTGTGTGTGTGCGTGCGTGCGTGCGTGCTCGTTTCATAATTGGCCTTTTTCACAACAGACATTTTGACCTGTTCCAGTAGTAAAAGCACAGGTGTTACTACCCACATTAATGATGATGGTTCTGTTTTATTTAAGTGTCCCAGTGAGACATGACAGTGAGCCGACATGTGAGCCGACATGTGAGCCAACGTGCTAAACCAGGACCCTGAAACTGAAGCAGCTAAATGGAATTCAGCCATCATTAATTTTATTACTCACACCTGTGAGTGTTTTCCTACTGTGACATGTCAAAATGTCTGCTGTGAAAAAGCTGTATTGTGGGAAAAGGACAAAGCGTCTGCTGAAGCGAGCAGTAACAGTCAGAAATCACGCGGCCGTGGGCAGGCGTGTGCGTGTGCGTGTGTGTGTGCGTGCATCTGAATTTCTCTTCTTCTTTAGTCTTTGCTTTATATGTTGTATGTTTTGAGAAGGAATGTTAGCGTGTTTTTTCCACTTTCTGTGTGTGTTAAATGTGTGTGTCATTAACCTCTCCGTCCCCTCCTGACTCCCAGATGCCCTGTTACCCCTCCCGCCACCGCCGCCGCCAGCAGCGCTCCGGCAGTTGCCATGGCAACCCAGCCGGAGACGAACACCTCTGAGCATCGCTGCCGCATCTGCCAAAGGTCGTTTCCAGGGCAACAGGAGCTGCTGGTTCACTTCCAGGGTCATCGCCAAGGCAACCAGTACCGGTGCGACCGGTGCGGCCACCTGACGCGGACAGCCAACAAGCTGGTGGAGCACGTGCGTGTGCACACGGGGGAGCGGCCGTTCACCTGCGACCTCTGCCCCTACAGCGCCAAGCGGCGGGACAGTCTGCGTCTGCACTGCAAGGTCAAACACGCCGCGCACATTAACGGGAACGCGGCGGCGGACGCGCCCGGCGACGTGCACACCCACCGGTCGTACGTGCACGGAGACAATCAGCGTTCAAACAAACACGTTCAGCGGCTGCACACTCCGCCGAACACACACACTGCTGCACCCTCCTCCTCCTCCTCCTCCTCCCTTCCTCCTCTTCATCCCTTGCTCTCTGACCGGGCAGGATGGAGGGATTTGTCTCCTCTCCTCCCCATCACAACACTCATCTCTCTGAAACCTCGCTGTCCTTCATCCTCCTCCTCCTCCTCCTCCTCCTCCTCCTCGTCTTCCTCCAACAAAAACTCCTTTCTCGGTTATCTTGGTCTGACAAGTTCTTTGTAAATGCCTTTTTTCTTTTTCTCCCTCTCTCTCCTCTCCTTCTTTTCTCATCTCCCCTCCTCATTTTTCTCCTCTCTTCTTTTCTCCTCTCCTCTTACCTCCCCCATTCCTCTTCTACTCTCCTCTCTTTCTCCTTCTCTGCTCTTCTCTTCTTCCTTCTTTGTCCTCCTCTGTCCTTTTTTCTCCTGTTTTTATTCTCTTCTTCTATCTCCTCTTCCCTCCTCCTCTTTTCCTCTTTCTCTCCTCCTTTTTCTTTTCTTTCCTTTTCTCTCCTTCTCTCATCCTTTCTCTCCTTCTCTCTCCTCTCCTCACCTCTCTCTCTCCTATTTCCTCACCCTCCTCTCCTCCTCCTTTCCTCTTTTCTCTTGTACTCTCCTCGTTTCTTCTCGTTTCTCCTCTCTTCTTCTCTCTCATCTCCCCTCCTCTTTTTCTCCTCCTTTCCTCTTTTCTCATCTACTCTCCTCTCCTTCCCTTTCTTTCTGTCTCCTCCTCTCTCATTCCACATCCCTCCCCTCCTCCTCTCATTCTTTTCTTATCACTTCTACTCCCCTCAGCTTGTCTCCTCTCCTCGTTTCCCCTCTTTTCTCCTTCATTCTCATCTTCCCTCCTCATTTTTCTCATCTACCCCTTCCCTCTTTTCTCTTCTACTCTCCTCTCCTTGTCTACACTCTTCTTCCCCTCCTCCTCCTCTCCCCCTCTCGCCTCCTCCTCCCCTCCTCTTCTATCCATCCTCTGGACTTCTACAGTGATGGATGTAAAGCTCTGTAATGTATCCAAGGTACTGTCACTCAACACTATGTATGAGAATGTCAAACAGCTACTGTTATGCTCAATGCACTGAACACACAGATAAGGAACGTTTTTGAATTTACTCAACTTTTGCATCATGCTCGTGATTTTTGCTGCATTCCTGCCTGCTTTAGCCAGTCATATAATCACTGAACTCTTTAGCTATTTAACCGTGTGACATATTTATTGCCTGTCTCTCTCGTCCTTCAGAAACCGTGAACTTAAAAATCCTCTGAAACTCACACACATCAGACAGTTTATCTACTGATTCGCTTGTTTTATCGTAGAGAAAACCACCCTGTTATTTAGTCGCTTATTGAATATTCTTGTTTCTTTAATAACTGATAATAATAATAGTTGATTAAGGAATTACAAACACACAAAACAAAGACTGCAGCCTACAGTCTGACAAAGAGGGACAACTAAACTCTACACAGATACACAGATACACACCTGCAAGTAATAATATTTATTCCTATAAAGGGTTTAAATGTCAAGATTCAGATCATTTCATTTTGGGTTTTTAAAATGTTTTATTCAAATAGTTTGTTTTTTTAAGCACTTTTTGCCTTTGTTGGACAATTATTGGCTGACGTCCAACAAGGGTCCCTCGCCGCACTCGAACCAGGGACGTTACAGTTACTATTAGGTTAACAGGGTGCTGCATTCAAATAGTCTCTAAATGTTTCCGAAAATAAAAAATTCATGTGAAAAAATGCCACATTTGGTAAAATTCCTGGGGTGCCCCCTCAACGTTATGATAAGCCTTATTAAGAGTCATATAATTTGATTTTAATCCACCACTGTGAAGGTAAAACAGTGGATCTCCAGTGGATAACAGTGCATTTACTAGCTGCCATTAGTGCAAGCTCAATATATATTTTATCATATATTAATTTCACCTGTTTCAATTTCCATTTTTTGGGTCATGATTCAAGAAAATAATTCTTGAAACAAGGTAACTGCTCTGGGAAAAAATACAGTTATCTCACTCTCTCAATTTTAAGTGGGCGTCAGTGGGCTTCTTTAAATTGATGATTTTAGCAGTGATAATAAAGTTTTATATAACCAGGAGGTGCATTTGCCATTGAGCCTGGCTTTCAGCTCACTGCCATCCTGTTTTATACGTTTAGAGAAATTGTGCCAAACTTGTAAATTTTCCATCTTTTACCAACTTTTTACAAGATTACAAGCTTCACCTTCGTACTCAGCTCTGGGAACTGAGCGGTTCACTAGGTTTATCTTATTTACAACTTCAAGCTAAAATCATTTGAAAAGAGTCTTCGGCCTGCAACTAATAATTATCTTCATTATGAATTTATCTGAGTATTTTCACAGATTAATCATTTGGTCTATAAAATGTAAGAAAATAGTAAAATATGCCCATCACAGTTTCCCAGAGCCCCAGATGACGTCTTCAATTTGTTGTTTTGTCCGACCAACAGTCCAAAACCCAAAAATATTCATCTCACTATCATAAAACAAGAAAACCAGAAAATATTCACATTTTAGATGCTGGAGCCAGTGATTTTTATTTATTTATTTTTGCTTTTAAAAATTCTTAAATGATTAATCATTTATCAAAATTGTTGCTGAATAATTTTCCGTTGATTGACTAATCGTTTCAGCTCTAATCAGTTTCAAGTTAAACTACTTTAAATGTATTTTTATTCATATTAACAAGACTTTATTCCACAGCTGAGGATTTTTAAGGTACAAGGTTTCTAGGGGATGGTGATGATATTTCTAATATTTGTGTTGTATATTGACAATGTATTTGTGTTTACATAACTACATGGGGCTCCTGAGAGTCTAAAATGTCTTAATTTAAAATTGCACTATATGTAGTTTTGCTGAGACAAAAAAAAGAATCATTTTAGAATACTTAAGTCTTTTTTAACACTATTCACAAAACCAGAAAGTCCACCGAGATCAAGTGATTTGTTTTATAAAATCGTTGAATGAAAAGTTGAAAACCACAACCGAACATTTTCTCTGTAGCTTCAGTCCAGCCAATAAAATACTACCAACAGATCCAGCAGACTGAACTTCTGAACAGTTAAATGTAGTGTCTAAAATGTATATTTTAATGAGTATTATTTATTATATGGACAGGTAGTATAATATCTTTAAAACTGAAGCTCAAGCGTACCATCTTTCGTATGTAATCAGACAATGTAATCTTTCTGCAGCATCAGACAAAGTTATGACGCGTGTTATCAAGGGTCAAACTTCAGGAAACTGTCCTTTTTCCCAGCATCAAGGTGCGTCACAACGCTCCAGAAAAACAACAGTTTGATCACAATTGAAGCAAAGCTCCAAGTTGGTCAAAGTGAATGCTGCATTATCTCTGCTGCACATGAAGTACAGTCGTAAAAAAACAACTAAAAGCGAAGGTGTGACAGAAGTTAGCGGGCTGAATTGTGCTCCATCAAATATCAATAATCAATTATTTGATTTTCTGTATTTATTACTTGTATTGCTTTATTTTACGTCTGATTTATAGAGTGCTTTATAGAGAGCTGAAGTCATGACATCACTTCCTGTCTAGCTTCTGTTCCACTAGCTTCTGTAACTCAATACAATACAGCGTTTCGTTTACTTTCCATATTCTCAGACCGCTCGGCTTGCTAAAAGAAGTTGAAATCTTTGTGATTGTAACAAAGTTAAACATTGATAACTTTGTGAGCGCAGAAAGAAGTACAAGCGCAACGCAGTCATTATAACTTGGTTTGATCCATATCCATAAAACTCCCCAACGCTTACTCTTAAAGTCATTGTTGATGTTTCTAGTTGTAATCTGTACTGTGTAAAGACGGCGTTCGCTCCTCTCTGTCCTGCTGTTATTACAGACGTGTCTGAACTAGAAACGACCGCTACACTCGCTAATGGACTCGTCTCCTCTCTCGAGCCGTGACGTTTAGAGAAGGTCTATCTGCTGTCTAAGTGGGTGTGATGTGTAGATACTGCGAGTCTGCAGATAGACCTGCGTGGATGTTTAGCCTGCGAACATCTAGGACTTACGGGCCACTAAAAAACACAACGACATTCGATTGTTTTTCAGAAAACTCCCGTCCTTATCTAAACATATTAAGCGAGCTACATGACATGCTGTTGAGAAAGGTTCTGTTCAAGGCTGGATTTGTAGTTAGTAGCAGAGTTACCAACGCTAATAGGACTTTTAATGAGGTTTTCTTACTTCTGGAACAGAACTCGGAAGTTCCGGTTTCACGTCGGCTCTCTATTAATACTTCTCCAAACCGCCAACCTCCTTGCTAACAAGCTAACATTCATTTCTAGTGAGCAGAAGAGCTTAAAAAAAATTGGTGTTAGAATACGATTTGCACATTTACAACAAATAAAGGCTTGATAAAGTCACATCTTTTTTGTTTTTTCATATTGAGATCTGTGACTTGTTGAAGATTTATGAGAATGTATTCTAACTTTTGTAATATTATCTTTATTCATTCTTTGTTGATATTTTGAACATACTGTACGTGCAGTAGAGGTAATGTTGCATTAAAGGTGCAGTGTGTAGAATTTAGTGGCATCTAGCAGAACGGACTTGGCAGAAATTGAATATAATATTCATGAGTATGTTTTAATTAGTGTATAATCACCTGAAAGTAAGAATCGTTGTGTTTTCGTTACCTTAGAATGAGCTCTTTACATCTACAGTAGCCCAGAACGGACAAACCAAACACTGACTCTAGAGAGGGCCTTTCGTGTTTTTCAGAGTTTCGCGGCCACCGTAGGTTCTCCTACACGCTTGGAAGGGGAGGGGGAGGGGAGGTGTATTAATTTGGTTGCAATCTACAACCTCACCACTAGATGCCACTAAATCTTACACACTGTACCTTTAATTGATGGCCCTGATTGTGAAATGCGTAAACAGTTAGATCATGCCAGGATCGACAGAAAGGTCTGACGCCACAGAGACGCCCTTCAGCTTTAAGAGAAACCTGCACACACGTGTTGTTTTAATATGAAATGTAACTCCAATCAATGGTGCTGAGAGCTGATTTCTGCCTGCACGTTTCACTTTAAGAGTTTATTTCCTCACAAAACACACAACGAAGCATGAAATACAAGTTCATCTCTTTCTTTCTTTCTTCTTTTTCCTCATTTTCCGTTTTTTTTCTCTGCTGGATCCTGTTACTGTTTGCTGCTGCAATGATCAATAAAGTTTAATTTCACCCCTCTGCTCACACCTAGTCTTTACTCAGATGTACTCACGTGCACATGCCTGAGTGCAGCGATATCATGTTACAGAGGAAGAGAGGGTGCTACCTGTTAACTGGTGCAGAGATTTTACAGGACAATTTTGACTCGTTTTCCTCTGGAGCGCCTGAATAAACACGTCACTCGTTCCTTCTGCTTTTACTATTTAGTACTAAAGAGTCGTATGATGGTCTGCTGATAATCAACACATAAACACAAAATCCCTCAGATTTGGAGCATTGTCAGCAGGGCTTAAAGTTCTCCCTCATTTGGAGTCCATTTGTGAGATCAGTGTAGATCCAAGGAGAAAAAAAGGAAGGGGGGTGTTGAGAGAGATAACTTCCCATTTATTCTCTCTCGTTTGTGGACTTCAGTGAGAGCTGCATCCAACCAGATGTTCTTTGCAGATTCTCACACTCGCAAGCCAATGGGATTGTTTACAGCTGTGGTTCTCAAAGTGGGGTCCCCAGGGGTCTTTGAGGGGGTCCCCAGCAAAAAGGGGAATCATTTATTTTCACTATAATTCCCTCCATAAATAACACAATGACAGAATGTTTGACTGTTTTGGCCATGGGTTTCATACACTTTCTGTAATAAAAGCCTGAGACAAAATCTTATCAAATGGGGATCCACGGTCTAATTTGTGTCAGTTTAGGGGTCTTTGACATGAAAAAGTTTGAAAACCGCTGCTTTACAGCATGCATGCACGTGATACAGACCAGCGCGGAACATGTAAACATAGCGCATCGCTCAACTTTAGCTCATAGATCAAACATCTGAATTCCACATGACGGAATAACAACGTTAAGATTCGTATTATTCTTGTTGAATGTTCAGTCAGTGAAAGCGAGTTAACACAAACGATGGACAGATAGCTAACGGTTTGCTACAGGTTGTAGCTGGCCAGCTAACGTTAGCCTACCAGTTGAATAACACGTAGATATAAAGGCCAGGCACCACAGTTAAATAGAGACAAAATAAATCTTGTTCTTCTATCAGAATGAAATTTAATAATATAAACCAACATACAATATATTTCTGTATTATAACCTTTATTTTATCATGAAATTATGCTAGTTAGGCAAACTCATGAAATAAGTCAGAACAAATATAGCTATTTCAGGTGTGCTGTCTTCCCTTAATCTTATGTGTATAATAATAATTAATTAAAAATAAAAATACAGTATATGTAATTAAAAGTTGTAGATGGTTGATTATTTGAAAGAGTAAAAACTGAGACAAGCTTTGCAAAAAAAGAAAAAGTATCAGTTTCATTTAATAGATGAAAAATGGCATTGAATTGACAAAAAAAGAAAACTGGCAATAGAAAAGCTGTTCAAAAGCATTTTCTTCCCTTAAAACACTGTTTTAACATTTAAAACATTTAAACTTAATGGCCGCATTAGAGAACAACAGTTATGTGTGTAGCGGTGCTGAAATCTCATAATTTTACATATTGTGTTATTTGTTTAGCAGATGTCAAGTAATATAACCTGTAACATGTTTTACAAATTGCAGATGGAAGAATATGACTTGGCTGCGGCTTGAAAAAATTTTCAGGCAAAAGATATATATATATATATATATTTTTATATATATATATATATATTTTTTGGCTTTAGTCAGGAAGAAAAACTGAATTTAAGAGGCATTTTCAGAGAGAAATGAGGGATGAAGGTCACACACCACACTCACCAAAACAAGTGGGAGGATAAGTGTCAATCGCCATGGGTCCTGTCCTCTCCTCACTGGTTACCATGGTTACCTGGCATGTTGTAGGTCTCCATGGCGGCAAGCAGGAGGGCGCCCATTGGCTGCGAGCAAGCCCGGCTCGACGAATCATCGAGCAGCGTGAAGGCTGGAGGAGGTCGAACACACACACACACACACATGCACATAAAAGGTCATTATTAGATTTCAGTAAATGGCATTAGAGGAGAGAAAACGAGGGAGGAAGGAGAGGAGGAGATGCACAAGGGAGTGAGAAGGAGATAAAGATCAAGAAAGAGTGTTACAGAGAGGTGAGAAAGAAGTGAAGAGGAGGTGAAGAAGAGGTTAAAGTAGGAGGAGGATAAGAGTTGATGGAGGAGGCAATAATCACCTTCTTTCTTCTCTTTCGCACACCTGTAGCAGATGTTTTGTGACTTTATGAAGTGCTTTTTTCTTTCAACTAGTCAAAAGGGCAAAGGTCAAGGCCTGAAGGAGAAAGAGGTGCTATAAGCTGTGTGCTTGACACATTTTCAAACAGAAAGTACAATAAAGGGACAGTTTGTGTTTATGGAGGCGGAAAATGTCCTGATACTCTCAACATCAGCAGAAGATCAACATAAATAGATATAGAAAAAAATTCACACTCAATGTTACAATCCTTTTTTTAAGATGAGTGTTTACCGAATACTATATTTACTCTTGTATTTTGTATTCTAGAGAAATAGTTTGACATTTTGGGAAAGGTCGATAAATAGTTCGGCACATAACCCCTCACAAAAACACAATATTTTTACTGATTTTTGTACAAATTAAACAAAGGAGGTATAATGTGTTAATTACATAGCCCATTTATATAAAGATGGATATAGTGAGGGGTGACATCACCTGCCGGTTTGCGTTGGAGCAACAACGGACACATTTATGGTAAATACGCCAGGTTGAAATAAACCAGAATCATCCTTAAAGTGATCACCAACATTATTACAATTCATCCTCAGGGGACCATGAATGTCTGAACCAAGTTTCATGGAAATCCATCCAATAATTGTGATATTTGACTCAAAACCATAAACATAAACCTCATGGTGAAGCTAGAGGAAAGGTTGGGGGATCATCAAAATCAAGAAGATTCATCGTCTGGGAACCATGGATGTTTGTACAAAAGGTCATCGCAATCCATCCAGTAGTTGTTGAGATATTTCAGTCTGGATCAAAGTGGTGGATAAAGCGTGCTACAGTATATCTGCACCTGCTGTTTGCCATTCTTAAAAGTTAAAAATTGTTTTCTGCTTACAGCTAAACTTAAACAGTTGGAGATCTGACGCCCCCCAGCTGGCAGAGTCGAGTTTACAGAACGCTCGATAATGGCACGGTTAGTATTTCAGCATGTTAGTTCTTATAAGCACACTAATTGAAAAAAATAAATAAATAAATGTCATGACAGAAGTCCATCAGCTGAACAACAAAGGATGAGCTGAATCTAGATCAGAGGTCATATTACACTCGCTCAGTGTTAGCCAACACCCAGTCTGTCTCTGCCTCTTAGCTCTCTGCAGGACTGGAAATCAATACTCCTGTGTGAAGAGATGGAGGAACTGCACAAGGCCGGAAAAAAAGACAGAGAAAGAAGAGAGACGGCTGGGAGGAAGGAGAGAGATGGAGGGTTGAAAGAAAGAAAGAAAAAAAGGAAAGATTTTAGCAAGTGAAATCAATGTTTTATATAGTTTAACCTCCTGTATTAATCTTTTAAAAGGGGGAAGTGTGTATTATTGTAGCTAAATTGGTCAGATATTTCCTTATAATTTCCTAAAAGCTTCCCTGGAAAGAAATATGGTACTTATTATAGGAAAAATAAGTTTTCATGTGTTATTGAAAACTTCATATATATTCCATATATATAGTGTATGCTTTCCTGTAGACAACACTTTTGCAATTTGAACAGACCTGTTGTATTTTTATTTTATTTACGCCTATCGCTCCTTTTTCATTGACCACAGTCCACCAGAGTCTTCTGTCCTGGGCTTTCCTCTCCAGCTGTTTCCATGTCGACCCGCTCTGCTTGATGTCTGTCTGAGGTCCCTGCTGCAGGTGTTCTTGGGCCGGCCTCTCTTTCTTGTGCCTTGGGGGTTCCTGCCTGGTGGTGCTGGTATTGGGTTTCCGGAGTGTGTGGCTGATCCGTCCCCATCTTCTTCTCTTGATCCCCTTTTGCACAGGTTGTTGGCCCCGTTCTCTGCCGGGGATCATTGTTTTTGATGGTATCTGGCCGGTGGATGTTCAAGATCCGCCTCAGGCAGCTGTTGATGAATGTTTGTGCTTTCGTCACTGTGGTCCCGGTTGCCCTCCACGTCTCTAATCCGTAGATTAGTATAGCCTTGATGTTGGAGGTGAAGAGTCGGAGCTTTGTCCGCTGGCTGATTTCTTTGGAGCTCCAAATGTTCTTCAGCTGGATGAATAAAGCCTTTGCCTTGCTGATTCTGGCTCTGACGTCTGCATCTGTGCCGCCCTGCCTGTCAATGACACTGCCAAGGTAAGTGAAGACTTCTACTTCCTCAAGTGCTCTTCCTCCTCTCCTCCAGGGTCACTGGGTCTTCGTGGGTTGTCTTGGGGACTTTAGTTTTCCTTTTATGGATGTTGAGGCCTACTTGTGAGGAGGTGTCTGCCAGTGTCTGTTGTGCATTGATTAAAAGTATATTGATTGAACACAGTCTCTTTTTTCTTTATAATTACTACCAAATTATACAAGTATTTCCAGAAAACCTCTAAAAGAATATTTAGTATGCATTAGATTTTTTGTTGTTGTTGTTGTCGAAACAATGAATGCAGTAAAAAAAAAAATTTTTAAATAACATTGACCATTACAATTAACAAAAACAAAGTATGTACATTTAAAAGTACATTTTGAAAATCTTTGTATTCACAGAGGAACAAAATGATTCTATATATTGTTTTACCTCCTTTTTTAACACCATAAAATTAGGCTTTTTACTCAGAAACTCGCACTTGTGAATATGACATTTTATTATATTTATACATATGTATTTTTTCCAGAATACAACAAAATGTTTCTCAATATGGGGTATAAATGATAAATAATAAAGGTAGAATAAGTACACACCTCAGTCTCAGACGAAATACTGTTAAAGGAACAAATTGTGTCTTTATCTTTAAAATCTTGATAAATATATACCGGCTGAGTGAAAGTTATGAATAAGTTTCAGTGAGATTTTCTTAATTTTGTTTGTTATTGAAAATTGGTTGGCAGTGGTGGGATGTAATCTATCCAAGTACAATTGTGAGGTACTTGTACTATATGTATTTTTATTTTACGCTACTTTGTACTTCTACTTTACTACACTTACAGAGGGAAATATTCTACTCTTTACTTTAGATTTTACACATTTTTGTTTGTGGAGAAAAAACATTTACAATCACACTGTATAATGGTCCTATGTCACATAAAACAATGATTTTAGTTTTAAAATTGAGTTATATTAAATGCAACAGTGTTTTTGAATGGTGTTTTTTGAACTTTTGAATAAATATGGGTCAAACAAAAATGTGTATCAGCACATGAATGTTTTATAAAAAGATGAAATATTTCCATTTTTGTGTATTAGGAGAAGTCACAACATTTCAGGCAAAAACACCGATGTTTAGGGTGTTTTTACTGCTGAATAGTATGTAAGGCTTAAGTAAAACATCTCAGTACTTCCAACACTGCTAATAATACAATCACTGTTGCTCTGCACCGTTTGTTTTTGGTGACTGCCAATTTCCGGTCTCCCTGATTTTGTGTAGCTTGATGCAGCCCACTGTGGGCGGGGCTCTGCGGGGCTCTGCGGGGCTCTCTGGTGTCTCCACATTGTTTTGTCCTCTCATGCACCACGTGGAGATCCATGAGGATTTCGCGGGATTTTCCCGCAGAATACATGTGACAGTCCTGCACCAGAAATCAAACATACACAGTGTAGTTGTGGTTATACCCAATATATGATCCGGCTTAAATGCATCCTTCATATAATTATTGTAATGTTTCTTATGATTATAAGACGATCAGACTTCTCACGTCTTCCAGCTGTACCCAGAATTAGATCCTGATCCGGGAGGGTGTCTTCAGTTACTGTGGAACAAGCTGCCTGCTGACCTGAGGGCCTTCATATGTATGTATGTGTGTGTGTGTGTGTGTGTGTGTGTGTGTGTGTGTGTGTGTGTGTGTGTGTGTGTGTGTGTGTGTTTGAGGAGCTGGAGCCAATCTCAGCTGACATTGGGCGAGAGGCGGGGTGCACCCTGGTCAGGTTGCCAGTCAATCACAAGGCTGAGATATAGATAGATATAGTATGGAGACAGACAACCATTCACGCTCACATTCACACCTGCGGGAGATTTAGAGTCACCAGTTAACCTGACCTGCATGTTTTTGGTCTGTGGGAGGAAGTCAGAGCACCCGGAGAGAACCCGCAGGCACATGGAGAACATGCAAAGTACAGTACAGCAATGTAAAAATACTCCATTACAAGTAAAATGCATGAAAAATCCACTTAAGTAAAAGTACATAAGCAAAATGTAGTTAAAGTAATGTACAATTTTTCAGTCTGTAGCTTAATGTAGTGGAGTAGAAGTTTAAAGTAGCATAAAATGGAAATACTATGGAAGTATCTCAAAAGTGTACTTATGTGAAGTAGTTGAGTAAAAGTACTTAGTTACTTTCCAACAGCTTATTTTTGGAAAAAAATATCACAAAGCATATCGAGGCTTTTATTTTGGTAGATAATCCGGAATCCGTGTTGCGTGACGTTATCACCACCTTGACGACGTAAAGGACGCAGGGGGCGTGATGCTAGTTGTTTAGCCTGGCTGCTAACTGCGAGCTAAAGTTGACCGAACTACTTTCACTTTCTCCCAAGCTGCAATATCCTCTACGGGATGAGCAGGGCTTCCTGAAAAACGAAACTAGAAGCTGTCACTGTTGTCTCTGCCACTCGTTAGATGGTAGATGTAGTTATTTACGGTCTTCGGTGACGATTTTGGCAACTTGTAGCCGGTGGCGTCTTAAAACTTTTAACCGTTAGTCGTCAAATTTGAGCAGCTAGCGTTAGCGGCTAGCCCCCCGCCCCCCGCTAGCATGGATCGCGGCGGAAGCTTGCAGAGTAACGAAGAGAGGGGTGCAGAGAGATTAATGGATGACTACCTGAAATCAATCGGGTTGCATCGGAAGAAGATTGCCAAAGACGGGTCGTGCTTGTTTCGGGCTGTCGCCGAGCAGGTAACGTTACAGCTGTAACATTAACTACGACTGAAGATAAAGCTCAGTTTCTGTTAGCTTGCTGAGCACAGGTGAACTGTTAGCAGCAGTACTCAGACTTTTACTTCAGTAAAAGTACCAATACAGCAATTTGAAATACTCCATTACAAGTAAAGGTCCTGCATGAAAAGTCCTACTACAGTAAAAGTACATAAGTATTATGAGCTTGATGTAGTTAAAGTATTGCAGTAAAAGTAGTGGTTTGGTCCCTCTGACTGATATATTATTATATATGACATCATTAGATTATTAATACTGAAGCATCAGTGTGTAAGCAGCATGTTACTGTTGTAGCTGCTGGAGGTGGAGCTAGTTTCAACTACTTTATATACAGTTAGCTAGTTTGAGGGGTCGTGAGATGATTAATGGGAGAGGAAAGAAGAAAAAACAAAGTTCTGATACACAAATCTGTTTTCAGTTTTTGGACTTTTTCTCTAATCTTTGATTTTTGCTGAAATATTGGATCATTTGAACATTTATTGAAATGAAACCATGTGAGAAGTTTAGAGGGAAAAATCACTATTTGGTGGAGCTGTTAACAACTCATAGACATCTGAAATGTGACCCCGACTACACACTGCTTTTTGTAAGACGTCAAAAGCCAAAAAGGTTGGAAACCACTGGTTTCATCTTTAACAATGTGTTGTATTTTAAAAGCTTGTTATATTATCCATTGTGTCAAATCTGCATCTGAAAAGTAACTAAAGCTGTCAAATAAATGTAGTGGAGTAGAAAGTACAATATTTCCCTCTGAAATGTAGTGGAGTGGAAGTATAAAGTAGCATAAAGTGGAAATACTCAAATAAAGTACCTTAAAATTGTGTTAATTATATTTAATTGTACTAATTGCAACAAGTAAGATAAGTAATTATCAGATAATTTGGAAGTTTTTTCTTTAAAAAAATGACTCAAACAATTAATCAATTATCAGAATAGTTGGTAACTAATAGATAAATCGTCTGATCATTGCAGCTCTCATTTCCATACTTTATGTCTGTATGTCAGCATTACCTGTAATTGTGACTTCATCACTGTCCTGACCTTTGACCCTGTCTAGGTGCTGCATTGCCAAAGCCTTCACACTGAAGTTCGGGCCAAGTGTGTGGAGTTCCTGAAGCAGAACAGAGAGAGCTATGAGGCGGTAAGTACACTGTCAGATCTTATTGACAATAAGTGAACCTGTCCTGTCATCGTAGAAGTATCCCAGTGTTTTACTGTGGATTGGAGAGGGGGGTTTCTGTCCCTCACACACGTTTGCATGAAATAATAGTTGTTTTGGTTTAGTCTGAAGTGGAATATGATAATATTTTGTCAAAATAACATGCACACATGCAGCTAGACAACATCCATATCAATAATGGCCATTATTGGGTTTGTTCTGTGGTGCTTTAGCCCCTCAGAGTGTCCATGATGTGTTCTGAGACTGAATATGGGTGCAAGAAGAAAAACAAATCATATAGAAGACGTATCTGTGATATTCTGTTTTATTTAGAGCTGCAACGGTTAGTCGATTGATTAGTTGTAAACCAATAAATTAATTGCCAACTATTTCTAGAATCAATTAATGTTTTGAGTCATTTTTTAAGAAAAAAAATGTTCAAATTCTCTGATTCCAGCTTCTTAAATGTGAGTTTTTTCTGGTTTCTTTTGTCCTCTATGGCAGTAAAGTGAATATCTTTTGGGTTGTGGACAAAAAAGACATTTTAGGACGTCAACTTGTACTTTGGCAAACAATGATCAACATTTTTCACTATTTTCTGACATTTTATAGACCAAACAACTAATTGATTAATCGAGAAAATAATCAGCAGATTTATTGCTAATGAATTAATTGTTAGTTGCAGCCCTAGTTTTATTAGTTTATTAGTTTTATTAAAGCTATACGTTTTAGATGAACCCTAAAGAATAATTACTGTATTAAACAAAGTCTCCAGTCCTGGATAATCTTAGGGCTGCAAATAACGATTATTTTCATTATCCAATAATCTGCTGATTATTTTCTCGAGTAATCGTTTACTCTATAAAATGTTAAAAGATAGTGAAAAAATTATATTCACCATTTTTAAGAGGCCACAGTGATGTCTTCAATTCGCTTGTTTTCTCTGACTAACAGTCCAAAACCTTAAAATACTCAATTCACTGTCAAATATGACAATAAGACGTACAGCAAATCATCACATGAGAAGCTGGAACCAGAGAATGTTCTGCATTTTTGCTGATAAAGGCTGAAATTGAATGATTATCAAATAGATTCATTTCCTGTCGACTGACTAATTGACTGCAGCTCCAGATAAAATTACTTTAAACAGAAAAAGATCTTCATTGATATGAATAGATGGAAGCTTTTATAAGGCTTTCATCACAAAGCCATGACTCTGGAACTGAATATAATTATAAAGGAATAACCTTCAGCCTAGTTGTAATGAACTGAAATGTAATTAGGTTTTCGTTCATCAGTCCTCTGTAACTGTGTACCGAGTGACTGAGCCCTCCCAACTCAGTGCTGTTTCAGTCTCTTCTTCTTAAAGTTGTGTCAACGTCTTTACTAATTTTAATCAGAGGAGACTTTCCAAACGGTACAAAAAGTAGTTCGTAAACTATCTTTATCCACCCAATTAAAATAAAAATAGCCAAATTGGGTGGAAAGCCAAGTCCAATCTGTGTCTGTGTGTAGAGCTCAGAAGTGCATTTTTCATTTAAAACAGATTGATTTTTCCACGTCAAAGGGACTCACAGTAAACACCTGGAATTCAAGTATCAATTAAGCATGATGTTAATGTCGGACACTGCTCTAACCATATGCACATAATGCTCTCCTGCCTAGTTTTACAACAAAATTGGATCAAGAATAAGCAGAATTATGGACATTATATTTCTACACACACTCCTGGATACAGCATCTCACTTACTGTCATATATCTGATATGTACCTCTTTAGAAAAACAGACACTAAACACTGAGAGTTTGAGATACAGATCAAAGTGTTATAACAGATTCCACGTTAAATGAATGTCGAGAGGAAAGAAGAGAGTATAAGACACACACAGGGAGTTAATTTGAAGATTTTTCTGAGCAAAAATCAGCATTTATTTTATTTTATCGACTAGTTTGTTTTTTGTTTGGTTTGGTTTTTTTAGGGATAGAAGGTAGAGGGAGTAACGGACATAGATACTGTTATATTATTTGATTCTTTTACTAGTAAGTAATTATGACATGAAAAATGACTATTAAATAATGAGTATAAACCAAACTAAAGGACTCATTGTGATATCAGTGTGTTTTTTCTGTGAATCAGCAGTGTGTTACCAGAAACTGAAAGCGAAGTGCGACTGTTGCCCTGATCTATCGTTGGCTGTGAATGAGAGAAAGATTATAAGTGTCATAAACAGTAAAGGAGGTGTAGCAGGTTTTGGTTTGGTTTTTGTATCTGAACTTTCATAACTGAGGTTGAAAGACAGCAGCTGGAACCGAAAGCAAAACTTCTTCACGTCCTTTTCAATGTTGATACAATCACCTCGTCTCGCCTCACCTTGCTCTGCGCAGTGCTGTCCTACATTTCCCACAATGCTTCAGCATCAGCAGCGCAATGTCCTTCAGCATCTTGCAGAGCAGGGGTGTGACCCATTGGCTTCAGTCCAGCATGGGTGTACAGGAGGAAAAATGTGACTTGCTGGCAAACTAGTTTTTTAAACACGAGGCGTGTTTGTGACGTTGTAATGTGTCGCTGCATGTTGTCTTTCTTGCTTCAGAAGGTGTCGAAGTTGCTTTGCTTCCTCTTTATGTCTTTAATAGATTTCATTTGTGAAGGTGTGACTGCTGAGTGTCACTGCACCAAAATCTGATCACTGTTAATATTTTACATTGTTGAACATTTATTTTCTTTTATAAAACTCCTTTGAAGCAGCAAATTAAATTATATGGACGTGACGTCATGTTGTCTGTTTTCAGCCGGCTGTATTATAATTAAATCAGAGCCAGAAATAAATTATTGATTTTTATTATGATTATTTGATTTTTTCCCCCTTTTTTTTGAAGGATAAGGTTTATGTCATTTTATATTTTTCTTACTTTCAACAAATTCCATGAAAAGACTAAAAACAACTACATCAGTGCTTTCAGACCTCTTCTTTAAGCTCATTGGTTCTGGTTGAAGACCTACACAGGTCATGAATAAATGAACACACATGTTCATTTGTTCTTTTTTTAAAATGCTAAATATTTCTTAAAACGGCAGAGCACTGTAGTTTAACAAAAGTTACTTAAAAGAGGAGTAAATACAGAAGGAGACAAACAGAATATGAGTAGACTTTAGAGCTGAAATTATTAGTTGATTAAGTTAATCGGACAGCTATTTTGATAAAATGTAAAATATTCTCTGGTTCAACTTCTTAAGTGTGAGGTTTTGCTGCTTTTCTCAGTTTTTTATATGATAAACTGGAAATCTTTAGGTTTTTTTCTAACTAAACAACTCATTTGAAGAGGTTACACTGGGCTGCCTTTTTCACAAATAGTTTTAGTTCATTGAAAAAATATTCTCTGGATTCATTATTAATAATTATTAATTGGTAATAATTGTTAGTTGTGGGTCTTTACCAGACGTATTCTTTAATTCCTTCATCCATCGGCCACACTGGCTCTTATGAGCCAAAACAAACTACATGGCACCTTTCACCATAATTTATCATTTCTACTTCAGTGGTTTTATATATTGTTTTATTGCTGGTTGTGTTTTATGGTTTTGTATTTTCTGTGCACCTGTGAGGCACCTTGTAACTCTGGTTTTGAAAGGTGTTAACAGAAACAGAGTTTCCTTGTGTGTGAATGAGCGTGAGGTTGAAAATATGACTGTTGTTGTTGTTAGTTTTAGTTGTTTGTGCTCATCTGTGTTTTCGGTGTTTTAGTTTATTGAAGGAGACTTTGAGGATTACCTGTTGAAGCTTCAGGACCCGCAGGTAAAACACACACCGTCATCATCGGGAACTTGTAGCTGACAACTCAATACCATACAAACAATTCATAATTGAATTTGGGTCATTTCTTTGTTACATCTTTTAACTCACTTTTTGTTCTGTATGCTGGGACCAGTTATTGATTATAACTTATCACTTATCTTTCTCAGCAATGGGTGGGAGAGGTGGAGATCAACGCGCTGGCTGTCATGTACAAGTAAGAGTCGTCTAAAATGTGCATTTACATCCCAATAAAGCCCTAAAATAGAGATTTTCTTCTCTGATTTAATGTGTTTTTCATTTATAACTCTACCTACAGTAAAGTAGTAAAACAGTTAAAAACCTCTACGTCTGAACAAGTGAAAGTTGCTCTACATTTAGGGTGGGGCTGGGCGATATATTGAATTAACTAGAACTTTTGTTTTTACACAGTGTGTTAAATGTCTAAATGAGAGGCTTTCAAAGTGGGAGGCGGGCCTCCCCGGGGGGGGCCCAAACAGTTTCAGGGGAGGCTCAGTGAGTGGAAGTGAAAAAATATTACATTAGTTATCAAAAGGAGATAACGTAGGATAGCCTAAATGTGTGTGACAGACTGAAAATGACTGATCTGTGCTCTCGGTTTGTGTTTGTTAACGAGGTATCATCTCTGGCTATGAGAGCTTCTACCTGCCAGGTAGACACGAACAGCAGCAGATCAATTAGTGAGCAGACTTCTCTGCAAGTAAACAGTGCAGATGTTTTATTATACTTACTCAACTGTCCAAAAAATATGTTTCAATCCTGCATTTTGTAGGCAAACAAATTGATTAAAATCGTGAATGTTTGATCTAGATTTTACTTTTTGTCCGTATCGCCCAGCCCTAATTTCTAAGAATCTGTCTCCACATTTCTGCAGTTGAGTTCAGGGTCTGATGTTGATGAGTCATCGAGGCCATTCCCACATTTCACCCCCCTGCCTCTGTGTGTGTGTGTGTGTGTGTGTGTGTGTGTGTGTGTCTCTCTGTTTGTCTTTCTGTAGGAGGGATTTTATGATCTTCCAGGAGCCCGGCAAACCTGCCGTCAACATCACAGACAACAACTTCAAGGACAAGGTGAGACTGACAACATGCAGCCAATGAGACAGAATCAATAATTACAAATGCACGTGGCCTAGCTGAGCTTTCAGTTTACCTCTTGAACTTTATTTTATAATTTCTGTGGTGCTGATGGAGAAAAATAAGTTTTTTTTTTGTTCTCGTACAATGCAAGAAGACCAAAACAAGATTGAAACATGATATTTTTAGATCTTTATGTGCAAGACAGTTGAGCAAGAATAATAAAAACCTGCACTACTGGCCCCAGACCTACTTTCCATTTAGTTACAAATTTGCCAGGCAGAATTTTTAGTGCAAATGTATAAAAATCCAAATATTGGAGCCAAAAAATGACTTTAGGATTAAATGTTTCACTTTCTAACAAGCAGATTCATACACTGATTTTCTTTGGTACACTTGTACAATCTAATGCAATCCTGCAATAAAACCTCTCGTTGTGAAACCAGTAGTCTGCAGGTTGTGTTGACGCTGCCAGAGTTGATTGAACTCTTTTGTCATTTTTGTGACTGCTGTGTTGAATTATAGATATGAGTGTGTTTGTAACATTCTGTCCTCACTTTGTTAATTCCTGATATGCGTATTTAGTATGTGAATAAAAACTGTGTCAGACTGAAAATTGAATATCAAAGTCTAACAACTTTGTTTTTCTCTCTCAGGTGCGGTTGTGTTTTCTGAATGGGAATCACTACGACAGTGTTTATCCCACCAGCCACATTAAGAGCGCTGCTCTCTGTCAGTGTGAGTGTTGATCAATTAAATTCCCCTGAACTGCTGTTTCTCAAGCTGAGGCTCTGCGCCCAAAACCAGTCACACGTGAATATTTAAATACTGGTTGCTACGGCTGGATGGTTTAAATCAATATCGCAGTATTATGTTATATAGTACAAATTTCTTCACATCTCCACATTAAACAAAAAGAAATTGTAACTAATTTTGTCAGTTTTTAATTACAGTTTGCTTGGAATTATTAATTTGGACAACTATAACATAATATCATATTATATCACAATACCACTCTTCTGAAAGGGGATAAATGATAATACTGACCTGCTGGCACCTTGAATTTGATAGTACTACTAAACCGTTAACTGTATTTTTTTGCTATCAGCAGATGATAAACTGGTTTCTGTTCTGAAATCTGTTGCAGTCTGAAATGAGTTTTATTACTAAGCAGTATCACTATGACACAAGATGCATGAGTCCACTACCAACTGTCATTTAACTCATTTCTCTTAGTGTAACAGTAACAGTGTTAGAAACTAAGAGTAAAAGAAACGGAGAAGGTTGTTGGAAACAGCAGACATCTTGACACAGAGCAAAGATGTTAGCAAAGTCGACTAAACTACTTTTAAACCAGGCGTCGGTACAACTGCCAACCCGGGCTGAGACTGAAGTAATACCACCTACTTAATATTTTTCTGACTGTGTGGAAACCTGATGTTTAAAGGCATTAAAATGTGAGTCTTGCAGGTAAAACATGAGTCTTGTGTTTAGAGGAGTTTAGTGTGGGGCGGCTGCTCTGCAGGTGAACTGACCTGTACTGAAACTGGGCGGAGGCTGTGAATAATTCTCTGTGTGGTGAACTGAAGAAAAACCATCAGTGGTAATAATAAAGTGTTTAGAAAAATGAAAAAGTATCTATAGTTAAGAAAAAGCAGAAACCACGAACATGACAAATTAAAATAGTCTGATTATATTCTGATTCAGGTACAGCCCCTTTAATTAAATACACAGGAAGTGATGTCTACAACAATATTACAGCAGCTGCAGGTGGGAGGGATCATATTAGCAGCAGCAAATGAGACAAAGTGACAGGAAGTATTTCAATTTAGATGAATGTGAGGAGATGAGGGGCAAAATTTGAAATAAATGGAGGATTTATGGCAGATTCACACTCCAACAATAAGTCGAGCTTCTGCTAGAATTACAAACTACAAAACAAGGCGTCCAGGTAGGCTCACACACTTCCTCCTGAACAGTTTGATTAGTGATCTGTAGGGCTCATTAAAGTCGTGTTGGATGAAGCTCTGAGCAGCCGTGTGGACAGTTAAGCTCAGACTGCAGGAGTTTTAAAATCCTGACCGATTTTGAAGTCAGGTTGCATCACATCACATAAGGAGAAACTTCACAGATGTTCTTCTCTCTAATCTCAAACATGCACACAGTACAGGATATTATTAAGGTTATCGTGCACCACCTCACATGATCTCACGGGGAAGCAGAACAAAATGCTTTGCAGTGAGAAGGCTAAACGAGTCTGGATGAAAAAATGGTCGTCAGTTTAATATCTGCCAACAGTAGTATGCTAGCTAATGTTAGCCTCAAGGGCTAGAATGTTTACTGTTGCTTGGCAACACTGTCTGCTGCTGAGATTTGTCTCTCTCGTTTGCTATTGTGGTCCTGCTCAGAAAGTAGTGACGTAATCATCCAGATTTTTACTCCTAAATATCAAACGTGTTTGAAATTATCGGGGCAGCCCTGAGGAGTCTGCGAACATCAGTACCAACCAAGGTCTCACACCAGATTTCTCCTCCAATTGTTGGTAGGGGTGAATCGGGGGTAAATCGGCCCAAAACTCCTGTAGTCTGAGCCTGGCATTAGTGATCGTGAACATGATCAGGCGGTTATTAACTTTCCCTTCAGCTCCCTGCAGCTCTGAGGCCCAATCCCAATGTCCACACTCTCAGACTCAGACTTTGAGCCGTGTTTCTGCTAAGTCCGCGAGGGCATGAGGGCTCTCTTGCAGACTTTTTTTAGCCCTTTATGCAAACTTTCTGTAAGTCTGCATTTCTGCAGACTTTGCGTTAAATACGGGGTTACCAGGGGAAGCCTGGAAATGTTAAAAGAAAAGATTATATATCATTTTGTGCCCTTGCAGCCTCTCACACTCAAGCGGTTACCAGGTGACAGTTAAGCCGTGAAGGTTCAGGGATTAGGCCTTAGGGGGACATTGGGATTGGGCCTGACTCCCTCTCTCTCTCTGTCTCTTGCAGCCATCCTGTACGAGCTGCTGTACGACAGCGTCTTTAAGGTGGACCGGACTTTAATGGGTATGTGCCAGCGGAACAGCCGAGCCTCCGACCTCCTGAGTGACGACAACATGGCCGTCTGTGCCAGCAGCGACGAGTCTGACCTGGACCCCGGCGAGGCGCTCTGGTAGGAGCTTATTTTAAAACATTTTGATTTAATTGATTGTTTTCTCACCAACATAATATCTTAGGTGTAGAGAATCTATGATCTTCATGAGATGCGGTTGAAAGCTCATTAGTAAGTGGACCCTTGAGTGTAGATTATTGTTGCTTATTTTCTGACCTCCTTCACCAAGTTAATTTGTTTCTTATTATTAGAGATTAAACAATTAGTCGATTAATCGATTAGTTGCCAACTATTAAATAAATCGCCAGTAATCGTTAGTTGCAGCCATAATTAATATTCTATCTACTATTTCACTTGTATTCTTTACTTACTTACCTACTTTTATTCATTCTTTTCTTATTTACTTGGCAAATTATTTTCCTACATGTCAAGAGAATATTAAAATGAAACTATAAATAGTTTATATAACCTCATGATGTGTTTTATGACACAGGGTGGAAAATGGAACGAGCACTTCTGCTCCAAGACACAGCCAGAGTTACAGGGTAACACACACACACACACACACACAAATGTCAGCCAACTCCCATACACACCTGTTTACCTGTTGTGTATAATACAGCTGAGTAATAGTGTGTGTGTGTCTGTGTGTGTCTGTGTGTGTGTGTGTCAGGGCCGTGGGCGTGGCCGGCAGCTGCCTGAGAGGGTGAGACGCTCTCTGAACCCGACTCTGTTCAGAAACATAGAATACGACGTCTGGCACAAGACCAAGAGAGGTGAGACACACACACACACACACACACACACACACACACAAACACACACACAAGCTGCGGTTACATGCACACTATTTTTTCATTGTGACTGAAAACATTCCAGTTGAAGATTTCGAGTCAACTGTTTACATGGGATGTGATCTAATACGTTCTGGTGTTTACATGCACCGACGTATTTAATCTGAACACAACAGTGATGAATACATCAGGGCGTTATGTCAAAATGTTCCTACAGGCCACCGTCAGCCCAACAACCAAAGGCTGCTGAGCAAAACTGGGGAGACACTCAGCAGCCAGACATTTCTCTGCTCTGTTTAGGAGCGACTCAGGTTGTCACTACAATGAGAATAGCTGGTCCACCTTAAGTGAACTGGTCAGGTCAGGCTAACCCATTGTCACTCAAAAATGAAAATAAGCACAACTTGCAGCACTGAAAACAAATTTGAAGGTTTTCTGTTTGTTTTTTCCTTTTAGCACAACAGAAGATGGACTATTGCATCGCTGCAGGGATGCAGTACACTGTAGGAGACCGCTGCCAGGTGTGTGTGAGATGTGCCAGTCTAAATTAAATTCTACGTACGTCCACATTAAGCAGGTTAAATGTAAAAATACATCTGCTTCTCTTCGTTTTGGCCCTCCATCCACACTTTTCCAAAGCAGTCTCCACAGTATAAAAATCATAAATGCTGACTTGGTATTTGAGTGTGTTTGGGGTAAAACAATGTTTGTGCAGCAGTGTAAGTCTGTGATTGATCATTTAAATGCTGTTGCTGTTGTCATTAACCTGGATTTATGTGCAGCTGCTTGGGAACAACTCCTGGTGAACAGAACCGCGATAGGTTCACGATTTTTTAAGTCTGTCTTAAACCAACAGTCAGGAGCCCAAATGAACAGTGAAACCTGTTTTTCTTGCTGTAATCATTCCTCCTGTTCATACTGACCATTAGAAGATCCCTTCATAATGCACTTACAATGGAAGTGATGGGGGACAAAATCCACAGTCCTCCTTCTGTGCAAACATGGATTTCAAAGTTTATCTGAAGCTAATATGAAGCTTCAGCGTCCAAATGAGTCAAATCAAGTAGATATCTTTCAACGTTACAGTCTTTTTAGTGCCAAAGTCCCTCTTTTTGTTACTATACTTCCACCACAGCTCAACAGGGAAACACTGTCCGAGGAAACACAAAGAGGGAATTTGATGCCTCATATAAGCTTCACATCAACTTTTAAATGCATTTTTGCACTAAATGACTGTGTGGACACACTGTGGATTTTGGCCTCCATCACTTCCATTGAAAGCACATTTGAAGGGGATCTTTTAATATCCAGTATGAACAGGAGGAATGATTACAGCGAGGAAAACCTCTTTCACTGTTCATATGGACACCTGACTGCTGTTTGAAGACACACAACTGTGAACTTCTGCAAAGCACAAAAATATGAGGACAACAAAATTGAGAATTTGGCCGTGTTTAAAACACAGTATAAGTCAGCTAAGAGTCAGCATGCAGTTTTGTTTTTCCCAACTGAAAACAGAATAAAGAAGAAGAGATTTAGCAGTTTTCCTCTTGTTAATCTGTTTCAGTGAGGACAGAGATCTTTATGAAAAAGACCTGCAGATACTGGTGTGAACGCAACATTGTATTAACGTTAAAAATGGCATTTTGGAAATTAGTTGAGGTTAATCCTGTTTCTTTGCTTGCATGTTTACATTGTGTCTGTGTCTGTGTCTGTGTGTCTGTGTCTGTGTCTGTGTCTGTGTGTGTGTCTGTGTCTGTGTCTGTGTGTGTGTGTGTGTCACCTGTAGGTTCGTCTTGAGGGCAGTGGACGGATCTACAACGCAACCGTCAAGGAGGTGCCTCCCAACAACAGTGTGGTGACAGTTTTCATAGAAGAACTGGGCAAGAAGTAGGTCACAGTAACAACACACACACACTCTACTCTGTGTGTGTGTGTGTGTGTGTGTGTGTGTGTATGTATCAGACGCTGACAGTTATGTGTGTGTGTGTAGACAGGTCCCTCTGTGGAGTCTGCGTCCTCCCAGTGATGAGAGCAGCTGGAGTACTGTGGTCAACCGAGACAAGAGGCTCATCAATGGACATGGAGGTAGAGGTAACACGCACACACACACACACACACACACACACACACACAGAGCTTACCATGTCAACTAAACACACACGTATATAAACTGCTGTGTGTGTGTGTGTGTTCTCATTTCTTAATTATCTTCAAAACGTCTCACAGATTGGGAGGAGAGGGGCAGAGGCAGAGGCAGAGGGAAGCCCGTCCCAGCATCCTCCTCTGTTGTCCAGGCAACGGCTCCGGGCTCCAGTGGGCGCGTGCTGAAGCAGCACTCCTGGCCCCCGCAGGCCACCGTAGAGGAGCAGGGAGGGACCCGAGGCAGCAGGTCAGTGTGTGTGTGTGTGTGTGTGTGTGTGTGTGTGTGGACAGTACATAAAGCTGCTATAATCAGTATTTTTAATCACAATCAATAGTAATTTAATATTTTTATATTGAAAACTGATCATATGACTACTCTTGTAGTGAACCTACAGAGAATTATCAGCGACTGCAGCTCCTGTCGACTTTATAGTGGGTTTTTCTGCTTAAAAGTGACCTTTTTAAAGCGATATTGTCATATATGTATCGTGTGTGTTTACAGGAAGTCTGTGAGCTCGGCGGAGCCGTCGCCCTTCGGTCTGACGGAGGAGCAGCGTTTGGCCAAAGAGGAGGAGGAGAGGAACGTGGCGCTGGTGGAGATCCAGCTCAGAGACGAACACAGCTTCCCCGCTCTCGGGGTGAGTCACATGACACACAGACTGTTTGTGCTCAGACTGCCACAGGTTTGATACCCCCACAGTCCTCTCAGTGGTTGCAGATAAACCTGTAGATATTGCAATACTCGTGTACTTATTACATCATCTACATACAGGATGTGATGACAGATTAAAGGCTGCTTCTTATCTGAGGACCTCACAGGTGTTTGCCTACAAAAAAAACACGATTTTTAGATTTTGTCATAAACATGTTTTTTTTTTTTTTTTTTCCTGTCAGACCCAGTTTGGGGTCCAGGGTGAAGCAGGGAAGAAGAAGGGAGCAGAGAAGAAACGATCCCAGAGAAACAAGACGGTAACTTTATTCATCACACTTTCATTTATTAGTAAAACTTAACTTCAAGTTCCCTAATTGAGCATTTATGAGTATTTAAACAGTTAATACATGGTTTATAACACTATAATGTACAGTATCAGCCAAAAGTTTGGACACACTTTCTTTAAAAATGCCCTAATATCTGTTTATAAGTACATTATAGCGTGTTATAATCATTTACTAAATGTTTATATAATGCTTATAAATGCTAAATAAGGGGACTTAAAGTGAAGTGTTCCCACCAAGATCACAAAATGACATAAACATACATAAAGTTATAAGACAAACTAAAAATACAAATAATATTTTACATTATGTCATTATGGATACAAAAAATCACTCGATACACTTGAGATTTTTGCACCACCAGTTTTGTGTCAGCCGTTATGACAAAGTTTCACTCAAATGTCAAATAGGATAAAATGATGAAGTGATGACATTTTATATGCAAAAGGTCAAAGGTCAACTTCACTGTGACATCATAATGTTCTGCACAAACACTTTTCAACCCATAACTCGGGACCAGAACGGGAGATTGTGACCGTATTTGACATTTGGTCAGATACTGAACTGGTGACACTAATCTTGGTTCCCACCTTCAAACTGTGGAGATTGTTTAGATCTTCTGTGCTGCCGGGTTGAAGATGTGTGTGAAGCATCCACGTTTTAAAATTTGTAGCTTCTTTGCAGCAACATCCATATCTCAACACTTTTCTTACACTACAGATCTTTCATAGGCAACATTCATGGCTTTATGTTCTTATTTTATGAAAATACATTTACTTTTTAAACGTTTGAGAGATGAAGCCTCAGCTAAGAAACTCTAATTTTTCTTTTTGAAAACATTTAAAACAGTCAGTAAAAGTTTTTTTTTTAACTGTGAAGCCACAAGGAGACAAACTCTGGAAATGCTGCTTTATTCTGCTCATGCAGGAGACGTGCAAACACACCGACAAGCCCTCAAGAGACAGACACTATTAATATAATGTTCCTATCGACCTCACTGGTTTCTTCTTGTGTTGTTATGCTAAATTTGCCTCCTGGGATCAATTAAGTTCGATCCCATCTTAAATATGCTGATATTTCTACTTCTTGGCTTTTATAGAAGAGTCCAGTTGAAGACGTCAGAGCACCGTCTCCCTCTGCTGGTGAAAGACCCAAATCCTCCACTCCGCCACTTGCAACCACTACTGCTGCGACTGCACCTACTACAAATACTACCACACCAACCATCCCCACCCTTCCTGCTGCCAAACCTGCTGCTGCTGCTGCTGCTGCTCCATCTGCAAACTCAGACTCCGGTCCTGCTTGGCTGAGCTCACTCAAGGCTCCGACACCCAACATGAACATCGCCGCCACTGCTGCTCCAGTGTCCAGCTCCACCCCGAGCCTGCCACTCACCTGTGCTGCCCCGACAGATAAAACAAACACACTCTCTTACGCCTCGGCTGTTGGTGCTCCTCCGAGTTCTCCTCCCTCTGCTGCTGCTACCCCGAACACTAAACCTCCCTCCGTCCCGTCCTCCGCCACCCTCTTCTCCTTACTCACCCCTGCCCTCCCTGCCGCCTCATCACCCCCAATTCCACCCGCCCTCTTCTCTTCTTCCTCTCCTCCCCCCTCCTCCTCCTCTAAACTTCCCACCTCCTCTTCTTCCTCTCTCCCTTCTCAATCATCTAATTCCCCTCCTCCTTCCTCCTCAAATCCACCACCCACTTTCATAGCTCCCATCGCTCCCTCTCCCGTTGCTGCGCAGGGCTTCCTCCCCCGTTCCTCCCCACCCGTCTCCTCTCTCCCCCACTCCCCCAGCCCACCCTCATTTCCCTCCTCAGCCCAGAGCTCCTCCTCTTCATCGTTTATCCATCATGCTCCTCAAGTCCCCGAGGCTCCACCAGCTACAGCACAAAGCCCAAGTAAGAAAGTTTTATGTTTGAATGTCAAAAGCTCAAATACTGGCCTGATCTGACAGATGTGGGTCGTCAGTTGTTCAATTTGTTGTTTTATTTAGGGCTGCAACTAATGATTATTTCATTAGCAATTAATCTGCTGATTATTTCCTTTATTAATCAAGTAATTGTTTTGTCTATAAAATATCCAAAGACATTCAGTTTATCATTTATGACAAAGAAAAACATTAAATCATCATATTTTAGAAGCTAAATCCAGCAAGTTTGGGCATATTTGCTTAAAAAATGACTAAAACGGTTATTCGATTATCAATTTAGTTGCTGTTTAACTTTCTGTTGATCAACTAATCAATTTTTGCAGCTCAATCTAAGAGGTCATAAAAGTACACATTAGTGTCAAGTATCAGGTCTCAGGGATCAAACAAACTGTTGACTAAAGTATTGGAGTAAATGTGTGGGGGAAAAAAAACTGCTTTGGTTTACAGCTTTTAAAATGAGAGCATGTCTGACACCCCAGACCCAGTACTTGATGTCTGATGCATCATTTTGGACTTGAAATAGTTTTTCCAGAAGCCTTTTAGTTCGATTAATGATCCTGTTTTGCCTGTTGTCCTAAAGCACCTCCTAAAATGTAAACACTGTACCCTCCTGTCCGATCACCTCTGCACCTCTTATGTTATGATTGGTCGACGTGTCTCTTGACCAAGTCACAGCAGAAATTTAAGGCACCTAATGTGACATCATCCAATTTCCATGTCCTTGCTTGTTTTTCAGATTCTTTGCCAAATATTGGAGGTCCTCTGACAGCAGCTCAGACCTTCCAAAGCCAGCCTTCTCTGGCCCAGATTCATCCCCAGGTGTCTCAGCCCCAAAGCCAGAGCCAGACCTCTGTGTCCCAGACCCAAAGTCAAGCATCTCTACCCCAAAACCACATCTTGATGCCCCAGATGTCCCAGTCCTCTCTTCCTCACCTTCAGCATCGGCCTCAGTCCCACACTGAAGTGGCATCTGTGCCACAAAACCAGATTCAGAGGCAGCCGGACCTCCAGCCCCAGCCACAGTCTCAGGCCCAGTACCTCCCACAGTCCCAGTCTCATTCAGCTCCAGGAGCTTCCTACCCCCACACATCCCAGCCCTCCGTCCCCGTCTCTGCCTCTATGCAGCCCCAGGCATCCATCAGCCAGCCGGCTCAGTCTCCTCACCCCTCCCAAGTGCCTCATCCCTCCCTCTCCCCGACCCATCCCTCTCTCCAAACCCAGACCCCAAACACCCAGAACCAAACGGAGGCCCCGTCCCCTCCAGCTCAGCCCGAGTCCCAGCCTCCTCCTCCCTCTCACCAGCCCCAGTTACAGTCTGCACATCCCCTTCCTCCCCCCCCACCAGTCCATCCCAGGAGCCGTTCCTCTGCAGCAGCTGTCCCAGCTCTACCAGGACCCGCTGTACCCCGGCTTCCCCCAGGGAGAGAAGGGCAACATAGCCATGACCCCGCCCTACTCCATCAGCAAGTCCGGGGATGACCTGCCCCAAGGTGAGACAGTAGGGCTGCAACTCATGTTTATTATCGGTTAATCGTTTGTTCTATACAATAAGAAAACCCAAAGATATTCAGGTTTCTATCACATGAGACAAAGAAAAGCAGGAAATCCTCAAAATTGAGAAGCTGGAACTCGAGAATTTTAGACATTTTTTCTTGATTATCAAGACAAATTTATGTAATTGTAATTTTTATGTTGACATTTTTGAAATTATTATGCAGCATGTACATAAATCATAGTTTCAATAAATCAATATCAACTTAGAAAACAACCACATTTATTAGAAAGGGATACATGTGTATATGCTGTAAATATCCAGGTACCAACTAGCAACATCATTGTGTACAATATGATATCTGACCAAAATTTTGTGATAAAGGTTCATTTGTCTTCCTCTGCAGATGTCAACATCTTGAGGTTTTTCTTCAACTTGGGTGTCAAGGTAAGAAAAAAATGTAGACGGTAACATGGAAACATGTCATGATGAAAGCAGATTAATTTCTGACAATATTCCACATCAGCCGACTTGTCGTTGAGTCATTGAGTCGACTAACAAAATGCAACAAAATCCGGCAGTAAGGGAGACGGTACGAGCACTTTATCAAACAAGCACAACATTAAATACGACGTCTTCAACTTCCAGCAGTCACCTCCCCTCTCAGCCGCTGTTTTAGCCTACAGCCATACAAAGCTAGTTATGCTAATAGTGACCCGTTATGATTGAGCTCAGAACAGACGTTCACTGTATGTAATGATTAAGTCTAATTAGCGAAAATAGCTAAAATAAATTGAATTCTTGTAGACTTTAGTCCTCTCTGCCAGCAGTGAGTCTGACCAGCAGCAGCAGCAGGACAGAGAGGAGGATGAATGATGCCACAGAGCTGTTAACCAGTTTATAGTTATTGAGTTTATTATCAGGGTCATCTATACTCGCTGAAATGTTGTTATCATAAATTCTGTTTTCTTCTCCCTATGTATCTCATACTCTCTGGCTTTACAAAAAATATGGAGAAACTTACATTTATACATCATTCATTTACTGATCCAATACATGCCTACTTTTATATTTTGCATATTTGTGCAATATATCATAACTAAAGGAAAATAACAAAATCTAAAGGGAACTTCACTGTTGTACATATTATGTATATAATGAATAAATCACCAAAATTAGTGAAAAAAGTTATTCTCAGTTTTTGGCTGCTGGGTCATTGAAAATATACAAGGGGCCAGTAAAACTCTGATCTAGTGGGCCATTTTTTGACGTGAGCCTAGTTTATTTCTGACCCTGGTCACCTTACCATCAGGCCAATACGGTATATGTAGATTTATCTGTAATAATGTCGTCATGTAAATGTGCTGATGTTCTTGCTGAACTTTCATGCTTGATAAAAGCCAGATGCCTTAAACTACATCAAACTGTACCTGATACCAGAAGCAGACAGGTAGGTGCTGAGAAACTGACCTTCTGCCCTCTTTATTCCAGGCCTACAGCATGCCGATGTACCAGCCCTACATGTACCTCTTCCCCCTCCAGCATGCATACACCCTGCACCCCAAGCTCCCCTCTCGCTCCCCTTCTCCAACCCCCCACTACCCTCCACCCAACCCCCCCACCAGGCACCAGGAGGCGTACCCGCACCCCCAGTACCCTTCCACTTCACCCTCGGTGGCGCCTCAGTATGACCACCATGTTGCCCCGCAAGCCCCGCCCGCTGAGCCCCCCCATCCCAGCGAGCCAGCCCAGAACCCGGCGGGGTACCCCGTCACCCAGCCTCCACCCCACAGGATGTCCTGGCAGCAACACCAGCTGCCCCCACCCAGAAACTCCAGCTACCCCATTCGGTACCCGGCTCAGAGTCCACCGTACCCGGCCCCGCCGCCCTCAACTCAGGGCTACCACCCAGGTCAAGGCTCAGGACACCCGCTTTACCCGCAGAGCATGCCCCAGTACCCCCCCTCCTCACTGGGATATACATCTTCAGCCACTTCTGAGGAGCTCCAGGTGAGCCATGGCCCAATGGAGCAGCTTCACACCGGCAAAGGGGGCCCCATACCTGGCCCCATGCCCAGCCACGGGCCCGGCCGAGTCCCCGGACCTCTGGAGGGTTCTGCTGCTGCTAGCGTGGCTAATGCTAACAACAACAGAACGATGGTGGCTCCTGGCGTATCAGGTTTTGGTGCGTAGACAGTTTTTATTTTACAACTTGAATATTATACAAGTCCAAAAATAAAGTGTCATAAAAAACAATTGCACAGGACTTCTGGGTAATGATGTCCTTAAATTTCAAGCAGTTGCTGTTTTTTGCCACTTGCAGGAGCCAAAGAGCAAACTGTGTCAGTGCAGCTTTTAATGGGTTTTTCTTTCCCATCAGGCCTGAAGAAGGAGCAGGGAGAGAGTCTGACCCCAGTGCTGCTGGTCGACCCGCCACTCAACAACACACCCATAGTATGGACCGCATACACACACATGCATACATGTACATGCACACGCACACACACACACCAAAATGATGAATTAATTTCCACAGTTTTGCAAAATCTGAATCATCTAACAATAGTACTATTGTTAGTAATAATAAAAACATGTAGTAGCAGGGGTGGAAAGTAACTAAGTACATTTACTCAAGTACTGTACTTAAGTACAATTTTGGGATTCATATATAATAATATATCAGTCAGAGGGACCAAACCACTACTTTTACTGCAATACTTTAACTACATCAAACTGATAATACTTATGTACTTTTACTAAGTAGGATTTTTCATGCAGGACTTTTACTTGAAATGGAGTATTTTTACATTGCTTCATTGGTACTTTTACTTAAGTAGGAGCTAAATACTTCTTCCACCACTGAGTAGTAGTAATTAAAATGTAGTAGTAAAGTGTAGTAGTAGTAGTAGTAGTAGTAGTAAAAAACACTGTTGTTGTCCATCTCAGGTTGCCTGGGTTTCCGAGCCTGAAGTCAAGGATGTCTCTGTCTCCATGACGACCATGCAGACTCCCAGCAGCACCCCTGGCTCTCCGGGACGTTATGACCTCATCTCCAAGAGGCCCAGCATCCAACAATCCACCAACCCGCCCCGCATGTACCGGGGCCAGCACAAACCCACCAATCACAGCAAAGCGTACCCTCCCTTCGAGGCGGGTTTCCCGGGGACCGTTGCGATGGCAGAGCCTCTGTCGGTCGGCTGCAACACAGAAGACACCTGGGAGGAGTCAGAGGGATTCAAACCTCCAACCTCCAACCACAGAGGTGCAAGGAAGAGCTACAGAGGAGGAGGAGGAGGCCGGGGGAGAGGGGGGGCGTACAGGAGGAGGCAGATGGGGGAGGCAGGGGTAGGACATCAGTTTAGCTCCTCCCATCAGGGGCGGGGGCGGTAGAGAGGATACTAGCTCTAAACCAATGAGAGGAGAGGACACGGGTTTGTTTTTGTTTTCTTCTTTTCTTTTCACCCTCAAGGTTTTTTGGTTTCTTTTTATTCATCGGCTTCCTTTTTGTTGTTTTTTTTTTTTTCTCGTCCAGTCACTTTTTGTCACTGCTGAGAGATGTGATCTGATTGGTGGACGTCAAAACGCTTAAAAAAAGTTGGAAAATCAGAAGTTCTGTTGTTCAGTGCATTTAATTGCGCCAACTCGTTTCAGAAAAACATGAACACTACCCAGATTCTCTCTGTCACTCGCCAATAGCTCGTTAGCATAGCATGTTAGCAACTGTCAGTGTAAATTTACAAGTCACGTCACATTTCTGAACAGTACCACACCAAGAACATCAAACTCAACGTGTGTTTTTGAGAAATATAAACAAGCAGCACAAAGTTTGCCACCACGTTGATGCGACGCTAAAACGCTAAAAATGTCTAAAACTCTCTTTTTGAGTTTTGTACTCTGAAGTCAGATTTGTCGGGACGTCTTGTTTCATTTTTCGTAAAGGAATAGTTAGTCATATTTGTGAAATGCACTCTTACACTTTCTTGCAGAGAGCTACATGAGAAGATGGACACCACTCTCATGTCTGTATGCTAAATATGAAGCTACAGCTAGCAGCTAGTTAGCTTAGCTTAGAATAAAGCCTGGAAATTAGTTGTTTTTACACTTAAGTTTTTGTACGGATTAAACAAAATATGTAATGTATTAATTGGTGAGCTTTAAAGGTGCTGGTAGGTTAATTTTGTTACCTTTTTAGACTGAGCCTTATGCTAAGCTAAGCAGCTTCTGTCTGTAGCTTCATATGTACTGTACAGACATGAGTGGTGTCAATTGTCAATCTTAAATCTCTAAAGCTAATTAGCACATTTTACCGAGAAGGAAGTCAGATTTCAGACTTTATGGCTTCCCTTGAACATAGTATATGAAGCTTAGCATGTCTGTTAGCGCGAGATATTTATTCAGCAAAAAGAGCAGTGAGAGTTGACCAAGTTCAGTGAGCACTTCTTACAGCTGCAACGATTAATCGATTAATTGCCAACTATTAAATTAGTCACCAACTATTATGATAATGATTAATAATTTTCTGCTTTCTTTAGTCCTCAGTGACAGTAAATTGAACATCTTTGGGTTGTGGACAAAACAAGACATTTGAGGACGTCATCTTTGGCTTTGGGAAACATTGATTGATATTTTTCACCATTTTCTGACATTTTACAGACAAAATGACTAATCAATTAATCAAGAAAAAAATGGACAGATTAATCGATAATGAAAATAATTGTTTGTTGAAGGCTGTCTTTTTTTGTGTAAAGTTTTTTTTATTAACTTTTTTTCAGTATATACAAAACATAATGAAACATGTAACCACTTGTTACAGTAAAACAATGACAAATAAGTAACAGAATAAAACAAAATAAATCTGGGCACACAGAATTAGCTACAAGTACAGTAAAAAAAAACAGTAAACTGTGGAGACAAAAATAAATAAGGGGGTACCATGTATCAATACATGGGGTAGCAAATTTTCCTTAAAAAAACAAACAAAAAAACACAAACAACTAATTGTAGGAATATTTACCACCTGTTGGGTTCCTTCCTTTATATACATCACAAAATTAGACCAAACTTCATAAAACTTGCTTATTTGCATTATCAATTCATCTGTTGAATATTTTCCAGATTAATTGTTTGGTCTATAAAATGTCAGAAAATGGTGAAAAATGACGATCAGTGTCTTGTTTTGTTAGTTTTGACAGTCCAAAACCAAAATATATTCAGTTAACTGTCATAAAAGAAGCAGAAAATATTCACATCTGAGAAGCTGTAATCAGAGAATTTGGACTTTTTTTTCTTAAAAAATGACTCAAAAACCAATTAAATGATTATCAAAATAGTTGGCAACTAATCGATTAAACGACTGATCATTGTAGCTCTACATCTTAGCACTATGAGCTAAAAACAAACGAGTTGTAAATAGACGAAGAAGATTAAAGCCTCATAAAAATCTGATTTAACGTCTCAAAATCTGATTTGAAAAGCTTTAAGAGTTGCTTGCTGCTATGAAAACTACAACTGTGTGTGTGTGTGTGTATATATATATACATATACATACACACACACACACATGCATATACTTGTGTATGTATGTAGGGCTCTGGTTTAGAGCGCTTAACTTGAAAAGAGTTGCCTCATGCAAAGCCGTGTGTGGACTTTGTTTAGATTTTTGTTTTTTAAAATTGTTTGTCTGTCCTGCTGCTGCTGGTTTCATGTCCCTCTTTTGTGTGATTATCATGTTTTTCTTTTTGTCGTAGTAGATTTGATTTTCTTTGTTGTCACTTTTGATCAACTTGGAGAACTCGTGCGATTCAGTGCCTTACGTTTGCCACCTTTACTTTCTTATTTCTGAGTTTGAGAAACACTGCTGTACAGATCAAAAGCTGTTGTTGTCTGTGTTGGATTTTTCTATGCGGTTGAATAAATACATTTTGGTTCAAATGATGCTGCCGCTTGGGTTGTTTTTGGTTGTTTGGTCTTTTGGTGAAATCAGGACTTCCAGCAGGGCGAGCGTATTCAAAACTGCGCAGATGTTACGCTATATGATCACATTAAATCATACCCTCGAATCTACGCTGATGTGATTGGCTGACAAGGAAGGAGACATCTGATTGGCTACAGATAATTCCCTGTTGGAAAAAAAAATTTGATTTGTGAATGGAGCAGTCTCAAAACACCGCACACACACATACATGCAGTGAAGTTCATACATGACAGTTTGTAAAGGCAGGTTCAACAGTTTGTATATAAATGTAATATATTTTAAAATGAAAACTGCAAATATTTTTAAATATATTTGTGTGAATAAGAAATACATTTGCAAACTTTTTTTTTAATTTTTTATGTGGATTTAAAAAAAAAATTTTTAAACATTCATATACAGTATTTTTGTGCATTGAAAAATATTTATAGCTAAATCCCAAAATACATTTGTGTGAATTCATTGATATTGAGACTGATCTGACTCCATACAATCAGCTACAGGCTGACCTTATTGACTATTTGGATAATTAAATATTTAATCATTTCAGTCATTTCTCCAACAAAAATGCCAAAATTTCACCATCAAATGTGAATATTTGATGGTTTTTCCATCATGAATGAAAATGAACTGAATATTTTCGTGTTTTGGTCAAATAAAACAACACGTTTGAATATTTTAACTGAGGTTTTGAGAAATTGTGATGCCATCGTTTTACTTATAATAGCTAGTCGCAGACCTCATTTCAAACCTATTGTACAATTTGTTTCCTAAACCAAAGTATCCATAAAATGACATTTCCTGACATTTATTTTGTACAACAAAATAAAAATACAAACTTGTTATTGTGCATGAAAACATGAAGTCATTTACACTCATTAACACTTTAAGTCTCCCTGCATTTATAATTTGAATATATTATAAAATACAACATATCATAAAGTCCTGGATGTTCTCACAGTCCATCAGTCGTTTGACACGATGGAAACAGACGTTTGTCTGACATGAAGAAATATTACAAAATAAGCACTAAAACAGACATCATCTTCTGACATTACCTGCATGTTCCTGAACACAACACAAAGTCTTCAAATCACCACAGACACAATAAATGAAGAGAAACTGTTCTCAGATCAGGTAGCATCAGTTTATTATCAGTTGTAAATGCATGAATGTTAAAATATGCTGCTTAATGTTCCACAATGTCGCTGGCTTGTGAACTCAGCCCAGTATGTACAGGCTGACTGACACACAATGCAATGCACTTTATTATTTTTAAACATTTCACAACATTGCTTACTATTGAATGCAGCCTGGTACATAAAGGCTGATGGGTTTTATTTCTTCTTCTTTTGTTTTTTTATGATTTCAACACATCTGCTGTTTTGTTGAACGCAGCCTGGTTGGTTGTACTTCTGGTGAATGTCTCGGCTACACTTCCTTGATTGTGAATCCTCCTGAAACGCTCGCGGGTGTTGATCGCGGCCCCGCGGAGCGTCGCAGGAAAGTCACGGTTGGTCACGCAGGAAGCAGTCTTAGTCGTCCAGGAAGAAATAGTTCCCGCTCTTCTTCTGCTCCGTGTCCTGGGAGGAAAGTAATCAAATTAATGGCAAATGCGATGAACTATGTCCCACTGTTACACTTTACATTAGATAAAACTCTTTGTGTTAAAAAAAAAAAAAAAAAAAAAAAGCATTTTAATTTAAATTTTAATTAGAATTTGCTTGGAATTGTTGATTTTGAGAACATTGTATAAAACAATGAGGCTGTTCTCGTCGTTCGCTGTAGTTAATTTTCCTCATTAAGACACAAACATGTTACAGTAAATTTACCTTTCATCCACTTTAACAGTCCATTAAATCTGTAAACTCCAGCTAAGCGGTCACTAAATTAAAAATCTGCTCCTCTCCTTCATGTCGGCCGTTTCAGCTCCGCACTAAAACATTATTATCCAGATTCTATCAGAAATAACAGAAGACTTTGTGTCTGAACTCCTCTGGCTAACTGAGCATCATCATCACTGTTTTGTGTTCTTCTTTAATCCCGTTAGCTTCGTGAGAGCAGGCGGTCTGTGGAGAACCGATCGAAACTTTACCAGAAAAAGAAAAGAAGAGCTGGACTGAGTCGCGACCGAAGACCAAACCACATTTAAGTGAGTGAATCCTGTGAGAGGAGATTTCTCACACAGCTAGACATCACCTCAAAATATAACACCATAATTTAAATTCTGAAAATCTAATTTAAGACTTTTTAAGGATCCACAGGAAGCCTGTTTAACGAGATATGTTGATATTGTGAAATAATGAAAGTGATATGTTGTTGTTGTTATTATTATAAGAAAAGTTGCTTATAAAAACTGAATAATTTGTATCTAATAATAACAAGAAAAAGTGTCATAGTAACAAAAATATTTTGTTCTAACGGGAAAAGTTTCTCGTTTAAAAATTAGCAAATCATGTTCATCACAGTCGCAGCAAAATGTTGCTGTAAAATTCTGATATGTTATGAACCAAATTGATATTTTATCTTTATTTTACTGATTTTTATAATAATAAACTGTGTGTGTGTGTGTGTGTGTGTGTGTGTACCTTGATGGAGTTGAGCTTGTTGATGCGTGGTCTGAAGTTGTTCGGGTCTCTTCTGAACGTGATTTCCAACAGCGACAGAAACCGGTTCATCCCCGCTAACAGACCCTGAGGACTGAGAGACACACAGAGTGAATTCAGCTGTCACCACGGTCAGTGTGTGTGTGTGTGTGTTTTAATTTAAAAGATGTCTGTGTGTGTCTTACGTGTTAGCGGAGGTCATCTTGGAGGGAATACCGTCAAACACAATGACCCTGTCGGCCAGGTAGGTCGCCATGATGAAGTCGTGCTCTACCACGAACGCCGTCTTCTTCGCGTGGAGGATGTACCTGCAAACACACACCAGAGTAAAGTCAGACGGTGAGCAGCAGGAAGGACAGATACAGGAGGAGAAAGGAGAAGGGAAAGAGGAAGTGAAGGAAGGAAGAAGGTAGGGGAGGGATGTGTAACGGAGGAAAAAGTGACGGGTGAGGGCAGAAGTGAGGGCAGAAGTGAGGGCAGAAGTGAGGGCAGAAGTGAGGGCAGAAGTGAGGGCAGAAGTGAGGGCAGAAGTGAGGGCAGAAGTGAGGGAACAAAGGGTGTGTTGGAGGATGTGGAAGAAGAGAATAGTGGAGAACAGCAGTGACAGAGTAAAAGTAAAGATACAAAGGCTGCAGCTACAGATTACTTTCATTATTACAGGATTATTCTGTTCATTACTTTAGTTTTAGTCCATAAAATGTCACACTAGTGAAAAATGTCCGTTATAATTTCCCACAGCTCGAGGTGACGTCTTCAAATGTCTTGTTTTGTTTGTTAGATATTCAGTTTACAATTAGTAAGGGCTGCAAATAATAATAATGATTATATTCATTACTGATTAATCTGTCGATTATTTTCTTGATTAAGCGATTTGTTGTTTTGTCTATAAAATGTCAGAAAATGGTGAAAAATGACGATCACTGTTTACCAAAGATGCAACTTAAAATGTCATAGAGGACTAAAAAAAACCCAGAAAATATTCACAATAATGAATTAATCGTTGCAGCTCTGGAGGAAGTATGAGAGGAAAAGGAAAGAGGAATGTGACGAGACCTCTTGATGACTCTGGCGGCCATCAATCTCTGCTCAGAGTCCAGGTAGGCCGAAGGTTCGTCAATCAGATAAACATCAGCTGGTTTCCCCAAACACAGAGTGAGAGCGACTCTCTGCAGCTCACCACCAGACAGGTTCTGCACCTGAGGGGGAGGAGAGGAGGGGAGGAGAGGAGAAGAGGGGAGGAGGAGGTTAATATCCTGTCACAGCCTGATCAGAAAACATCATTTTATAATGTCGCTGCTGCTCCATTTTAAAAACTTTAACGAGACAGAAAAGTGCGTTTAAAGTTACAGTAATCAAGTTTAATGTAACTTTAAAATCTCACAGACAACAAGGAACTGTGTGATTTAACTTTAGTGTGTGTGTGTGTGTGTGTGTGTGTGTCTTACATCCTGGTCTATGATGCTCTCTATCTGCATCGGCTTCATGACGTCGGTGATGAACTGAGGGTGTGTGTAGGCGTCTCGGATCTTCTCGTGCAGCAGAGCTCTGACGCTGCCCTGCAGACAGAAACAGTCTCATTTTATTTAAAGCTACAAAAACTGGCTGCAGATTGACATGAACCTGTTTTCCTGTTAACAGGAGCAGAAACTGCAGCAAAAACATGTGAATTTAAACCACTTTCCTGTGATAGATCGTCATGTTTAGAATAAATTAATAATCTAGTAAGAATTATCCTTTAAAACAATGTCAGTCACAGTTTGTGTGATTTAACAGACCTTAAACTTTGGGCTGATGGTCTGAGGCTTGTAGCTGACGTTCAGGATGGGAATATCACCTGAAAGAAAGAGAGAAACTTCAGACAAACTGGACAAATCACAACACACATTCCTGGTGGATGACTTTGTGGACAAACCCCCCGTTCTGTTTAGTACAAAGACAGATACAATAAACTTCAAACAACATAACTGCGTCCTCCACATGTTAATAAAAAGAGAGAAAGGCAGAGTTACTTTGTGCAATTCTACTATAAACTCAAATTAACAAGAAAAAGGATGTTTCTTCATGATGAAGGAACATGTGACTCACTGACGTGTTTAATAGTTTTTAATCAGGCTTTGATACAAACACAATACTTGTTAGTAGATCAGTTCATTGTTGGTTGGTTGATTTGTTGACAAGAAGAAAAATATCCTTTAAAATTGAGCTGCAGTGTTGGCTCAGTTTTAGCAGGTGAAATGTTGAGAAGCTATTAAAAAGGTATGAAATAATAAATGCAGTCGAAGCCTAAAAACGTCTGAACTCGTCTTTACACTCACCTCCACCGTCAGGCTTCAGTCCTCCAGCCAGCATCCTGATAAAGGTCGTCTTCCCCGTGCCTGCACACGCAATATAAATATATACATTAATACACACACATACATACATACATCCACCTAATTTACTTTGAGATTATCAGTTTTCTCTACAAAACTTGTGAAGCAGCCACATGATAACTTTGTCTCAATAAAATGATTTAAACTTAAAAATGAAGAATCTGAGCAGATATTTAACGGCAGGCTACAAACACATTTTGTTGATATTTAAAGAGGACTGAGGTTCAGCAGAGCTGTATACTCTGTCTCTGTATCACAGGTACAGCTTACCGTTCTCTCCCAGCATCACCATGATCTCAGAGTCTGTGAACTCTCCTCCTTTGATCTCCAGCGTGAACTCGCCCATCGTCTTCGCCATGTCTGGATACTGAGCGACGACGACAACAAAACGGCGGGTCAAACATCAGCGTCAGCAGCAGCACGTGTTATAAAAGAAAACTTCACTGAAATACTAACTTATCTGCTGAATCAGAACCACGAAGGTTTTAGCTGAAAGAAAAACACGTGTGACTGTTTCTAAACTTTCGCTTAGTCAGCACGAGATGATGAAGATTGAGGGACGAGAAGGAGAAGTGAGGAATGAGGGGAACAGAACGGAGGAAGGAAGTGAAACAGAGGAGTACGAGGAGCTGAACAGACCTGGTAGTGCCTGAGTCTCTTCACCTCCTCCTCATTGGCCGTCTCAGCCACCTTGAAGACCAACGAGGTCTCACGAAACCTGAGATTCTCCGTAGGAACGTAACCGTCCAGGAAGATGTTGATGCCTGCAGGTCGGAAGGAGGAAAGGAAGTTAAAGAGAATCAGGATCAAGTGGTTATTACAACTTTCACAGCACAAATAATCTGCCAAAGAGCACAACTACTGCACCACGTTCTATATCACTATAAATACCAAACACACAGAACATCTTTAAAATGACTTTATACTAAATATCATCATTCTTAGTTGATACAAAAATTGTAAGAGAAATATTAATGAACATAAATACAGAATATTTAATATTAGAATCATCTTTTCACAATGTTACTTATCAAATACTCAGTGAGAAAGGAAAAAGTTCAATGTCCATTTTTCAATTAAAGTATAAAAACTGAAAATGTATTCTTCAGCCACATTCGATTTTAATTGACAGTTTGGTTTGAATAGTGAGGTTTGATATGTAATCAATGTGATTCACAATGTTTTCTTTCATTTGCTTGTTTTGTCCAAAGTCGGATGATTTTCAATTTTCTGTCACATACAACAAAGAAAGAAAATCATCACATTTGAAAAGCTGGAAGTTAATTACTTCAACGATTAATCAAATTAATTTATTAATCAAGTTACTGTTGTGTTACAAATGCTGCTTTTTTAATCCATCTTGTGTCTAACTTGTCTTAATGTTCACAGCTGCGGTGGGAAAAAAAAACAAACACAAACTTTCATATTTTCCAGTTTTCATACTCTGATAATAAACTGATTTTCTTTGGGTTTTTGTTGGACAAAACAATTTGATTGATGGACATTTTTCAGAGCACACGAATAATCAAAGTGTATGTGTGTGTGTGTGTGTGTGTGTGTGTGTGTGTTACCCTCTCGGACGCTGAAGGGCATGGTGACGACTCCGTAGGCGCTGGGGACTCCATACAGACAGCAGATGAAGTCAGACAGGTAGTCCAACACACTCAGGTCGTGCTCCACCACAATGATGTACCTGAAACACACACACACACACACACGCACACACACACAGAGACACACACAGAGACACACACACACGCACACACACAGACACACACAGAGACACACAGAGACACACACAGACACACACACAGAGACACACAGAGACACACACACACGTTACAGCTGAGATGCATCAACACTGTACCTCTTTTTTTTTTTACAACACTTTTTAAGCCTGACATTTAAAACCTGCTGATAGTTTGTGAAGATGCCCAAAGCTGCAACTAATGATTCTTTTCATTATTGATTAATCTGCCAATTATCTTCTTGATTAATCAGCTCATCATTTGGTCTATAAAATGCCAGAAAACTGAAATATTACTTAACATTGAAAAGTCACCCAACTTGTGTTACCTTGTGAAGTATTTTAACTAAGAATGCAAATTATGGTCATTCTTATTATCAATCAAGATGTCAATTTCCTCCAATTAATTGATTATTTTATCTTTAAAAATGTCAGAAAATAGTGTAAACAGTCTATCCCAGGTGATGTTTTCAAATGAGTCCAACATCCAAAGATATTCAGTTCACATAAGACGGAGAATTTGCTTTTGAAATGATCGGTTGTTAAAATATTTGCAGATTATTGATTACAGCTCTAAACATCAGTATCACATACAGGTTGTGAAATGATGAAAATAGAAAAATATGAGAATCGATGTTTAGCACCTAAGTCATGAGCAGTTCAACAAAGCTTATTGATCAGTAAACTGAATATCTGTGTGAAGTTTGGATCCCTGCTGAGCTCCAATCATCTGGAGGGATAAATGTTAATTATCTCTTTAAATGATCAGTGTTACCTGTCCGGGGTGATGAGGGAGCGGATGGTGATGGCAGCCTTCAGCCTCTGTTTAACATCCAGATAACTGGACGGTTCGTCAAACATGAAACTGCAGCAGAGAAAAAACATCTGTCAGAGTGTGTGTGTGTGTGTGTGTGTGTGTGTGTGTGTGTGTGTGTGTTAAAGTTTGAGGTTTAAGCTGAACAGACGCCGAGCGGCGGCTGAGTGTTTCCTCACATGTCGGCTCTCTGGATGCAGACGACGGCGCAGGCGAACCTCTGCAGCTCTCCTCCGGACAGATCCTCCACGTTCCTCTCCCGCAGGTGACTCAGATCTGCCCGGCAACAACGAGACAAACACACAAAAAACAACCAATCACAACACAGGTAGTTCAGAACTAACCGCAGACAGACTTTTGACTGTTTTGTCTTTAATTATTTGAGTTGGTGTCAAAACTCAAGACTTTCTTGCACCAAGTATCAAAGTCATCTTCTTTACTGATTCTCTGATCAAACTGTTCCTGAAGTGTTTAGACAACAGTTTCTCATGTTGTTAAATATTAAAAACATGTTTTAACACATTAACAGTTTTGTCAATGTGTTGTATTGAGCAATGACAAACAAATGTTACTGTAAAACAACTGAAAACAATTCAATTCAAACTTTAAAAGATAAATCAAATCTTGAAAATTGTTGTGGATTAATTTTCTTTTGCTCGTCTAATCATTTAACCTACTAAATGATTAATTCAAAGTATGTGTATTCAGTGTGTTTGTTGAACTTCTCTCAGACTGAGTTGTGTTTGTATGACTGTGTGTTGTATCTGGGTCTTACCTAGCTGTTGACAGACCAGGTTTTGTGTTTCTGTGTCGTCTTTCCTGCTCAGGATGGCCCCTACTGACCCCTGCAGGCAGAGACCGAGAATTACAACCCATCCTAAACTCACTGCTGCAACACTCAAACCGACACGCATTAAAAAACAACATAATCTGGTGGTGTCGTTTTCACCTTGACAGTCTTCGGGATCTGGTCGACGTACTGCGGCTTGACGATGGCCCGCAGGTCGTCCTCCAGGATTTTGGTAAAGTAGTTCTGCAGCTCAGAGCCTCTAAAGTAGGTCAGGATCTCCTGCCAGTCTGGAGGATTCTGGGACAGAAACATTAGGCACATGTAAACACAGATCAGTATGATATGTAACAGCAGTAATAGTAGTATTAGACTCAAATTTATTGCTGCAAGTTATTTTGCTCTGAGTTTCACAAGTAATTCATCAACGATTGTCAACTTTCATTATAAGCAAAAAAGTCAAATATTTGCTGGTTCCAGCTTCTCATATATGAGGATCTGCTGCATGATTTTATCAGATAAGATATGCATTTGGTCGGTCCCCATCTCCTCAAAGGGCTGTTTTGAGGGTTAAGACTTGGTTTAAGGGTTTAGGTTAGATTAGGTTAGCAGTGTGACTAACGTGTGTGTCATGTTTGAACACTCACATCAAACTTGCCCAGGTTGGGTTTCTGTTTTCCAGCCAGGATCTTCAGAGCTGTGGACTTGCCGATACCGTTGGTCCCCACCAGCCCCAGAACCTCCCCTGGCCTGGGGATCGGCAGCCTGCGCGCACACACACACACACAAACCTTAGTATTATACCACATTTACACCAAGTATCCAGCTAATCAACACATCGCCTCATTGTTGTCACTACACCACGCAGGGATTTCACAAAAACCTCAGATCCTGTCAGACCCAGTGTGGTTTAAAGATAGTTGGCAGAACTCAGATGTTCAGTCTTGTATTCAAAAAGGAAGGTTCAGTGTTTCACATCTGTCTTAAACAGCAGTCAGGTGTCCATATGAACAGTGAAAGAGGTTTTCCTCGCTGTAATCATTCCTCCTGTTCATACTGGATATTAAAAGATCCCCTTCAAATGTGCTTTAATGGAAGTGATGGAGGCCAAAATCCACAGTGTGTCCACACAGTCATTTAGTGCAAAAATGCATTTAAAAGTTGATGTGAAGCTTATATGAGGCTTCAGCAGTCTGAGTTGGTCCCCCATCACTTCCATTGTAAGTACATTATGAAGGGATCTTCTAATGGTCAGTATGAACAGGAGGAATGATTACAGCAAGAAAAACAGGTTTCACTGTTCATTTGGGCTCCTGACTGTTGTTTGAAGACAGATTTTGAAAAATTGTCCTTTAAGAAATTAACAGAAACATTGACGTGCATCACTACAGACCAGAACACCTTCCCACAACAATTTTAGGCAAATTTGTATGACCCTTAACCACAATAGCACTCTGAGGAAAACAGTAGCTCCCCTCCTCATGCAAGGGAGAGAAAACCTCCTACAAATCACAAGTTGACACTGACAACTTTTAGCAGCGGCCTGAAATAGTTTGCTGACTGCAAAACGTTCTCCTATTTAAGAAAAACCCTGCAGCAGTTCTGTCACCAACTCATCCAGTGTTTGATTGGTGGAAGCTGCAGATTTCTATTCTAAAAGTAGCTCATAAATTCTAAAAATAAGTCCTACATGTAGGACTCCTAAGTCTTTCATCTAAGAGTATTCCACAAAACATTTTAGCGCTAAACGTAGCTCCTGAGTCACTAAGACTTCTGCTCACAATCAGTCAGCTGCTGCAGGTAATGAGCCTTGTTGCGTCAATGTTTTAGAAAAATACAGCAAGTTTAAAAGCATATTTAGATGGCGGTTGAATTAATAAGGATCCAATCAGCTCACCAACAAATCAAAACAATCCAGTAACACAGGAGATGACAGTTTGCTCTCAGCAGCTAGACACTGAAATTTAAAATTAAACCCAAATTCTTTTGTTTCAGGTTGACTTAAAGGGGCTGAAAGCAACACATGGGCTAATTTTAAGCTGTATTCACATTATATTTCTGCACAGAGGGCTTTAAAAATAATATCAGACACTGTGGATAAGAAATATTCTGTATATAAATATGCATTATTCATGATAAAAGAGCAATCAGCCTTCAATACTGGTTAAAGTGAAGTCTGGTCACTTCCTGAGGTGACAGTTTGGAATTCAGTTGCATATCCAGGTAATATAAGATCAATGATCAGTTTATATTCATGCTTCCAGATGAACGGAGAGTTTAAGCAGCGTACCGGTGCAGTTTGAAGGAGTTGGCGCAGTATCTGTGTGTGGTTTCCTTCTCCAGGTTGCTGGGCAGGTTGACGATCGACAACGCTCCGAACGGACATTTCTACAACGACAAAACATCATCAGAACAACCAGACTGCAAATCATCCTTACTGTGTGAGGAACAAGTCCTGCTCTACATGATAATATTCTTGGATTTCTGACTGTTGAAGTAAAATGGCAGCATGAAGCATTAGCTGGAAGTGTAATAAGCAAAGATATATTTTCTCTACAAGATTTACTCAAGATAGGAGAAGACAAAACATCAGCAGTTATGTGTTTCCAGTCCTGTTGAGCTCTAAATTCTTTATGTTCACAGAGTGAAAACTGAAAAGTGTTATTACCTTGACGCAGATGCCGCAGCCTATACACAGAGACTCGGAGATCCACGCAATCTTACTCTGTGGGGTCACCTCGATACACAGCTTACCTGCAGACACACACATGTGAATACAGGTTAGTTTCTGGGCGTCAAAGCTCTGGAGATGAGAAATAACAAAATGATGCCTTCTCCACACTGACCCATGCGGACCACCGGGCAGCTCTTCTTGCACTCCTGACGGCATTTCTTGGGTTTGCATTTGTCGTGGTTGACGATGGCGATCCTTGTGTTTTTATCCGCCATGATGGAGGGCTGGAATGACGGACGCTAGGACCTGCGGAGCTGGAAAAGACACAAGTTATTAACGAGTATATACCAGTACACCGTTTCTACTATATAACGCAGTGAAACACTGTGACAGTATAAATACCGCCGATCATTTTCATTACTGTCGTTACCGTGATTATCGTTGTTTTCAGAGGACACTGAACACAGAGCAGCTCTTCTGCCTTCGTCAGCAGTTTTATTTTGTTTTGGCCTGTAAGAGCTCAGTATATGTCTTATTATGCTCTGTGTGCATTTCTCTTTAACGGTTAACACCTAGCAGAGAATACTTGCACTCCAGAAATCAATCAAAAATTGATGAATCAGTCTTAAACTTTGAACAACCTGCTTTTGTTTAAAGAGTTTAAACTGTTCTTGATGTTATTTCTTATGCAGAGTCCAACAAAGCTGCAACATACAGACCACTGTTCAGTGAATAAAATCCAAGGCGATCATGGTGTGAATATAGTCATTTAACTATATTTTACCACCAATAGTAAAATTTCAGGAAATCTTGATGACTATCATGATAATACTGTTTACTGTGATATTTTACCTAATTATAGTGTGAAAATTTGATCCCTAAGTGAAAGCACATGTGAAGGGGAACTTATGTGTGAACTTATCCTATAATACTAATACTCAGTAATATCCACCAAAGTGTCAAAGTCCACAGACCAACATTAACCTCATCTGAAGAGGACAGTTGTCAGGCTCAATCCTCTGTCCACTCTGTTCACTCTGCTGAAGCAACACATTCAATTATGAACAAAAACGCTCAACCTTTCCATGTAACAATAGGCTGCCATACTTCTACTACCACAACCCAAAACCAGCCTCTACCTGATCCTGACTGCACCCAAATTCATTAATCATGATCCTTGGTTGATGGATTTTCATCCCAGGCCGCAGGGAGATGAAAATGTACCAGCACATTCAGCGCTTCGCAGTCGTTTTAAAAGGGAGAGTGAGTCAGACTAGACTCCATTCAAAAATATTGTATTTTATTGTTACCTCACCATTGAACGTATATGCCTACTGCAACGTGATTTAAGGCTTTTAACTAATAATTGGTATCCGACTTTTCAATTCGGCTTATATTTCATACACAAATGTAGAATGTATCTAAAAATATTCTGTTAATCTGTTGATCCTAACGGTAACGTTAACGTTATTCCTTCGTCGAAACGCAACGTGACGGGCGGTGGCGAGCAGGAGCAAATTAGGATTTGTCCTTATTTAGACTGTTGATATGTTAGTCATACATATGCCGAATACTTTAACATAACCTAAAGATTGATTAAACGTCTTCAATCGTGAGCTGATAGTTGTATATATTTGTCAACAAGCGGGGAAAGTTTAGTTGTTGTTATTTTTGAAGGGAGTTTTGAGCGCAAAAAGAAAACGTCATCTTTTCGGGGGTCCTTTTGCCATTTAACAGCAGCTGTGTTAATTACTATCCACACATAAATAAACTCTGACTCCTTGTAAGCTTACATTGGTTGATTAAGATATTTAAAAAGCAACAACTGAAGCTTTAACGAACCGTTAAGTACGATTATAAGAGGTTGCTAACAGTTAGCTTGAGCGGAGGCCCAGCACTTTGACAGCTGCTCCGTCAGAGGAGAACGCTCGTTTCTATGGCAATAAAAACAAAATCCGGAGTAGTATGTTAATAACTCACCCCTCTTTGGCCCCCGTTAACCGGATTTGGAGAAAAAAGATAATAAATCAGGTTTAATAACAAATAACTAGGAGTGAAACTTCTTCTTTTTTTCCAGCAACGTGTTCTTCTCCTCCTGGACGCCGGCTGCAAAGATGGCGGGAGATGCGCACAAAGCGTGCGACTTGGTGTTTAGTGACGTCACAAATAAAAGCGACATAGAACTACAAAAGTGGGAGATTCGAAGAGGCTGAAAAACAGTCATAGACAAAAACGGATTTAAACTGAATTTTATCAAACTGTCGGACGTCTGGTGTATTGAGACGATTTAGTGGAGACTTGTACTAACCCGTCTTGTAAGTTTGACTTGTATTTATATCGTAAAGTAAGTTTTATTGGCTGTGAGACTGTAAACAGCGGAGAAGTGTTAGCTGCTAGCAGCTAGCTCTGCTAAAACTTTGTTTAACATGTCGAGTTCGGTTTTATTTCAGAAAATATCTTAGGACTTATTATTCAAACGACATTTCCCCCTTTTTCAAAATCGTTTTAAATAATAAACATATCTGATATTTCCCGAGTTTCTCTCCTTAAAATGCACAGAGTAGAGCTATAGTGGCGTTATCTGTTTAAAATGTTGGCTTTTTCTGTAAATAATGTTCAGTTAGTTGTGTCACTTAAATGCCGAATTTTATTTAAGGACCAAATAATTATCATAAACTCTTAAATCAGATGCTGTCATTTATATACATCTTTAAATCAACAAGGAAATTTAAAAATGTCAGATTTTTAAAGGGAGTTCAGTGTTATCTTACTAATTTCTGAATAAAATGGAAATAAACGCGACTAAAAGAGAAAGTAGCATTTACTAAACTAAAGCCATCACCAAAAAATGGTTAATCAATGACCACCCACATTATTAGACTGGTTTAATGTGATGCATTTTTGTGATGGATAAATTGACATTTGCTTTAAGACTTCAGACAAACATTTTTGACAAATATTGTAAAGGATGGATTGAGTTTGTCAAACTATTTAGGTCAGATTTTTGGTTGTACTGTAACCCTGCTGGTCAGTTATGAGTTAATACAATTAACTACAAGTCTACTAATTTGAATAAATTATCTGTAAGGCACAAGGACAAAGTACAGACTTTTGATTGGCCTCTTTTTTTCTCATTGCATCTTTTTGAGTTATCTCTTTTGTATCTCAATGATTATTACATATACAGTGTGTGTGTGTGTGTGTGTGTATGTGTGTATATATATATATATATATATATATATATATATTTATTTATTTTAAGTGTGTCATGTGTTTTGTTGATTCTCTATTCCTAAATAAAAAGCTAATATCAAAAAATGAATAAAATGTTAGATTTTAAAGGGAGTTTGGGGTTTCCTCACTAACTTTAGAGAAAAACTGCAACTAAAGGCGGTTAAAGGTGAAGTAGCATTCCCCAAAATGTTTGTGTTTGTCTCTCCTGGTGTTTATAGGATGGCCACCCCAAGCAAGACCCCACCTGGAGCCGACCCAAAGCAGTTGGAGCGGACTGGGACTGTCCGGGAGATCGGTTCCCAGGCGGTGTGGTCCCTCTCCTCCTGCAAACCTGGTCAGCTCCAAAACCCCCAGTGTACAGTCTGGTGTGTGTGTTTACAGACTGACGAATCTAGTCTGATGTTATTTGAACTCTGTTCGTCCCCTCATGTCCAGGTTTCGGTGTGGATCAGCTGAGGGACGACAACCTGGAGACCTACTGGCAGTCAGACGGATCCCAACCTCACTTAGTCAACATACAGTTTAGGTAACGTGGAGTTATTTTCTTTCTGGAATATTCTGGGTGTTTGCTGTGTCCTCAGTTGTATTACCAGGAATACAGGAGAATGTGTTTGACCTTTTATGTCAGGATGTTGTATGAAAACCTGGTTGTTTTTAGTGGAGGATGATGCACATTTTTACCTCTTGTCATTTGATAGCTCTCTTTTTATTTTATTATTGATTTGTTTGTTGTTTCAAGGAGGAAGTGAACATATTTATGTATTTCTACCTGTTAGTCATCTGTAGAGCTGCAACGATTAGTCGATTTATCGATTAGTTGATCAGCAGAAAATAAATTGGCAGCTATTTTGATAATAGACTCGTTGTTTTAGTCATTTTTTTAAAAGCAAAAATGCTAAAAAATCTGTTGGTTGCAGCTTCTCGAATGTGAGGATTTGAAGCTTTTGGACTGTTGATCAGATAAAACAAGACGTGTGAAGACGTCACCATGAGCTCTTAGAAGTTAGAAGAATTTTTCACTATTTTCTGACATTTTATAGACAAAATAATTAATCGAGAAAATAATCAAAGTTGCAGCCCTAATCATCTGTAACTGTGTGTCTGTGTTTGTTCTCTCACTGATGTTTTTATTTGTTTTATTTGCTCAGGAGGAGAACGACAGTGAAGATGTTGTGTATTTATGCCGATTATAAATCTGATGAAAGCTACACACCCAGTAAGATCTCTGTCAGAGTGGGCAACAACTTCCACAACCTTCAAGAAATCAGGGTAATGACTCTTTATTACATGATTGTCTGGCCTGGAATAAAAGCTCAGACTGACACAGCTGCCTCAAGTTTCATAATCACTCAAATTCTCCTCTTCTTCCTCTTCCTCTCTGCAGCAGTTGGAGATGGTGGAGCCCAGTGGCTGGATCCACATCTCTCTGATGAATCAGGTAAAATAATGGATCACCTTTTTCTTTCACTTTACTGTGTGTGAACTTCCCTTTTAAGATGAGCTGTTTCTGTTCAAACACAGAAATCTGCATCAAGACAAATTGAACAGTAACAAATATACAGAAACAAACAAAATAAACTAATTTCACTAATTTCACAGCATTGAACACCTTTTTGTTTACTGAATCTCCTGTTTCTGTGGCACACACCTATAAGATCGATGTGTTATAGCTTTGACTACTGCAGCAGACGTCTCCTCCTGTGGAGGTTAAATAAGCCACATACAGAAATGAGATACGGAGAAAGTGCAGTGGACACATTTCTTTATTGTAAGCTGATGAGTGTTTGTCAGATTTCTGTCAGCAGCTGCAGGTAAATATTAGTTTGTCTGGAGGCTGATGGATCATTTTACAGATAAAGTTCTGTTATGCTGTGATGAGGTTTAATATATAGCAGCAACTAATGATTATTTTTATTATCAATAAATCTGCTGAGAAGTCCCAGTAGTTTAAAAACAAACAAATGCAAAAAAATGTGTAAATATACACATATGTATACTAAAAAGTAAAAAAATACATTTAAAAAACATATTGACATGAATAAATATAATGATTAAGACTCATATGAACGTTTCTAGTGTGAAATCTTTGCGTGTGCGTGACGGCATCAACGCTGAGTCACGTGTGTTTGTGTGTTTCAGCGGACAAACGAGCCGATCAGCACCTTCATGATCCAGATCGCAGTGTTGGCCAACCACCAGAACGGCAGAGACACGCACATGCGGCAGATCAAAGTCTACACGCCGGTGGAGGAGAGCTCCATCGGCAAGTTCCCACGATGCACCACGGTCGACTTCATGATGTACCGCACTATCAGGTGATCTGGACTGACCCTCCGAGCCCCTGGAGAGTTTGGGAATCGCTCGAAACGAACACTGATATCTGGAGCTGCTGCTGTGTTTCTGTTGAAGAAAAAAAATCTGATTTGGTGCATCCTCGATTGATTCCATATTGATTATGGAATTGATCGGTTTTACACAAATGTGGCTTTGTGAAACTATAGTTCTGATATTTTAACGTGAAGCTGCCAATATTTAATGTATTTAAATGTGACTGTAACAAACGTTCAGTGTTTGTCTTTTCAGGATGGAAAAGTCTCTTTTATATAATCACAGGACGATAAAACTTAAAGGTCTGCAGCCTTTAAATCTTAATTTTTCTCTACCTGTTAATTAACGATCATATCAGAGGAGGATGACACCAACTAGACAAGATCTGATGTCTAATAAAACAACAGTATCAGTCTGATTTTTCAGAGAAGAGCTTTAAGGCTGAATAAAAAGTGTTTATAGGTGTTTTTTTTTTCCCCAAACGATTTTATTAATCTTTCAAATATTATGGAACAAGCACTGCAGGGCTGCAACTAACAATTATTTTCTTGATTAATCGATTCGATTTTGGTCTATAAAATGTCAGAAAATGATTAAAAAAAAAGTCCAAGATGCAACCTCATATGTCTTGTTTTATCTCAACACTGTCGTAGAGGACTAAAGAAACCAGAGATCAGAGAATTTCTGCATTTTTTTTTTTCTTCTCAAAATGATTAATCAATTATCAAAATAGTTGGCGATTAATTTTATGTCGAGCGACTGATCGTTGCAGCTCTAAAGCACTACAACATATAACGCACACATACATAAAGGGTAAGAAATACACAAGAAGAAAACAACACAGAACAACAATCAACAACAAAGCAACATCATAGTTCAGGTCCAAGTCACCTTTGACCTCGTTAGTCCAACACCAGTATTCTGTCCTGATGGTTTCCAGTTCAAGAAACAAAGTTCCTGTGACAATAAACTGACACTCTGCTGGGTGATAGTGCATCATTTACATTTCTGACAATCGATTCATAGTTTGAGTGTTGGGTTGTTATTTAGACAAAATAAGACATTTGATGATGTCATTGTAGACTTTAGGAAATCGTGTTTTTCACTGTTTAGATTTTTTTTTTATAGAGCAAAACGATTAATCAGAAAAATAACTGATGGTGAAAATAATCGTTATTTGCGGCTCTACAGGAAATGTTTGGTATCTTTGTTTAAGACAATTAATTATCAAACTGGTTGCTGATTTTCTTTTTCTGTAATATTTAAGTTATCGTGAGGATGACTGATTACATCCGACGCTAACCTCCCCGTTTACGATCACGATTACACAACTCAAGTCTGTGAGAGGACCATGAGATGTGGTTTAAAGCTCTGGAAACCAGGCAGTCAGAGCACCTTGAGTCAAAATTTCTTTTGTCAAAGAGAGTTTTAGTGACTCTTGACGGTCTTAACATTTGTTTCAGAGGCTTTTCCATCGTGATAAGAAGAAAATTCTGGAAGAAACACTGAAAACTGACTTTTTTTTTTTTTTGGCAAGAAAACTAAGAAAACCGAAATATATCAAACTTACGTGTTTGTATGTTGTGACATTTTGAAGAAATTTGGTAGCACTTGAAAGAAAAAACAAAGTCCAACTTTAATATGTTTTTTGATATGCAAGTAAAGCACATTATACAGTAGATTATGAATAGATTCTGTTTCTGATGTTTGGGTCTAAAATATTCACTGACTTTCAGGTAGGTACAGTATATTTTCTCAGCTCTCAAGAGACATGTTTTATTCCTGTAGGTGAGTTTGATTCAACCTCCAGGTCAACACTTCTTCATCTTCTAGTTCAACATTGTCTTAACACGTTGCTGTGAATTTTTAGCAGGACAAGAGCCAGACGCAGTCAATTAAGAAGCCAAAATGTTGAGTTTTTTGGTCAGTATCAGAAACGGTGAGTATCAGAAACTCACCGTTCAAAACCCAAACTGCTCTGTGCCTCTACAGACTGTCTCCTGTGGATTTGTTACCGAAAGATTAATTAAATATGTTTCAAAGCAACACGGCTGCGAATTTGACTGAGTTAATGAATGAAAGAAAGAAATGACAAGAAACCCTGAAAAGATTTGATACAGTAGAGAGAGGAAAAAAACTTTTAGATACTGTGTCATTTGAAATCAGTCCAATTATACTATTAAACATACAGTTATTAGCATGTTGGAATAATGACTAAAAAGACTGTTTCTGCTGGCAAAATGAGTTGATTTGCAGGTTATTTGGACAAATGTCCCAGTAGTTTTTTATATTCCAAGAGACTGTAGGTTTTCCCAATTCCAGGGGTCCTTGAAGAGCGCCGCAGACTTTCATCCTCCTAGAAACCTCCAAGAAGAAGGTGGCCTGCTGAGGCTCCAGGGACATCCAGCTGCTTTGAGGCAGGTTGCAGATACTGTCAAGGCTCCTAAAGGTATGTTGAATTAATTTCAGGGGTCTTTTGAGATATTTTTTAGACTTCCTGGTTCTGTGAGAGATGTTCAAGGGCCTCCATGAGTTTTTAAAAGTTAAAGGACGGGTTCACAACTTTTCAACTCTGCCTTAAACCAACAGTCAGGAGCCCAAATGAAGAGTGAAACCTGTTTTTCTTGCTGTAATCATTCCTCCTGTTCATACTGACCATTAGAAGATCCCTTCATAATGCACTTACAATGGAAGTGATGGGGGACAAAATCCACAGTCCTCCTTCTGTGCAAACATGGATTTCAAAGTTTATCTGAAGCTAATATGAAGCTTCAGGAGTTCATCACGCTTCATCACTTACATTTAAAAGCACATTTGAAGGGGATTTTTTAACAGCCAGTGGAAGGTTGTGATTCTTAGAGAAATGTTCAGACCACCTCTTACGTTAGTCATGGAGTGCTTTGCTTTAAAAAGACGTTTTTTAGCATCTAACTTGCAACGTATTCCCTCCTTATTTCTGTCACAGCCAGCAGCTCTACTAATATTTTCTAATTGTTTCAACTCCTCTGATATGATTACTGGCACTGTTTTACATTTCTGTGAGTGAAACTTGCTCACATGCTTTATTTGGACATTTTAGCGGTGTTAATTATGCAAATGATTAGCTGACACCAAACACAAACATACACGACTCCTACCCACACCTACAGACATCTAAAAGACCAACCGAGAAGGATGGATATGAAAATGAGAAAATAACATATAAAGTGGAGAGTTACAGGCAGAAAATGATATTTAAAATCAGCCTTTTTAACTATTTGACTTAAAATGCTTCAGCTTCAGCAGAGACAGATTACTGCAGTTCAGCAGTTGAGCCACTAGATGGAGCCACATAGATACAGATGATAAACTTTATACAGCAGTTTTCACATGGTTAAAACATTCAAGTGCCACAATTAACAGTGGTGGAAAGTAACTAAAAACATCTGTTCAAGTAATATTTTGAGGTACTTGTACTTTACTTGAGTATTTCCATGTGATGCTACTTTATACTTCACTCCACTACATTTCAGAGGGAAATATTGTACTTTCTACTCCACTACATTTATTTGACAGCTTTAGTTACTTTTCAGATGAAGATTTGACACAATGGATAATATAACAAGCTTTTAAAATACAACACATTGTTAAAGATGAAACCAGTGGTTTCCAACCTTTTTGGCTTTTGACGTCTTACAAAAAGCAGTGTGTAGTCGGGGTCACATTTCAGATGTCTATGAGTTGTTAACATACTTATGTACTTTTACTTAAGTAGGATTTTTCATGCAGGACTTTTACTTGTAATAGAGTATTTTTACATTGCTGTATTGGTACTTTTACTTAAGTAAAGGATCTGAATACTTCTTCCACCGCTAAGTAGATTAAAGACAATTAAAATGCAAACAAAACAGAATAAAAAAACCCCTGGTGTAAGATTACGATCAGTCAATCGACAGAAGATTAATCTACAACTATTTTGATAATCGATTAATCGTTTCAGTCTTTTTTTTTTTAGCAAAAATGCCAAATATTTGATGGTTTCAGCTTATCAGATGTGAAGATTTACTGTTTTCCATATATGACAGTTAATTGAATATTCACACAAAACAAGCAATTAGAAGACATCACCGACGCCTCTGAGAGATAGTAAAGGACATTTATCTCATTATCTTTACTTTGAGAAACATTTAGGACAGTAAATTTAAATCTGGAAGATACACAGACACCTTGTGCAGCTCTTTGCACCTAAAGGACATTAGGTGCACAGTGATCGATATTTTTAACCATTTTCTGACATTTTATGGACCAAACAACCAATCCAGAAAATAATCAGCAGATTAATCAATAATGAAAGTACTCGTTAGTTGCAGCCCTAATTGAAGCACAGAGAAAGGGATGTGTGTGTGTGGGTGTGGGAAATCCTCCCCGGTTGCCGTAGTAACTGAAACTACTTCAGCCAATAAGTATCGCTCTTAGTTGAATTACATTGATCTGATTTGTGTGTGTGTGTGTGTGTGTGTGTGTGTGTGTGTGTGTGTCTGCCTCGCACAGTAAACACATTTAATCTGGATTACACTCTTCAGTTTGAACATTTAATTTGGCGACAAACACACACACACACAGATTTATACTCACATAAAAAAAACTTGCATACATTGACTAAAAAACATACTTTGATACTGTGAGGCTGGCTGCTGTATGTGCGCTCCGTCTCTCACATTAATGAGTCCCAGCCGGATGTTTTGATGTGTTTTACTGTCTGCTACTTAAGCTGAGTGCTTTTTTAAACTTTATTAGGTACTTTAATCACACACAGCAGCCTCCTCCAGCACAGATATTCATAGCTGCTTCTTTGGCATGGTGGTTATATATATATGTGTGTGTGTGTGTGTGTGTGTAACCTATATTTTATTTTTCTAGTCCACACTGAGGGGTTGATTGATTATGTATGTTTAGCCTGTAGCACTGTGTGTGTTGTCAGGAAGCACAGAAGACTCGTTTCATCTCCTTCCTCGCCGCTCTAAACCATGATCTCACTCACACACACACACGCACACGCAGCTCCACATGCATGTACACACATCAGAAAGTCACAAACACGCCTGTAGTGAGTTCGACAGAGAGAGAAATCTAAAGCCACACTGCGCTCTGTGTTTGGGTTTTATTGTCAGACGTCGGCGGTTATTTCTGAGGCTGCAGTTTGTGCTGTTGTACTGAATTGAGGTGTTTCCGTTATTTTGTCCACGCCCTGTGTGTATAAAGAGGAGTGTGTTTGTGCTTTTAGTGAGATTAAATCAGCTTGATGTTCCTCTGCTTTATTTGATGCCCACAGCAATTACATTAATAGCTAACACACACAAACACACAGGTGTTTCTGTACTTGTAAGGACCTTCACTGAAAAAATGTGTCACAACTGTAACCTGAATCTAAATCTGACCTTAACCTCAAAACTTAAGTCTTGAGCCTCAAACAGAAGCGAGGACCAGACAAAATGTCCTCACCTTCCTGAAATAACGTGGGGATATTTATAACTTTATTAAAATGTACACATATCCCACAAAAATTCTTCTTTTCTCAGAAATGTCCTAATTTTCTAAAGTGTCCTCACATATAAAAAATCTCTTCAGCTTCCAAAATTGTCAACACTACAAAATGTCCTTTATAAATGTTAGCAATGTCCTTACTCTCCAAAAATGTCCTCTTATCCTAAAACTGTCCTCACGCAACAAAAATGTCATTTCACACAATTTTCACTCTCAAATGTCTTTACTTTTTTATTCCTGTTTTTTTTAAAAAATGTCCTCACTTTATTATAATGTGCACATATCTCCAAAAACGCCTTCCAAGAATGTTTTCGTTACCCTCAAAGTTTCCCTTTTTTTTCAAAAACGTCCTAATTTTCAAGTGTCCTCATGTTATAAAAATGCCGTCACACTTTTAAAACAGTCCTCACTCTCTAAAAATGTCAACACTTTAAAAAACATCCTCTCTTTGTCCTCACGTTATAAAATGTCCATATTTCCCCAAAACATCCTCATTTTCAAAAATGACTCTCACTCTCCAAAAATGTCCTAATTTTACAACAAAGTCTTTAAACCACTTTACAAAAAAACGCCACATTTTCCAGAAATATCCTGACCTTCAAAAAATCTCCTGATGTCACAAAATTGTCCTCAGAAACATAATATAAACATGTAAGACACACACACACACACACACACACACACACACACACACACACACACACGCAGAGTCCTCGGGCGCTGTGTGTGTGTTTATTTGGCTGCTTTTAGGTCGGGTGTGTTAACCTTCAGGTGACAGAGGAGAGTCAGACTGAGGACAGACTGACCCTCTGAAAAGACGCTTTAATATACTGCATCCTCTCTCACCTGACTGTGTGTGTGTGTGTGTGTGTGTGTGTGTACTCGGTGACTACAGCTGGCCTTGAGGGGACTCACTATTGTGCTGTCAACAAGTCGCAAAGCCTCATGGGTAATAGATGAGATGTTTTTCAGCTGTTAACTGCACACACACACACACACACACACACACACACACACACACACACACACACACACACACACACCTACCTTTTCTCTCGTTCCCTTCCTGTCCTGTCATTTTCTGTCCTCATTTCCTTCCTCTCCTCTTGTTTCCTTTCCTCTCCTCTCGCTTCCTTTCCTCTCCTCTCGCTTCCTTTCCTCTCCTCTCGCTTCCTTTCCTCTCCTCTCGCTTCCTTTCCTACTCTGTTGTGCAGAACAGAAACTCCACTCAGGTTTTGCAGCCGCCTGCTCGTTATGTTCAGATCTGTCCTTGATGTCGGCTGCATATCAAACTCTCCACACACACGCTTCACGTTTTGTTGCCTTCAGGTCATAAACATATAAAAGCCATAAAATCACTCTGTTCACTTTCATGTGGCTGCAGGAAGAAAACAATCACAGATGTGCTAAATGTTAACATGTGATCCAGACAAACTGTTGGCAAAGCAAGAAAAGCTCCAGATGAACATTTATTTAAATATATATATATATATATATAAATAAATAACATCCATTTAGAACTTTTATGTTTTTAAAAAAGAGATTAAAGCACATATTTATTGAATCAGTACATCAAACTAACAGTTTCACTCTCATCTATTTTATTCATCATTGTCTTTTAACAGTTTTATCTAGTTTTTGTCATTTTAAATCTATTTTGTTTGTTTTATTACTCTTTAATCTTTTTATTTCTTGTGTTTGTCTCTAATTGTTTTACTTTCACCTTGTCCAAAGGTAACAAAATCTACCTCTCAGCACCTCTAAAACCTACTAAATATGTTTTTATATCTCTTTAATAAACAAACAAATTACATTAAGTACATTTAATCAATTACTGTAAATTCAACATATCAGCTTAAAATCTGATGATGTGTCAGAGTTGTGATTTTAGAGAAATATCCTAATAATGGTTCTTTCTTTCTCTCCCTGAAGCTTCCTGCTCCTGTCGAGGACACAGCCCACTACCCCCACCCCCACCCCCCCCGGCATCATCACCATGGCAACCTCCACATCAGTTTCTGGGCCAAACAGGCTGGAAACACACAGGTTATGTGACTGCGGTGAGTTTTTTCTTTTAATAAATTCCCTTTCAGCTCGTATTTTCTCCGGGGAGCTTCAGTCTGATTTACATTCACACAGACGCAGCGGCTCTCTGTGGAGCTGCAGGGTTCGCTGCCTTGCTCAGAGGCTCCTCGATGGTGTTTGTGTCCTCGGAGTTAATATAGTTAGTTACAAAGGTCGCTTGCTGGACTCAAACTAGGGCGCTCCTTCCTATGAAGTTTCCTATGTAAACTGGTACTAATTAATGGGAAAATCTCCTTGAGAAAAGGGCTCAATTTAAATATTCATTCATTATTAATTTGTTCATGTGAACATTATTCTTCATAAACTAAATGATTTTGTATGCAAATATCACTTTTTTACATGTTTTTGCTCATTCAGCGACCTGCTGGCCATTGACTCAAGGTTATGATAACGATTAACTGAAATTAATTAATTGGAAGTATTATTATTATACTAGTCTATATTTTCACCTGTAATTGATACTAAATTACATACTTCTTTACAGGAAACTTAAATTACAGACCTGTAAAATAAAGCGTTAATGTTTTTTTGGTTCATTCTCTGAAGTCGCCGTCGTCATTGACAATCAACATTTTATCATTCAAAACTGCATTTGAGCAAAATAAATAGATAAATAGTAGAAAACAATCAGAGTAAACAATCAATTACGCAGACTTATCTCCCAACAGCTATTTAAAGGAAAGACATGAAATTTGCTGCATGGTTCCCAGAGGATGAATCCTGCTGACTTTATAGATCCCCACATGGTTGAATTTTACGGTTTTCTTGAAGTATCTCAACAGCTATCGGATGGATTACCATGAAATTTGGTACACACATTCATGTCGCCCCTAGTTGGCAACTAATTGATTAATTGACTAATTGCAGCTCTAATGTAAATTAAAATAAAAAATGTCCTAATTACACTAAAGCTCAGCTGAAAAAACTATAATAAAAAGTTTATTATTTTAAACTTCTAAATAAGAAGTAAAATTAATGAGATAAATGATGTAAAATTATGACTATTTCCTTGCTGTAAGTGTGTCAGATCTTTACATTTTAAAGACTTTTCCTGCTGGAAGTAGTTTTAGTTTGTCTTTCCCATGTAGCTCGACTGAATTTGTTAAAGGACGGTTCACAGTTTTTCAAACCTGCCTTAAACCAACAGTCAGGAGCCCAAATGAAGAGTGAAACATGTTTTTCTTGCTGTAATCATTCCTCCTGTTCATACTGACCATTAGAAGATCCCTTCATAATGCACTTACAATGGAAGTGATGGGGGACAAAATCCACAGTCCTCCTCCTGTGCAAACATGGATTTAAAGTTTATCTGAAGCTAATATGAAGCTTCAGCGTCCAAATGAGTCAAATCAAGTAGATATCTTTTAACGTTACAGTCTTTTTAGTGCCAAAGTCCCTCTTTTTGTTACTATACTTCCACCACAGCTCAACAGGGAAACACTGTCCGAGGAAACACAAAGAGGGAATTTGATGCTAAAAAGACTGTAAATGTGGCAGATATCCACTTGATATGACTAACTCAGACTGCTGAAGCCTCATATAAGCTTCACATCTACTTTTAAATGACTGTGTGGACACACTGTGGATTTTGGCCTCCATCACTTCCATTAAAGCACATTTGAAGGGGATCTTTTAATATCCAGTATGAACAGGAGGAATGATTACAGCGAGGAAAACCTCTTTCACTGTTGAAAAATTGTGAACCTTCCTTTTAAATAGAAGATTCAACATCTGAGTACAGCCAAATATCTGTAAACTACACTCTGACACGATCTGAGGTTCCATTAAAGCTTTTCTTTTGGAGAATGAAAGCCAGAACAACCAGGAAACATTAGCTTCACTTCAACAAAGAGATGTAAAATGAGCAGAAAATTATTGTTCATAAACAAGCGTCAGACTTTAAAATCTGTGAGAATCAACAAGTAAACCACTCAGCGCTTTATAAAACTCATCTTTATTGATCCGTTTTCATCCCTCCATCCTCGTTCCACCGTGACAATATTTTGTTTCTTCTTATAAAAAGCTGAATATGTACATCCTCTGTATATTTACAGTAATTTACATGATTACATCATCAGGACAGTGTCGCCTCTCCAGAGCCTCACACCTGCAAAAGGTCAACTTCCCGGGAAAAAACACCGCCTGAAATACCACTTGTTGCTAGGGGAATATCACCCAAATCTCTGCTTATTGGCTGGAGGTGTTGCCTGGCAACCACAGCTTATTAGATTAATATCTATCTGGTAAAGGGAGTTGTTTTAAATGATTTATCTTTTTTTTAATATTTCATAAGCTCAGAAAACATGTGAGATGACCATTTAAAGGATGAAGCCTTTTTTTTTTTGCAAAAAAACTCACGGTTGCAACTTCTCCACTGTCAGGATTTGCTGCTTTTCTCCCTTTCATATCATTTAAAACTGAAGTGGGGAAAAAAATATCAAGTGATTTAGTGTTCAGTAAACCTTCAAATTCATTGTTTTTGTGTCCTTAGCGAAGCTAAACGCTTTCTTTCAGGTCACTCAGTTCTCTTTTTCTTGTGCAAAACTATTCCTGTGTTGAAGTGAACAACACTGCTGAAAGTGTAAATTAGTTTATTTCACAGCTGCTTTTCTATGTCAAGTTTGTTTCTTTCACATTGTGAAATTTGTCACAAGACAAAACTATCAGGGGCTCATTTTAGACGCTACACACACATTTTTGCCACAAGCAAACATCCTTTAAAGCATTATTTTCATTATCAGGTTTTTCAATTAGTCAGTTTAACATATATTGTCTATAAAATGCCTGCAAATAGTCAACGTCTATTTGTTGTCATAATGTGAGAAATCTTATTTCTTAATAAATGTGAGATAATTTTCTGTACATAATAAATTGAATCATCGACTGTTTTGGCCTTTCTAACTTTTTTTTGCCTTGTGACCCCTTAAAAAGAAGTAATGTCTGCGGTAAAAGGCCAAAAAGTGATTATTTGGGCCTGAAGATGTTAAATTAATCACAAGAAAAAAGCATAGATTAGACTACAGAAACATCTGGAAAAAATCAATACAATTTTGTGTAATAATACATTTTTTTTTCCATGTTCCAGGTTGGGAACCACTGCTAAATCCTCTGACTGATAACCTAAATATCAGAGATTGTTTGATCTATTTAAGGTTAAACATGAGTCCTACTAGTGTATTTGTAAGTTTTGTGTGAGTCCAAGAGTGAGAGAGAGTGAGTGACCTAAAATTGTGACTATTTGGCCTACAAAGAAGAAAACTGTGCCCGTTTCTACATTTAATTTCACTTTAGGCAGGAATAAGTAGTATGAGGACTCACATTGCATTAAGATTGCACCATAAATCAGTGAAACACATGAGTCTGAGTGATTTACTGTGGTGTAAACCTGTTAAGGTTTATAGACATGACAAGCAGCTTGGAGTAATTACATTAATCCTCCATCCCCTCTGCCTTTAAAAAATAATGTTTTTCTCTGTTGAAAAGACGGCTGTACAGCTTGAACACAAGTGAGGGGTTTAAATTTGCTGTCAATCTTGCAGATGTAAGGCTCCGGTTGGGAAACTACTTTTTATTCCCAGAATTCACCGGCCACGTTCAGGGTTTCACCAGCTGAGATGGCGGCCAGCGTTTCCTGCTACAGCTCCAGCAGTTTGTTTAAGTTTCCCAAACCCGACATATGTTACAGTACTGCAGGGCCGAAACACACAGAGTACGTTTAAAGGCAACAGAGACGACTACAAGGAGAAAAAAACAAACATCTGATAAAATGGCTGCTGGTATGAAAACAATACTGACTGAATATGAGGTTCCTTTAGCGACGTTGCTCATCTCTGTTGCCTCTAAAAGTTGCCCAAAGTGCGTCTCTGGCCTTCACGATTTGGTACATTTGAATTGGTTGGTTTAAACAGCGTTGTTGACCTCCTCATTGGTTAGCAGCAATAAAAGTCAATGCCCTCCTCTTCACCCATTGGTTACATTCAACCATCATCTTCACTGTTCGTTTATAAATCCATCGTTTTCTCCTAAAAACCCGTCAAACTTCTTCTTCGAGCCGTTCTGTATATCCATCTGTCTGTTAAACATTCACCTGTTGTCATAGAAACCATTTACATCCATGTTTCAGTCTGTCATTTGGCAGCACAGCTCCTGGCTGATGGTCGTTTTAGTCCGTCCTGACTGTGGCAAACTTTTTTTTTTTTTTTTTTAGACGTTATTTGGTGTTGACAGAATCAGTGCAGCCATGTTTTGTTGTCCTTGCACCTTTATCTTCATCATTTTGGCTGTTTTTGTGAATCGTTTCTTCATGAATTGTGTTTCCAGGTTTTGGAGGCTTTTTGATGAATTAAACAGCCAATCAGGACGTGTTGTAACATTCATACCTGTCTTGACTGTTGGAGAAACTGTATCCAGCCGTGACTTTGGTCAAAGAAGTCAGTGTGTGTTTCCTTTTAGAAAATAAAATCCTTTTTCCTCGTCGTCATCGCCGTCCTTTATCTCCATTTGATGACGTCACTCCCTCCTCCTCAGTCCGTCTCTTTCTTCCTGTCGTCCAGGTCGAAGTCCAGCACCAGCAGTTTGGTTTCCTCTGTGCCGTTCCTGCTGCCGGCGGCGCACACCAGCCGAGTGTCTGATGCTCTGATTCGCCACACCACGCCACCTGTCGAGAAAAGACGACGTGTGATTGGTTTACACCAGCAATGTAAAAATACTCCATTACAAGTAAAAGTCCTGCATGAAAAATCCTACTTAAAAGTACATAAGTATTATGAGCTTGATGCAGTAAAAGTACAGAAGTATTATCAATCTTTGATTTTTGCTGAAATATTGGATCATTTGAACATTTATTGAAATGAAACCATGTGAGAAGTTTAGAGGGAAAAATCACTATTTGGTGGAGCTGTTAACAACTCATAGACATCTGAAATGTGACCCCGACTACACACTGCTTTTTGTAAGACGTCAAAAGCCAAAAAGGTTGGAAACCACTGGTTTCATCTTTAACAATGTGTTGTATTTTAAAAGCTTGTTATATTATCCATTGTGTCAAATCTTCATCTGAAAAGTAACTAAAGCTGTCAGATAAATGTAGTGGAGTAGAAAGTACAATATTTCATACTTTCTGCTCCACTCATACAGTTGTGTTGTACTGATGGTGGGATGTCTTTACCTGATCCCCGGCTCTGCAGCGCCACCACGTCCCGCAGCCAGGCTCCGGTCCGCAGGTCCCACAGTTTGACCGTCCCGTCGTCAGAGCTGGACAGAACCAGACCTCTGCAGAACTGCAGACACGTCACCGCCGACTGGTGCTTGTTGGGACCTGAAGGAGACGCATCATCACACTGTGACCTCTGACCTCCATGTTTTTCATTTATTTAGCTTTTATCAAATATCTCAAAAACTATAAATGCTAAAAACATCAAATTTGGTACACGTGATCGTTATATGTTCACCACAAAAAAATGGCACCAATAGCGCCACCATGTGGACAGTTATGGATTTTGTGTACATTGATTTTTTTTTTTTTTTACTAAAAACTCATGAATCATGAGGTGTAGAAGAAAAAATATTTTTCCTGTGGATTCCTTGGATTTTTAATTTTTTTGTGAAACACATTTTTTCATGTATTTGTGTGTACTTGTACACACTATATTAGGACCACCTGACTGTTGAATTAGTTTTTTTGGATATTTCTTATTATTTACTGTTTTTACATCTGGTTACCAACTTCGAGCTACAACTCTTAAATGTAAAATTAAATTTCAACCAAACTTCAGTATCATGTGCACACTGAGCAACCCATCAAAAGTTTCACCACTGGGTGGCGCTACAGTAAATAAATATTTAAACTACTGTATTTCCATTACTGACATGGTACTTGGTACACAGGTTCATCCAGCAATCTGCTCTACATATTTATTTATTACATTTAAACTACACTTTGTTTTAGCTTCGCCTTTCAGCCGACGGCTCTGTAGCGGCGTGACACACTGCGGACATGTGAGAGTGGCAGCTGGCGTCAGGTTGTGAGCAAAAGAACTTAGAACGAGTATACAGATGAAAAATGTCTTTTATTCTAACTCTGCCACATTTACAGTGTTTATTTATTTAACTGTCCCTGTCAGATAAATCAATAAATAAATGAACTACAGCGATCAGGTATAAAGTCTCACCAAATGGAAAAGGTCAAGTATTAAGTTGTAGAAAATCGAAACTGTACTGAAGTGCAGTTTAAATAAGGTGAATCCTGATTTCATTCAAATGTTTTTTAAAGTTTTAAATATTCTTTAAGGCTGCGATTACTTTTAATTACAGATGTTGATTATTTTTTAGATGTAGTCTGCAAAATCTCAGAAGAGTGAAAAATGTCCATTATCAGTCCCAGATAATGTTCTGTAAATCACCAACAGTACAACACCCAAATATATTCAATTTGCAATGATATTAAACAGAAAAGCAGCAAATCCTCACGCTTGAGAAGCTGGAACTGGAGAATATTTAGCATTTTTGCTAGAAAAATGGCTTAAATAATTAATTATCAATATAATTGTCAACTAAGTTTTACTTTTTAAAGTTTGTGCTGCTGGTGTATGATTAAGTGACCACTAGAGGGCAGAACGCCTATAAAACATCCTCTCAGAAACAAAGAGAGATTATGAGCCTATCAGGTTATTATGCTCAACATTTAGCATCAGTAAGCATCCATCATCCCTCTGGAGTCAAGTACAGTGCTGGAAAAACTTCTCTTTATGAGGTTTAATTGAATAATTTAAAAGTTGCAGTTTTGACTGATGTCCAACAGTAAACAGTGTTAATTCCTGTTGGTATAAAATGGTTTTAAGTACGTTAAAACTTAAAGGGGGTGGTTACCACTGTAACCATTCGCCTATCAGGATGCTCTGATTGATCAACATCTTTTAAGAAAAACTGTCAAACATTAGCTGGTTTCAGCTCCTCAAATGTGATGATTTGCTGTTTGTCATACATGAAAGTAAACTGATTCTCTTGGTTTTGGAAACAACACACGAAGACGTCAACTTTTAACAGGCATTTTTCACTATTTTCTGACATTTTTTTCATACTTGTCATCTTTTGTGTCTCTGATTTACTTTTGAACTCCCTCATTTCTCTTGTTTTACCCTCATCCCTCTGTTTGTTTCCTCTCTTTCTCCTAGAGGACTGCAGACTTTTGTGTCAGTGTGTTTTAGTGCTGAGTCGGCAACAAGATGGAGTGTGTTGTCAACACCCACACAAACGCAGTAACTCTCACCCTCATGCTGCTCTTATTGTTTTCTCTGACACGCAGCCTCAGAGGAATGTTATTGTTCTCCGTCTCACCTTGCAGCGTGTGCAGACACTGTCCCGTCCTCACGTCCCACACTCGGACCGTGGAGTCGGCGTTCCCGGACACCAGGATGTTGTCGCGCAGCTCCATGCCGCTGGTCAGCGACTGGTGGCCGGTCAGCGTGTGGACACACCCACCTGCATAACACACACCCGCTGTCAGTTTAGATGTTTTACTCTAAATTTTATTGGACTATACAGCGATGTGTTGAAAAAAATGGAAAATCTTAATAAAAAAATTTATATTAGAGGACGAGACAATTACGTGTTCACACAATCAAGTCTGTTTATAGTAGTTTTTAGTTAGTTCTCAAAGTGTTTTGGTAGTTCAGTTTAACCTGAAGGCTCGTGTGACGTGTTATCTGCTGCGGAAGAAAAATAAATGACAAGTGAAAATGAGTTCAAAGTGCCTCCCGGCGTCTTTACAGCAGAAACGCACTGCGGACTGAATCGTCTGTCAAACAGCCAAGAATTACTGCTGTCAGAGCTGATGAGGAGCTCAAACTGACAGACAGACAGTCTGAAAAATGCTAACTGTCAGAGAAAATCATTCCGATGCTTCCAACAGCCTGACAGGAGCGAGTGCGAGTGTGTTGAGTGTGTCGTGGAAATTTAAAGATGAATTCACAGAGAGCAAGTTGTCTCTCAGAGTTTTATTGGAATAGTTCACACATTCGCAAATGCAGATCTCCCAGTTTGCTGAAAGAGACACTATAAAGTTCAGTGTCGGTATTTGCACATACAGCCGTGTGTCCCAGTCGTCCCATATTCGTCACCCTAATAGATTTCTTTTAATTAATTCACCATATCTGTAGGGAGTTTCTTTCGGTCTTCTGAGAATTAAGAGTTGAAAGCCGAATCCTTATCTGCCTTTCCTCCCTAAGGACTTTCCCTCTCTGCCTCTGTCTAATGAGCAGTAAGAGTTACGGTGACCGAGTCCCACAGCTCACCTCTGATGAAACCTGTTGGGAACATTTTCACACAGGAAGCAGAGAGCACAAAGTCTAACAATGTGCTTTTGGCTATAAAGGCAGTGTAACATAACTGTTTCTACAAGTGGGATTTATGTTCAGCTTTAAAGGACGAGTTCACAGTTTTTCAAGTGTGTCTTAAACCAACAGTCAGGAGCCCAAATGAAGAGTGAAACCTGTTTTTCTTGCTGTAATCATTCCTCCTGTTCATACTGACCATTAGAAGATCCCTTCATAATGCACTTACAATGGAAGTGATGGGGGACAAAATCCACAGTCCTCCTTCTGTGCAAACATGGATTTCAAAGTTTATCTGAAGCTAATATGAAGCTTCAGCGTCCAAATGAGTCAAATCAAGTAGATATCTTTCAACGTTACAGTCTTTTTAGTGCCAAAGTCCCTCTTTTTGTTACTATACTTCCACCACAGCTCAACAGGGAAACACTGTCTGAGGAAACACAAAGAGGGAATTTGATGCTAAAAAGACTGTAAATTAGACAATAATCAAACCTTTAATATGGCTTTATGAAAGCATTACTGTTAAAGTTACATGAATGAACATTTACCAAAGAGTGTGAACATTTTATTTAAAATATTTAAATAAAAGTCTGTGCTTTGTGCGACAATAATCACAGCAGCATGTTCCATTTAACATTACTTCCTAATCTTTAACATCACAATCCAAGACGGCAAACTGGTTTGTAATTAAGGATTTAAAATTTACTCGTCACTTGCTGATTAAAGGGGATCAGTGGGCGGAAATGCCGCTCCACCAGAAGCATCTCTAAATGCACAGCAGGGGCATTTATTTGAGGGAATTTGATGCTAAAAAGACTGTGAATGTGGCAGATATCTGCTTGATATGACTAACTCAGACTGCTGAAGCTCCATCACTTACACTGAAAGCACATTTGAAGGGGATCTATTAACAGCCAGTATGAACAGGAGGGATGATTACAGCGAGGAAAACCTGTTTTAATGTTCATTCGGGCTCCTGACTGTTGTTTTAAGAAGCACTTGAAAAGTTGTGAACACGTCCTTTAATGGTATTATTTCCCTTTTATGAGAGAAAAGCCTTCAGGAATGAGGACTCTCTTGGATTAATAGTATCTCAGGGAAATGTGCCCAAAAATACCAGTGTGAAGTGTATTTTATCTTTAAAAAGTCTTTAAAAAAGCAGCTATTGGAAACGGGAAGAGAGTGATCAGTACCTGTTTCTGCGTCCCAGACTCTGATTGAAGTGTCGAGCGAGCCGCTCACCACAAACACACCATCAAACTGCAGAGAGAGGAGAAGAAGTTGTTTAATTTACTAACATGCAGCTGTGTAACATGAGCGCAGTCAGTCAGTGTGTTTTATGTGTGTGTGTACCTGCAGCGAGTACACTCTGTTGGTGTGTCCCTGCAGTGTGTGCAGACACGCCTCTGTCTCGGGGTCCCACACCTTCACCATGTAGTCGTAGCCGCCCGACACCACGCGCCGGCCGTCGTACTGAACGCAGCGCACCGCCGCCACGTGGCCCGTCAGCACGTGCTCGCAGCGGCCCGTCGACACGTCCCACACACGCAGCGTGGTGTCCCGGGAGCCCGACACCACCCTGACAGACACAGAAGAAAAAGAAGAGGGGTGTTACATCACTGCAGCGTCATCCAATCAGGTCAGTTCAATTCTGTGTTTTATTAGCATGAAAGTTGAATACAAGGTTGTGTGTGTGTGTGTGTGTGTGTGCGTGTTGTTGCTGTGGTGACCCAGTTTCCATATTTCTGTACTTCATGTGTGTATTTTTAGTGTGTGTATTTGCATGATTGTGTATTTGAAATGTAAATGTATGTGTGTATGTTTTTGCATTCAGTGTGTAGATTTACGTGTGTGTTTGTTCCTGTTTATATGTACATGCATGTACATATATGTGTGTGTGTGTGTGTGTGTGTGTGTGTGTGTGTGTGTGTGTGTGTGTGTGTTTGTTTGTGCTGGTGTTTATGTACTGTGCAGATAAGTGTGTATTTATTATTGTGTATATGTGTAGTCTGTAATTATTATGTTAGTGTGAATTTATGTGTGTGTGTGTTCATGGATGCATATATAATGACTACAGTACATTAATGTTATGCTGGTTACCGTGGAGACGAGCAGCAGGCGGTGGGCATGTGTGCCATTAAAGTATATGAATCTTTGTGAGTGTGCACAAGTGTGTGTGTGTGTGTGTGTGTGTGTGTGTGTGTGTGTGTAGGTCTTTCTGGTAGTCATGGAAATCAATGCAGCAAAATGTTAGGTGTTCCTAAAGAGAGAGAGAGAGAGAGAGAGAGAGTTACCGGTTGCCGTGGAGATGCATGCAGCGCACAGTGGACGTGTGTCCGTACAGCGTGTGGACACACTCTCCGCTCTCGGCGTCCCACACCCGCAGCGTCCGGTCGGTGGAGCCGCTGATCACCGTGGCGACCGCCATCTGACTGCACCACACCCCGCCGGTGTGACCCGTCAACGTCCGCAGACACTGAGGGACAGAAAAAGACAAACGTGATGTTAATGAGCAGGAACTCGTTTAATCTTCAAATCCATCCAGAACCAGATTAAGTAAATTGATTTAAAGAGAGACTGCTGTGTGTAACATTTACAGGTCAGAGGTCACTGTCGCCACAACTGACGATCACAGGATGGCGGTTATTGTTAAAACCAGTGGTGGAAGAAGTAATCAGATCCCTCCGCTGTGTAAAAGTAGAACTACCACAGTATAAAAATACCCCATTACAAGTACAACTCATGTATTCAGAATATTACTGCAGGAAAAGCACACAAGTATCAGCAGAATCTACATACTGTAGGTATCAAAAGTACTCAGTATTTAGAACTGGCCCTTTCAAAAGTTATATTATTGATAATTATTAACGATCTGTCATCTCATATTTTAAACTTAGCACCTGCACATTTTAAGAAAGCAGTAAAGGTTTGTTTCTCTTTGTAAAGTGCCCCGTTCAAGCCCCTCCGAGGGTTTTTTTTTTCACCTCTCCACCACATTTTCCTGTTGTTTCTGTGTATATCAATTTGTATCTTACAAGACAATTGGAGATCTGTGCCTACCGAAGTCTGGGGATTTCTAAATGTACGGTAGTTGCTTGAACGGCGGTAAGAACAGCCGCTAACAAACCTACACATGCTCTCCCCTCATTCTCCTCTGTAGTAAACTGCATGTCACCACCCTAATATGAAGGGCCAATCTAAAGACTTTGGATTGGTTCTGCAATGCAGGTTTTTTCTTAAACTCTCTAATTGTTTCCACCCAGTTTTAACAATAAAACCTGAGTGATTGTCCTCAGTCTCTATGAGCGAAGCATTTAGAGTCTACTTTTGTATATATGTAAACACATTTTTTTTAAAAAGAACCAAAGTTTAAGACAGTTGGCAGGAAATCATCCTAAATGCAGCTCAGTGTGTGTTAGAGTCTATGAACACATTCATGTTTTGGATTTTTTTCCTGATGAAATTCTGATTTCTGGAGTATAAGAACTTTGTAGTAAGTGTCATCTGTAGTATCATCTCTATTACCCAAAATGTAACTCCACTACCAACAGTTTGGAGATTCTGGTGTGTTCTAGTAGCAGCTAATGTAGCCTCGAGCCGCTAACTACACCCCACTTTAACGTTAAAAACACAGTGAACAGGGAACACAAGCGGGAGCAAACATCAGTGACATCTTTCATTGTCAAAGTCTGTTTATTCACATCAAACTCGATGTACTTCTCTCTCTTTTGTCAGGGTCTGTATTTAAAAGTGTGCGTGTCAATATTTGTTCCACTTTCACAGCTGAACGTTGAAGGACACACAGAGAGAGAGAGAGCGAGAGCAGTTTCACCTTGAAGGTGTTGTAGTGGTGGTTGCCATGGCAACAGAGGAAAACTTTGCCTTGGCAACTGTTGCAGAGACAACAGAGGAAGATACTGCAGCTACCACAGTTGGCCTCGCTGTTACTACATTATTATCAGCAGCTCACACAGAAACAGTGCGTGTGTGTGTACGTGTGTGTACGTGTGTGTGTACATGTGTGAAGTGAACCCTTCATCACTTACTGCCAATAAAAATAACTTGAATTAAATTGTGTTAAATTTTACAGTCAGTCACCCCTTCAGGCTACAAGATGTGGGTGTGTGTGTTTTTCTTTCTACAGGCAGCACACACACACACGCACACACGCACATATAAATGGGCAGGTCCAGACGGAGGAGAGAGCAGGTGTGTCCGCCTGAAGAATGTTTCAACCGAAACCAGATAGACATGCTCAGTGGTGTGTGGGTGTTTTTTTTAAATGGTCTGATGGTGTTTGATACAGGATGAGAGTAAAGACAGGAAGTGTGGGCGACTTCTAAAATACATATACAGTAGGGTCCAAAAGTCCCATCCTGGGAAAGTGGTCTCAGACTTTTAGACCCTACTTTATGTAAACAAAGAGTCTTTTGACAAAGACAGGCTGTGTCAGTGTGTGTTTTAGTGAATGTGTATTTAAACATCTCAACGACACACCCTGACTAACACAACTGGTCTGCCTGCCTCTATTCTATTATATTCTTTTGTATTTGGCCATATGGGCTTCACAGTATCTTACAAGGCCACATGGGGCTCTACAGAAAGTGACTCTCGCTCTCTGTCAGCACAAATAAAAACAGGCTGACAGGATATTTTGTAAATCAGTTAATAATTTCAGTCCTCCTTCAAGAGAAAGTGGTTGGTTTCCAGCTTTTCCAGTGGGAGCTGTTGCTGCTTTTCTGTTTTATATTATTATGAACTGAACAGCTTTTGGTTTACAACTGTTGGTCAGATACAATAAGACATCTGAAGACGTCATGTTGGGCTCTGGGGAATATAATGGACGTGTGTGACCTCTTAAAATCTTTTAAATTACATAAATGAAGAAGGAAAAATCCATGTTTCCAGGGCTGCAACTAACGATTATTTTCATTATCGATTAATCTGTCGATTATTTTCTTGATTATTCAATTAGTCATTGGTCTATAAGCACAGGATTAATATTTGACATCCTGGCTGATATAAATAAAAGAACTGCTGGTAGAAATAAAATATGATCTGTATTTGATAAGACACATACACATAATCTCCTGTTTGTCACTCTACTTTGACAACACACAAACGTGTAGTTACAGCTGAAGCAGCAGAAAATCATCATAATCAACATAATCAATCTGTCTACCCACACACACACACACACACAGTCCTACCTTGCCAGTAATGGCTGACCAGACTTTGAGCGTGTTGTCGTCGGAGCCACTGACGATCAGGTCGCCGCTGAACTGGAGACACGTGATCACATGATCATCGTGACCTTTCAACACCTACAGAGAAGAAACCGAGACGGAGGGATTTAATGACACTCATTCCACGTTTACATATCAAATACACGCCGGTCCGCTGAGTCAGTGTGTGTGTACATGTACCATGGGCTCCCGGGTGTCCCCCTTCCTCCAGTTGTTTTCTATGCGGTGTTGTCTAATGTAGGCTGACTTCCATGGACTGACCGCAACACCTGGCCTCACACACTTACTGCGACGAGATGACAAACACTCTGATATACCTGCAGAGATGATGAGAGAGAAAAATCTAATCAAAGAGTGTCTTAAGACCCCAATTAAAGGGGACATATTCTGCACATTTCCAGCTCTATATTTATATTCTGGGGCTCTACTGGAATATATTTGCATGATTTACAGTTAGAAACTCCTTATTTATCTTATACTGGCCCTTTATGCAGCCCCTCAGTTCAGCCTCTGTCTGAAACAGGCCGTTTTAGCTCCTGACGTCAGCTCATTGTCAGGGTAGGTAGATGACGCGTTCAGGGCAGGTTGAAGCCCTGACCTTTGACTTGCAGGGAGCATTTCTTCATACATTCACCTCAAGTTTTGGAACTTTGACCATGTTTAACATAGATATCCGACAACATAACAGTAATTTCATTCTCAGTACATTTGTTGTAATCTAAAAGCATTAGATGTATTTAAGCGAACAGTTTAATTAATGTGGTTTAAGCTAAAATTAGCTGGTGCAGTTTCGTAGAAATCACTGTCAGATAGGCTAATAACAACCCCAGGTCTTAAATCAACCACAGTTTACAATAACATTAGCAACTAAAGTCCAAAGCAACTAAACTTCCCAAAGTCCAAGATGCAATGTAAATGTATTTTTTTGTCCTGACCAACAGTCCACAACCCAAAGATATTCAGTTTACTGTCACAGACGACTAAAGAAACCAGAAAATATCCACATTTAAGAAGCTGGAATCATTTTTTGGACATTTTTTTCTTAAATAATGACATTTAATCAATTATCAAAATACCTGGTAATTTAATAGTTGACAACTAATCAACTAATTGTTGCAGCTCTAGTATGAGGTATAAAAGTTAACATTGGCTGCTTTAGTTTCACTGGTATGACTGTAGAGTAAGCTAACATAAGCTTAGTTTAGTTTTGCCACCATGATACAAACCCACCACGGCTACTGTCACTTTTATTGGTGTGACTGTGGTGTGGGTGAATAGTACCTACTGTGGTTTTACTGATATAACTTTACTGTTGCTAACATCAGTGCTAGTTTCATTAAAAAGGAACCAGCATGCAGCTATTGCAGGTGAGCTGCCTTCATATGCTCACTGAGTGCTGGCTAATGTCAACACTGTTCCCACTAGCATGACAGGTGTAGCACAAATACAAATTAGCTTCATTTGTGAAGCTGGTGAGCTGCAGTTAATGCTGGCTTCATTAGTATGGCTGTGGTGTGGGGCTAACGCTAGGTAGTCTCATTGGTATGGCTGCTGAGTGCTGGCAGTGATTCTCGGCTGACTGGCAGAAAGCCCAGAGAGAAAGACACACACACACACACACATACACACACACAGAGCCACTGCATTGCGCTGAATGAAGGAGGAGTGACTGACTGTGTAGCTGTATTTGCATGTTACACTCAGTTTAGAAAGCACTATACATCCAGAAAGCTCCTGTCTCTATTTGTATCCTGTTTTGCATATTTTCCCTGTGAAAACACTGGAAAACACACCTACAGAGTCTCTGCTCAGGCACCACATGATGAACTCTCACAGTCAGAAGAGAAAACACAACAGTTTTTCCTCGTTTTGAAGGATTTAGAGAGCATTCATCACTATTTGCCAAAGAAAAAAACAAAACAAAAGAGAGACCAAAAGAGAATGAAGAGGAGGAAAAGGAAGGAGGCAGCCCCGCACAGTTTATGTTAAATTATCATAATTTTGGCTTCCACAATTAAAGGATAAGTCTGGTGATATATAACAAATATATAATATAAAATAAATCCTATGAAAATACCCAAAATGCCGCCAAAAATAGTCAACAACACTTACACTTACACTTACTGCTATTTTAGTAATGTTTGCTAAAAACTACAGTACCCAGCTGGAAATTACTTTCTACTATTTGCAACCCAAATTATCCAAGTTCAAAAAAACTGATGAAAAACACAAAGTTTAACCTTTTATTAATAAATTGAAACATTTCAATTTTACTTAAATTTTACCTCCCTAAAACAAATGTTCTCTGCCAGGTAAGTCGTTGTGATGAAGAATACTATATTTCTTTTGAGTTGTTTGTTATTGCGTAATAACAGTCACTTTTTAAGATATTTAGTCTTAAAAATATCAGAATCAACGTACAGTATGTTGTACATGTAATCATTCAATTCACAGAAACATTACTAAGGACATGACCTCAGTGTCCTCAATGGCGGCTACAGTGCTGTTTGTGACCCATAAAGATCAGAACCAATAAATAAACACATTGTTGGGTTTTGTCTTTTTATGGGATTTGTTGAAAATAAGACAAATGAACACCAGACTTATCTTACTATGTTCACATTTAATTAAACGTAGGCCGATAAAAGAAGCCCAAAAGGAAGAGAAATTAAAAGAAGAGACAACATAAGAAACAAAAAAAGCAAGAAACCAGACAAGACAAAACACCAGTAAAACCAGTACCTTGTGGACTGTGTGTTTAGTGTGGTGGTTAGTTTTTACCTTCCTCGCGGCACTTCTCCCTCCACAGCAGGTTGTCCTCAGCCAGGATCCTCCAGTACCTGCAGGTCTGAGCGGCCTGCAGCAAGTCGCCCGGAGCCAGGAAGGTCAGCACGTACAGAGCCAGCTGCAAACACAGATGTTCATGATGTCACCCTAAAGCCACACCTGTTCTGTCACAGGTGACATTTTGGGGCAGGTTTTGGACTGGAAAGTAGACTTTTAGGCATGAAAATGATTGTTCTGTGTGTGTTTTTTTTTGTACCTCTTTGGGTAGCAGGGATATGAAGTCTCTCTGGAACTGGGGCTCGATGACCTGCATCATGTGCTTCACCTGACTGGTTTCACACCTGTCAATCAACTCGTCCAGAGCCAATAGCCTCTCAGGACCGCTCCACGTCTGCAGAGGCGGAAAGGGAGGAACGAGAAGGAAAGAGAGAAGACAAAACGTAGAGAAACTTAACATTTCTGTTTGAGTGTGTGTCTACAGATATAACAGTGTTTCTCCTGTTTGTGTGTGTGTTTGTTTTTGTGAAGGTGTGTATTCCTGTTTATGTCTGACTTTGTGTGTGTGTTTGTGTGTTTTTCCATTTGGGTGTTTCAAGGTGTTTCTGAAATAGCTTTAACTTCCTCCTCAGGCAACACCAAGAGATCCATGTTTTTCATTTGAATCTCTGTGTGTGTGTGTGTGTGTGTTTACTCGTACTTGTATGTTTTTTATTAGTTACATAAGAACAGCTCGGAGGCAGCACTTCTCTACCAGCTCTGTGTTTACGTGCAGCAAGCGGAAAACACACACACACACACACACACACACACACACACACACATACACTACCCAAAATGCAACACGGCTGCATTTTACCGCGCTGCAGGACAGTAGTGTGTGTGTGTGTGTGTGTGTGTGTCTGTGTGTTATTATTGTCTTGGCAAGAAATCTTAACTGGGTGTAGTTTGCTTAGACTCACCAACTACTACAAATATCTGATATGAAACATGTTAGATAATGTGGGATAATTAGCAGTTAATTAACAGAAAATACAATGTCTTCATGTTCAAACAAAGTCATTTTTTAACCCCCTTTAGTTACTGTTGCTACGCCTGTCAAACTGTCTGTTCTTGTACAACGAAGGCAGATTTACAACTTGAAATTTTGGGGGATTTTTTAAACAATTTGATTTCACACAAAAGTAAAAAGAAGCAGGTTTTTCATTTCTAGTCAGCGACTATCACTTTTTTCAGCTAAAATGTGTTACATCTGTAGCTAGCTAACTGGTTAAAAAACCTCCAGCTGACGTCCTATTGTTTCCAGTAGGACTGCAACTAACTTCATTATCGATAACAGTCCACAACCCAAATACATTCAGTTTACTGTCATAGAGGACTAAAGCCAAGAAAACCAGAAAAACAGAAAATATTCATATTTAAGAAGTTGGAACCAGAGAATTTTAGCATTTTTTAGAATTTTTTGGATTATTAAAATAGTTGGAGATTAATTTTGTGTCAATCGACTAATCATTGCAGCTCTAGTTTCCAGCTTACTCGTTTTAAAACAGGAACCCTGTAAAAAAGGTCTTAAATATCACATGATGGCTGCATAAAAACTGCAGCTAAAGCTGCATGTGCCAAAAAAAAAAAAAAAAAAAAAAAAGCATCTTCACCAGTCAAAGATCCATGAAGACAACATTTAAATAAAGGAGCAGCATTGTTGGTGTATTTCAGGGTAGAGCCGGTTAGCTTTAGTGTTATAGTATAAGGGAGAAACTTGTGTTATCGTGTGCTGACCTGGAAGATGTGAAGCCAGTCCTGAAGGCCAGAAGGAGGCGGGCCTGAGGTGACGCGCCGCCGCTGAGATGAATGCCCATTGGCCAGCCGCAGGTCGCCGAATGTGGTGGGCGTGGCCTGAACAAGACTGGAAGGACTGAAGGGAGAAAGAAAGCATAGTTAGCATTATCAGAAAAGTTCATGCGTAGTCCAAAATGACAAATAAAAAATATATAATATAATATTTCAGGGAGAAATTGTTCTGGCAGTTAAAATGAATCCAGGAGAATCTGTTTTATCACATTTAAACATTCGTTTTTAGTTTTCATATCAGATTTTGTGAACAGTGCTAATTATCAGGGAACACACACTACAGTAGCAGTGATACGTGACTTCTTTCACACCTCCTCTTGTACAGACTGTGTTCTACATTGAGAAGTGTTCAACTTTTCACAGCATTTATTTAAAATGTAGTTATGATTGTTTACTGTTTAGAAGTCAAGTTCTAGTTAACTGTAGGCTAACAGCTAAAATCCTCTCTCCCCAAACATGACCTTTTAATCACTAATTAGCTAGTAAATGACAAGATGAATATTCAAAAAGATAATGATAATGCAGTTTATTTAATTAAACTAAATGTAGTTTAGCCTTCCGTTAAAAGTTCATATTCACTCTCTCCAGTGAACTACATGCTAACTTTCTAAAGAGTAAACATTTAGATTAAGTTCAGCTGAAACTGCTCAATTATTTCAATTATTGATTCAAATTTCTACAAATGTTAACTTGTAATTTACAGTTTTTTCAGCTCAGAGTGACAGTCATGTTTTTGTGTTAAACATATTTTCTGTGACTTTTGTTAACGTTGATAAATGAAACATGTGACTGACCTGAGGTATCCGTTGCCTTTGCAGTGTTTCTTCCCTGAAGGGAACGGCCGGCCATCTGGACCATGATCCAACTTCCTCTTCATCTGGTGGTTGAGAGACGGTGACAAGAGACACAAAGAAAAGCAGAAACAATGAGAGACAATAACACTGTGTCAAACGGAGAAGAGGCAGTAATTAAACTGCTACTTCTGTAATGCATTTATACTATTCAGTCATTCTACATGTCGTGCAAGCAGCTTCATTGGCAGATATGTGTTTGTCTTTGTTAAGCCAGTCACCTTTGTGTTTTGATTTAACTTGTTATGTTTTAGCCTTGTTAACTTTACGTGCATTAGCGCCACATTCCGGTTTTTCAGAGACTCAAACAGGTCTGGTGTTGTGCTCATTGACGACTGTTTCCCAGTTGTACTAACAAACTGAACCAATTGGAGCTTTGTTGGCGGGATCAATAATGTGAGCAGCATCTTCCTGTGTTAGACTCAGAAATATAGCGATGGAAAAATGGCAACATGTGTGGATGTTGATCGACACAGGCGTACAGGTCATTGCTCAACAGCAAACAGCAAACAGCAAACAGACACAGTTAGCTGTAGACTAGCTGGTGAACATAGTGGAGCATTTAGCAGCTAAAGAGCCAGATATTTCCCTCAGGAGTTGGTAGAGAGCAGAAACAGCTAAAAGAGAGTGAATATTACAGACCGACAGAAACACGACTCCAAGTGAATGATAATGTTGCTCCGTAACTGCTGGATATAAGGAAGTGTTTGCTAACAAGTTCAGCAGATCAACTTAAAAGCTGACGATGTGTCAGCGCTGAAAACTAGTGGACACAAAAAGTCTTTGCCGGTTTAACTACTTCTAGCTATTGTGTCGACTAACAAAACAGAAAACAGCCAACGTGAACGTGCTGTCAGACTGAATTCAGTCTGAATATCAGGCTACAGATTTACACGTGGTGAGGGGAAACCAAGGCAGATGCAATGTGATTTCTTATCTGCCTGATGGAGATGCTTATATGTGAGTAATGATCTCCATGTATAATTAATAACGTTTATATAGATATACAGATAGGCTACGGCCCGTTATCCAACTACAGCAACACTGAAAACACCTACGCTGTGAAGTAACACAAACTCAGAGGTCTGAATCAGCCTTCTATCTCTTTCCTCTCTCTGTGTGTCTCTCAGTGAATGAACGCAGGAATGCAGAAAATCGGAGGAATGTCGCCGGTGCAGCACTGGTCTAAAATAGAGCAGCACGCGCTAACAGGCTGCTGCACACGCACACGCACACACACACACACACACACTGGAGGCTGGACAGCATGTGTGTCTCTTTCCTCCTCTTGGCATCTTTCTATGAATCACAGCTTTATCTGACTGCAGTGTCACAAATCTGTGTCACTATACAGAAAAAAAAACATAAGAAGATCATCAGTAAAGACAGAATTTAACCCACAAGCCCACAATCTTTCTACTCATGAAAAAAAATCACAACATACGGCTGTGATTTTCAGCTCTGAGCTTCGGCCTAAACTCATAATCTGCTTTTCATTTTCTGACTTTTTTTTTTTTTTTTTTTAATGTCACTGGCTTTTAATAACAGATGTCGCGTCTGTGTGGAATTCATTAAAGCCAAAAAGAAAAACTTCACTTGGGGGCGAAGAACAACAACAAAAAAAAGCTGTTTACTGGTTTGAACCAGAACTTTTCACAGCAGAACACATTTCACAGGAAAAACACATCTGTATTTGAATGTTAAATATCTAAAATAAGTTTATAATTATACTTTATGACATTTGTATTTCGTGTAGCACCACTTTAGCGCTACTTTAATGACTGACAGTGTGTCTAAGATATGTAATAGGTCATTTACAGTGACATCATTGTACCTTTTCAACATTTTGTAGCTGTAACATCTCTAAAATATGACTGTAGTGACTCATGGTGTGTCTATGATAATCTGTAGTTGACATATGGTGACCTTATGGTGATTTGCAGGCAATAATGTCCCACTTTAATCTGTGATTTCATAGTGCAGGGAAGCAAAAATGTACATTTCTAATGCTTTATTCTTGCAGTGTGAAGCTATCAAGATGAACAAGCACTGGATACTAAAGTTTTGTGTAATTTTAAGTCATTTTTATAGATTTTTGCTGCTTTACTCGCCTGCAATTAACTATATTTGACCAAAAACATGTAGTTTACAGCAGGTTTAACAAAGATTCAAACCCTTAAACTGCCAGTAAGTATATACAGTATGATATGAGCAATAGGAAACTTAGAGCAATCTTACTGTATCTTTTTACATTTTGGAGCTGTAGCATCTAAGTAATATTGCTATAGTAACTCATGGTGTGTTTATTATAATCTGTGGTGGATATACTGTGACTTTACAGTGATCTATGTGTAATAATCTGTAATTTTACTGTGTAGGAAAGCAAAAATGATCATCTTTGAACTTGTGGTTCATGAAGTTTTGCTTCATTTTTAAAGATTTTTGCTTTTGTACACCATATTTGACCCCAAACATGCAGTTTACAGCAGCAGGACTTTGTATTATCCCTCCTGTATTTGTGTTTTCCCAGTGTTAAGGAAGCAAAAATGTAAATTTCTTAACTTTATAAAGATGAATAAGTATCGGATAGTAATGTTAGATTTCAGTTAATTTTCATACATTTTTGCAGTTTTACACACCATATTTGACCCCAAAGCTAGTAACTGTTTCTGTGTAGTATCCCTCTTTTGTGTTTTCACAGTGTAAGGAAGCAAATAAAGATGAACAAGCATTGGATACTGAAGTTTTGTCTGATTTTAATTAATACTTATTGACATTTGCAGTTTTATACACCATATTTGACTCCAATAATGCAGTTTACAGCAGCTGTGCTGTGTAGTATTCCTCTTATATACGCATTTTCACCGTGTGGAGAAGCAAAAATGTCAATTTCTTGAAACTATTAAGATTATTAAGCAGTGGATAGCAGGGTTTTTCCTGATTATAATTACTTCCCATTGATGTTTGGTATTTAATACACCATATTTGTTACCAAAATGCAGTTTACAGCAGCTTGGCTGTTTATTACCCCTCATTTATTTGTGTTTTTACCTTGCAGGGAAACAAAAATGTCATTTCCCTGAAGCTATAAAGATGACCAAGTATTAGATACTAATGTTTTGTGACATTTTAATTAATTTTCATTAATTTCTGCTGTTTTATTCACATGTATAAAGCATATCTGACCCAAGATTATGCAGTTTACAGCAAGGATTCAAACCCTCACTACCCATGCCTTGCTCAATGCTTCTGCAAAGTACCTCCACCTACACAACACTACACACTACTGAGGCTGATCAATAATCAATAATCAAATCAGAGGAAGAGAGAGGAAGATAAAGGAAGGAGAGGAAGAGAGAGGATGGACATGAAATGAGTCTCTCTCCCGGTTCCGCAGTGGTCCACACACACACACACACGCAAACACACACACGCGCACATGCACGCACATGCACACACACGTACACACACACACACACACACACACACACACACGCTATCGAGGCATGTCAGGGAGAGAAACGCCTTGTCATCCCGGTGTACGAGCCTGACAACCTTCAATTCCTGCGCGACGGCATTCAACAAAAACTCAAAACGGATTTCAAACCGCAGCTACTGACGTCAGCGGATCGATCAACACGCCTATAATCAATACTCACTTTGTAGAAGATGAGCTTCAAGGTGCCGTAGAAACCCATGGCTGCACCCGGTAGGTAGAAACCCTCCCGGTAGTCCGACAAATGTGAAGATATTACAACTAAAAACAAAATTTATGACGGAAATGTCAAGAACTCCAAAAGAGGAATATCAATACTAGTGAGCGTGACGTCGATGATCCATCCAGTCAATCGGTGAATCGATGAGGAGTATAAATCGATCCGTGCTTCAGGAGGAGACTGACTCTCTCTCTCTCTCTGCCTCGGTGTGACTCGACCTCCAGCAGGAACACGCAGGGACATGCCTCTCTCTCTGCCGGGGGAGAGAGGGAGGAATGCGGACAGAGAGAGAGGGGTGGAGCCGGGTGGAGAGGGGCGTGTGCGTGGCGCCAACAGAAAGCAGCAGATTCTGATTAAAGTTCACAATTATGTGGGAAATGTATCCAATTAAAATCGTTGGCGTTTATATGGAGGCACAAAGAGGACAAAAGTAACTTAATTGGCTTGAAGTACAACTGAATATATATACAAAGCTATTTTCACTTATATATTTATATATCTATTTATATAAGTGATAATAAGAATATATTTTTACTATATTTACGATATTTCACATTTTAATTGGATAATTTAATTGAATTTCTCTCACTCAGTGAGCATTTTCCTGTTGAAAAGATGTTTAAAAAAAACAGCTACGGTCGCTGGTGAAAAGACATTCAAAACAGGTTCAAAGGTCAAAGTTTTTTCACTGACTATTTGAAGACGTTGATTAAACGTTCACATATAGACCATATTTCACCGGGAGGAAGGAGGGTTCCCAAACTGGATCTCAAACCCCGGTCTCTCAGACCACAGACAACTGCACTGACCACTCATCCAAAGCTCAGCTCACCAGACACAAAGAAGGTCTTTGTTACCAGCTATTTATACATCCATGACATGTGCATATTGTTATTTGATGTTTTTTTTTCTTCCAAAAACTAAATTTTTTTCAAATATTCATAAAATCCCAGTATTTGTGCTTTTCCAAATACCATATTCAGATTTGGCTCCACCCCTACTATACAGTTCTATATTTATGACATTTTATATGAAACATTAAATGTGTTGAAACCTACCAGTGCAATATGACTTAAGAAATACCTTCACACTAATCAATTTCATTTCTCTTTCAAGCTACAACTGAACAAATTATCGAAATGATCAAACAAATTTGTGTTTTGTGACACGTTGATGTTGTAACTGCATTTTAGCTGGTTAAAAAGATGTTCAGACCAAACATCACTCAGTTTTCAACTAGAAATCTACATTGAAATCCCGGTTGGTGGTCACTGGGTATCTTCTGTTTGTGAGTTAAATAGTGCAGAACCACCACCACTAATAAAAAATATGACTTACATTTTTCATTTCAAATGAGAAAAAGTTTCTCATTACAACAAAAAAATGTATTTCCTTATTACAAACAGGTCTGCAATTAACAATTATTTACATTATCGACTAATCTGTCAATTATTTTCTCAATTAATCTGATCACACTGAAAACTGCTTGTCAGTATCTTTTTAAAAAGGCCTTTCATTAATTGCTTGCACACCTTTTTATTTCCAACATGTCTTTTCGGTTTTATTATGATTGTTGTTTTTATTGTTTTTATCTTATATTGTTTTAATTTTGTTTATTTTATTCTATTTTGGCTTTTTTTTTACTGTAAATACATTAAAACACTGACACATTTGAGAAGTTTGGCTTATATTAAAAGCTCAATATTTTTATATGAAAAATGGGTCAAATGATGTTGCTGGATGTGTAAATAAAAACAGTTTGCTACACGTTGGCCACAGCCCCAAAACGGCTAAAAAAAAGCTAATTAATCAATGTTTGTGGTTAAACATGTTTACAACTACCCTGGTATATCGGTGTATACTGTATGTCGGCGATTGTTACAAAAAACTGCAGCATAGATTTGATAATAGATGTGATGTCAACATAAATATTCTGGTGCACTTCGTAGATATTTCTTCAAATCGTATTGTTGAACCTGAACAGCAGGATCATTATCACCGTCAGACCTGCCTCAAGTCTGGTGAGAAACATCCAACACAGCAGTCAGACTGTCAGAAATCTCCACTATCAGCACTGATCAGTAAGCTCCAATCAATAACTAATTGAGCAACTCAAACAGCAGCTGTTAACAAGCCTGCAGCCCCAGGGGATCAGAGCTGAAACAAGAGTGTAGTGCGACCAATACAGATCTTTAGAGGCTGATAACAATTTCAGTATTCAGTGTTTGGAGTTTTAAAAATCTCACATCAATTCTTCTTCTTTCTTTTTTTTTTACAAAAACATATAACAAACATTTTAATAAGAGGTAGCTGAAAGGTTGCAGTGCATGCCACATGACCACATGACCACAACGCCCCTGGTTCGACTCTGGCTTGGGACCTTTGTTGTATGTCATACCCCTCTCTCTCTCTCTCTCCTTTGTTTCCTGTCTGCATCTCCACTATCAGCTCTCAATTAAAAGGCAAAAAATACCACAAAAAACATATATCAAAAAAAAGAATTGTGACCAAGATATCCACTGAGTGGGATTTTTTTACAGCTGAAAAATAAACCTGTTAGTATTTTTTGGTGGGACATTATGCAACAGTGACATCCACCCGTTTTTATTCGCTTTTTCAATTTGAGCATAAAAAACACTGCGAGTGAAAACGCTGAAAAATCCAAGAAATTTTTAAAAAAATATTTGTGGCATTTCATTTTGTTAGTTTTTTGAAAACATTTTTTAATGTTGGCTGAGGTAGAAAAGTTGGTGTATTGAGAAATTCACGGGACGCAATAATTAGCACCACCAACTATTTCTGTCCTAATATTCACATTCACAGTAGTGGATGGAAGCATTAATTAGCATTTTCTTTTGCTGATATTCTGTAAATTTGGTTAAAATTTGTGTTACATTTGGATGGAAACTTGGCCACAGATATATATGTGATAGACTAATATCGCTCTAATTAGAACAGACGAGGTAAAAAGAAGAAATCTAATTTACAATTCCCAACAAAAAAAAATAAAAATTAAAAAAACAAATAGCAAAACAACATTAAAGTTAAACTGGATATATAGATTTTTTTTGAGGGGGCAAAAGCAAACATAAATAAGTACAGTGCCTGCATGTGTACACACACACACACACACACACATATATAGCCTCACACACAAACACTCATTTTCACAAATACACACTCACACAGACGCCCAGTAGGGGGTTGTTAGAGGTCGCTGCTTTCTCACAGCTGATTGACCTTTGAGGTCGTCACACTGAAACTCTCACAGGCTCTCTCACACACACACACACACACACAGACACGTACATTAGGTAGTGTTGGGAGGTGGAGGGGGATAATTTAGGAGGTCAAACCTTCACCCAGAGCCTGGAGAGACAAAACATACAACACCCCCTCCTCTGTCACCTGTTCAACCGCCTCCTCTTGTTTGTTTCTCTCCTGCCTCTACCTGTCTTTACCTGCAGGCTGTTGACACAGCGAAAACCCACCAACACACATTCTGTTCTGTTCTATCCTTCCTCTCACTCCTCGTGTTATTTCAATTATAAATCAAATCCAACTCATCAAACAGAAACGTTAAGCTGATTTTCCTTCACATGTTCAGAATGAGAAAAGCTGCGATATGAACTAAGCATCCAGGAAAATACACACATAGAGTCAGAGAGGCGTTTGTGACGGCGGCTGCGCTGGATTGTATCATCTTGACAGGTGTTTCTAATATTTTGTTCCTCAATGTATGAAAACTGTATATTGGAAACACCTTTCAGAATAAATAATGCATTCCAAACCAAACATGTAAGCCGGACGCACACTGGAGGAAAATTACTGGAGAGCTGATGTGATGAACAACGTCTGTATCTACAAGTAATAATAAGAAGAAGATAACAACTATAGAAAATATATAATATAGAAAATCACCACACTTATCCTTTAACCTCAGGCCGCCTTGTTCAGGTTGACTTGGGAACAGTTTGATTCTGCAAATTTACCAAAATGTAAACCAGATTTTCTCCCAGATTAGAACTAAACTGCCAGTGTGATTTAAATTAAAACTGACAACTAAGATATACAAATACGATCCATAATGAAGAGAAGATTATTTTTTTACATTGTGTACACGTTACCTCTTTCTCTGTTTATCCCACAATCACACCTTTCATCAGCTTCACCAGCTGTTAATCACCTGACCTGCTTCGACCCCGCCCCCTGGCCCTTTCTACCCCCACCCCATCCAATCAGGGACCCAGATGACCTTTGACCTCTAGGCCTGTTAATCTTAAAATCTCCCTCCGTGTATCATATCAGTTTATACCACTGATGAATCCCATAATGCCCTGGACGTCCTTTCCATCTCCCCTTTTCTGTTTCCCTGATTCCCTCCTTCTTCTTCTTCTCTTCATCCTCGTTCCTTTCTGTTGCAACACTTTCTCCATTTTTTTGTTCTTTACTTTACGTCTGGTACTAATTCCTACCTCTTTTCTTTCTCCTCCTCCATCCCACTCAGTCCATATTGTCATAAATCTGGATTTAACATCTCCCACTTTCTGCTTCCAATTTACATCTTCTTCTGTTTTTTCATCCTCCCTCTGGTGTTTCCTCCCAATTCAGTTCAAACAGTCTGTATTAGTAAAACAGGTTTTTATGTTACAAAAAAACCCAAAAAACAACACATTCAGCATAGATTAAGTGAAATACTTCTGATGATATAGATGCCAAACTAGGAAGGAAAATATGATTTTAGATTTTACTAATATTAACAGAAAGAAAAAGTTTGTTCGCATTTAGTTTTTCATGTTGTTTTTACGATTTAGGAAAAGTAGTTTAGTAGTAGTAGAAAAATACAGAAAATCATCAGAAATATCCCGTCATTATCTTGGGATTTGTATATTTTTAGGATAACTGGTTTAAAGTGTTCTGCAAGTTACTTGAAGAATGCAATTATTTACACATTTGCATTTTACTCCTTTAAAAAAATCATATTACTTTACTAATGACTCTTTTTCACTGTTTTCTGATGTTTTATAGACAGGCAGATTCATCAATAATGACAATAATTGTTAGTTGCAGCCTTATAATCGTGGCTGTTCGCAGCTTCCACACAACTGTTATAATTTTATATATAGTTGGTGACATTTAAAAAAAAAGAGAGACTGCTGAAAGACTTTCTTTCTCTACTCACTCACATGTTTCTTTGTAACACTGAACCTCCGTCTCTTTTTGATCTGTTTTCACTCCATCCCATTCATCTTTTAAAACTCTCTCTGGTATGCAAACCCACTGAGTCTCTCCCTCTGATGGCCTTGTAAAACCTGAAACTCGTGTGTGTTGTGCATTAAAACAGCTGACTCTTTCCCACACTTGAGGACATACTGTGTGCATGTGTGTGCGTGTGTGTGTGTGTGTGTGTGTGTGTGTGTGTGTGTGTGTGTGTGTGTGAATTAGCCCTATCAAAGAGAGCGTGAGGATGAGGAAACATGTCTGAAAGTGACAACCGCTGCAGTGCATACGGGGGAAAATATACGTACACTTGTGTTTGTGTTTTGATCCTCGCAGCTAACTACTGTCAGACACTGGAAACAGAGAAAACCACTTCAAAGACTGAGGCAGATGTGGCCTCTGTGTGTGTGTGTGTGTGTGTGTGTGTGTGTGTGTGTGTGTGTGTGTGTGTGTGTGTGTGTGTGTGTGTGTGTGTGCGCGCTAGCTGGATTAGCCTACAAGTGTGTGAAGAATCAATACATAGAGAGAGCGAGTGAGGATCAGAGGAATGTGTGGAAGATTGATTTTCAGCAGATGATGTTTCATCTTTCTCTGTCTGTCTGTCTGTGTATACGACTGTATGTGCTGAGTAGAGTACAGTAGAAACAGACTCTTATACTTTTAATTTTCTGCATCAAACACATTACAAACAACCAACAGCAATAATTTCAGGGGTCAGAGGTCACCGGCTTCTAAGACAGCACGAAAATGTTCACTGTCTTTGTCTTTCTCTTGCACTTGGCGTTCAAAGGGTTCATCGATTAGTCGATCCACAGAAAATAATTGCCAACTATTTTGATAAATGATTAATCGTTTTGAGCCATTTCTTAGAGAAAAAGTACTGAAATTCTCTGGTTCTGGCTTCTTAATTGTGAATATTTTCTGGGTTATTTAGTCCTCTGACAGTAAACTGAATATCTTTGGGTTGTGGACTGTTGGTCGGGACAAAACAAGACATTTAAGGATGTCATCTTGGGCTTTGGGAAAGAGTGATCGACATTTTTCACCATTTTCTGACATTTTATAGACCAAACAACTAATCAATCAATCAAAAAAAATAATCGACAGATTAATCGATAATGGAAATGGTCAGAAGTTGCAGCCATATGTTTAACCATAGAGGTACTTCTCCTCCTACTGGGCATGTGCGCAGGACAGACGAGCAGGTCAGCCACAGAAAACTTTCACTTTCCACAGCGGCTGCCTGACATTTAGTTTATTGTGAGCAGATTACATCAGTTTCAGCGGGGGAAAGGTGGTAGATAGCTACGTTTAACTCTAAACAAGCTATTAAAGTTGACGATAATGAAAACAACACTCGCATGAAGCCGTCCGCTATTGTCGTGTTTCTGCTTCTTCCTCTTCCAATGAAATGTCGCGCTAATGCTACCATCTGTTTTGTCACTGATATGACAGCGTTTTCCAGATTAACACACTCACACACGGACTATTTTTGCTGGAGAAAAATGTTGTTTTAGTCTGGATGGAGGGCCAAAACGGAGAGAAAAAGATCTGCATTTACGAATTTAGCCAGCTTAGTGTGGACATGGTCTTATATCAGGACACCTTGCTGTTTCTTAGAGGTTTTCATGGGTGCCAAATTTTGAACCCGATCTGAAATGGACCTAAAATAAAAGAGACACGAGGACAATCCGACCCAATCCGAACAGACCAGAGAATGAATTCAGTTTTTTCTCCCTAAGTTTTGACACATAGACCTGCAGCAACACTTCATCCATAAACTCAACATGGTTTGACAGTTTTGAGGCGACGTGTCCTCAAACTAACGACTGAGTCGACAGGATATGTTTCCGGTGGGACAGATTACAGAGGTACAATGCAGCAAACAGGTGCTTTAAAAAGCAAATAAACACGACGGCTGCAGGGTGGAGTGTGTGTTGATCAATAATGAATGCAGGGATGTAAGGGACTTAGTGCTCATGTATATTTTAATGAGTAGCTGTGTGTGTGTGTGTGTGTGTGTGTGTGTGTCTCAGCTGCAATCGTTCTCAGGAGAGAAATCGAGACTCAATGTTTGCAATCAGGACAGAAGAAAAAAAGAAAGGATACAAGGATAAAGGCAGGAAGGAATGAAAAATAAAGATTCAAGTAAAGAAAGTAAGGAAAAGGACAGAAATAGTGAAAGAAATACTGTACGTGAGGACGAAGAGTTTGTCAATTCAGCCATTTTTCAAGCAGAAAATTGTAAAAATGCCAAATATTTCCTCATTCCAGTGTTCGTTCCAGAGGATTTGCAGCTTTTCTTTGACTTATGTGATATAAACTCATTATCTTTAGGTTTGGACTGTTGGTTGGACAAAAGAAGCAATTTGAACATTTGGGCTTCAGAAATTTTGATGGATATTTTTCACTTAAATCCACGATTAATCAAGTTTATGTCTATAAAATGTCAGAAAATAGTGAAAAATGGCAGTTCTAACATCTTCAAATGTCTTGTTTCACCTTATCAATAGTCTGAAATCTAAATATATTCAGTTTATCATGTATGACACAGAAAAGCTTCAAATAATCACATTCAAGAAGCTGGAATGGAGACAATTTTAGCGTCTTTGCTTAAAAAAAATTAATACAGTTATTCGATTATCAAAATAGTTGCAGATTTATTCACTCAAATCAAATAATCGAGAAAAAGAAGAAGTTGTTTTTGCTTAAAAAAATGACTTAAAACAATTAATCGATTATCAAAATAGTTGTCGATTAATTTTCTGTCAACTAATTGATTAATTGACTAATTGTTGCAGCTGTAGTTGCAGCCGGGAACTCAGAGAAAGAAAAACAGAGCGGGGGAGCGCGAGAACGACTGGAGACTGAAGCTTTTTACTGGCATTCTTAAAGTGTCGCATTACACACTGTAAAACACTGTGTGTGTGTGTGTGTGTGTGTGTGTGTGTGTGTGTGAGACAGGACAGCAGAGCACCTGTTCCTCATTGTGTCCTCTGCAAGTCAGTGGAACAGAGCCGCCTGCTGCCACCTCGTGCAACCACCAATAGGAACCCGGTGCTGTCTCGTTGCCATGGTGATGATGCTGACAGAGTGGTTAGGCTGACAAGTTTGAGCGCACCTGTCTGTCTGACCTGCTTCCTGTTGCAGCAGCCTGAGCCGTATTTATAAATTGGACTGCACGATATCGGTGTGGTAACTTCCCAGAGTTGTAAAATCCTGTCTCAATCTCTGTGTGGTGCTTTGGTGTGTGATAAGCCTTTAAACGAAGAGAGAGCTGAAGTCACGACATCACTTCCTGTCTAACTTCTGTTCCACTGCAGCTCAATACAATCTCTCGTTTAGCGTTTCTTTCATCTGTCTTTCTGAAAAAAATGAGTTTACTTTCCATATTCTCACACCGCTCGGCTCCACTACAGCAGCTACTATCAGAAATTTAAACCTTTGTTATTTTAACAGTTAAACGATTACTTTGTGAGCACACAAAAAAAAACTACAAGCGCTGCAGCGCAGGTACCTGCCTCACTGTAACCTGGTTTCATCCATATCCATAAAACTCCCCGACGCTTTCTTCTAAAGTCACTGTTGATGTTTCTAGTTGTAATCTGTGCTGTGTAAAGGCTCAAACGTTAGTGCTGTTTAGCCTACACATGTCCAGGGCTTATGGGAAATGGTGTTCGTTAAAGGCAGCTAAAAAACAGAAATACTGAATAAACAATGATATTAGATTGTTTTAGTTCTGGATTAATAGGACAGAACAGGATGCAGAATAAAACATATTTCCAGCACACATTTTTCAAGCTTTCCTCTAATTTTTGCTTTATTTCTTGTGAATTATTTTATTTTATCTCCTCAAACCTCTAAAAGTTATTCAAATGAAACAAGTCCTCTTTCATTTAACTGGTAGACAATGTAACATGTGACGAGGGGTCCCAGGTAGACTTTGCTTAATTTTAAGGGGTCACAGGCCAAAAAGGTAAACTACCTTAAACAACACGCCCCCACCAACGCAGCATCTTACACTGTTTTCGGTCTGAACACAGCCTAAATTTCGGTTATTATGTTTTCTATGTGACATCACAGGCGGGAAATGATACCATGATGTTTGAGGTTTACATGAGAGATACTAACTGTTTTAAATATGTCAGGCTCATGTTCAATTTAAGCCAAATGCAGATGAAAACGTAACAAGTGAAGCAGGTTGAAGGCTGAATTATTTGTCCCCGTCAAGCTGTCGTTTAACCGTATTTGAAGAATTTTAATTATACTTCAGACCCAAAGACACGGCGCTGTAACCAGAAGGTCGCAGGTTCAAACCTCCGTCCTGCTGACGAGCAGAAGCCTCCAGGAATGCTGCCGCAGCTACAGGAATGTGTGTGTGTGAATGTGTGTGTGTGTGCTGACTCGGCGAGATTGGTGTGGGGGACCTGACTGGCTGGAATGTGACCTCGTGCGCACGCGCACACACACACACACACACACACACACACACGGTATGAGGGGGTGTTCAGGTATGTGTAAAGAAAAAAAAGTGAAACTGATTTGAATATATCAGCCAATAATGAAAATAATTGCTAGTTGCAGCTACTTTAATTCACTGTCTGCTTATTTTATCCATAGATTTTGTTGCAAAGTAAAATTACACATACTGTCAAATAATATGAAGCAATTAAATTGATTGATTAATAATGAAAATAAACTTTGGTCAGTGTTCAGACAGACATCATCTCTCTCAGACAATGTCTACATTAGCAGGTAGTTCTCCTCCTACTGGGCATGTGCGGAGGACAGACGAGCTAGTCAGCCGCAGAAAACCAGCAGCGAGGAAAGTAAAATCCTGTCTGTGTGTGTTACAAACTGCTTTGAACACACTGTTCCACTGTTTTCCACAATTGGAGCGAGTTCCTGAACCTAAATTTGGGCACTGCTCAGGAGGTGGCATTAAATCCAAGTTCCAGGTACTCATAAGGGGGAAAGGAATGCAACAGCTGGTCTGCAACATGGCAAACGCTGCGATTAATAATGCAGGACATGTACTTGGATACATTTAGATGGGAAGTTTGTTTCATTTAGGGCCACAACTCATGATTATTTTCATCTGTTCATCTGTCGATTATTTTCTCCATTAATCGTTTAGAGGTTTGGTTTATAAAACGTTTCCTAAAGCCCAAGATGACGTCCTCAAATGTCTGCGGACTAAAGAAACCAGATCATATTCACATTTTAGAAGCTAGAATGACTGAATTTCAGCTATTTTTCTTAAAAATGACTCAAAACAATTAAATGATTATCAAAATAGTTGTTGATTAATTTTCTGTTAATTGACTAATCGAATCTAGTTTCATTATACAGCAGATATTCTGATTGGGAACATCTAACGTTTGCACTGCTGCCTTGTTCTGCATTCCCAGTAAGGTTCTGGTAGTGTCTGTATTTTCAAAATCATATAAAATGTCAAGCAGTTAAGTATTTTTTCCACTAAGTAGCCGCACAGCGAGACCAAAAACTAGAATTCTCAAATTATCTTTATGTAAAAAAATCTACATGAGCAGTACGACTGTATTGTTCTCGTCACACTCACCAGTCAAACAGAATAAGTGACTGTTTGTCCCGGTGTGGACATACAGTGTCGCCTAATAGTGTATATCTGAAACGTTGTAGTCTGACAAAAACTAGAGGAAACAGGTTATGGATCGTTAGGTTCCTGTAGTAGAAAAGAAGCTAAACTTAACTTCCTGGATTATATTTATTTGAATTCCCGCTTAGGTGGCCTACTTTTGATTTCTAATGTGGTCAGACAACCCGTCGTATAAACTACTTATTTTCAAACTTTTGGGTGCACATCACACATGTTCTTCTCTCCAGACACATGAATGACATAAAAATTATCACGCTCAGGAAGTTTTTTCTTACTGTCCTACAACTGTTTCTTTTGTGATGGTTGTCTGCGGAAATAAATCTTTATGGGCCAAAGCGTGTCGTGTGGCATAAACTTCCTGGATATGTTCTCCTCATCGTTTCCTCTGACCCCCAGAAACTCACAAAGAAGAAGTTCAGACAAAAACACCTCAATTAGGACACAACAGAGAGAGAAAAACTAAAATTAAATAAAACGTGTGTCCACATACCAGACATGCCACTGCAGCTCTAATGTGCTTCCATTCACACCAGTCATCTGACCCTAGCATGATCAGTGTGTGTGTGTGTGTGTGTGTGTGTGTGTGTGTGTCTGAACAACACACAGAGGTCATGTGTTTCAGTTAAAGAAAGAGAGATGGAGAGAGTGTAACATGTAAGTGAATTATCAAACAGACTGACACACTGTATTATTATAATTCCTCTGTGTGTGTGTGTGTGTGTGCATGTGGTATAATCTCCTATATGTGTGGTAATCTAGAAAAAAGCTCTTAGATTAAAGACTGTTCTCACCAGATTTGTGCCCTAGTTTTTCCGTCTCACTGACACACACACACAAATCTGATCTTCAAAAATCTACTTTCATGTGCTGAAACTGAATCAAAACCACCACACTGCCTCTAGTGGTCCTAAAAAGAAGTACAGAACTGAACATAAATTAATCAGCAGGTATCCCATCATGCTATGACACTATATGTGTGTGTGTGTGTGTGTATGAATTTGTGTGTGTGTGTATGAATTTGTGTGTGTTAATCTAACAGTTCCCATGGGAGCAGACTTTATATCCCATGATCCTGATGGAGCTATGAGTTATGGGAGGAATCTGAGGAATGTTCACTGCTGCACATTCCTGTACACATCTACTCTATTTGTGTGTGTGTGTGTGTGAGTGTGTGTGTGTGTGTGTGTGTGAGTGTGTGTGTGTGAGAGAGAGAGAGAGAGAGAGAGAGAGAGAGACAGTGGGGGATATTTACTAAGCCTGTTGCAAAATTACCAGCAGGGATGCAAAATTCTGCATCACTGCAATTTTTAAATTTAGCGAATATTTCTGTCTGTAGGGGAGGTTGGGTGATTTCATTGCCTGCTGGTCAGTAATTTTAAAAGGACAAGTCCACAATTTTTACACAAGTCCGTCTTAAACCAACAGTCAGGAGCCCAAATGAACACTGAAACCTGAAATGTTCTTGCTGTAATCATTCCTCCTGTTCATACTGACCATTAGAAGATCCACAGTCCTCCTTCTGTGCAAATTAAATTAAAAGTTTATCTGAAGCTAATATGAAGCTTCAGCGTCCAAATGAGTCAAATCAAGTAGATATCTTTCAACGTTACAGTCTTTTTAGTGCCAAAGTCCCTCTTTTTGTTACTATACTTCCACCACAGCTCAACAGGGAAACACTGTCCGAGGAAACACAAAGAGGGAATTTGATGCTAAAAAGACTGTAAATGTGGCAGATATCCACTTGATATGACTAACTCAGACTGCTGAAGCCTCATATAAGCTTCACATCTACTTTTAAATGACTGTGTGGACACACTGTGGATTTTGGCCTCCATCACTTCCATTAAAGCACATTTGAAGGGGATCTTTTAATATCCAGTATGAACAGGAGGAATGATTACAGCGAGGAAAACCTCTTTTTAATTAAAATAAATACTTAAAAACATATTTACAGTGAAAAGTGATTCATTATTGCAGGAAAATAAACACTTAAATGACTCTCATGCTGCAGTATTCTTCCACAGTTAACGAGTAAAAGGAGGAAGAAATACCCCCCCCATACACACACATACACACACACACACACACACACAGCAGTTGGTGTTCAGCTTGTTTATAAAGACGACAAAACAGGAGACACAAAGGCACCTGAATGCCACACACACAGACGCTGACGTCGTCGGCTGGTACCTGAACACCACAAACACAAAACACACAGACCACACAAAGCATTTCTGAGCCAGCTGTGGTGCTTGTTTCAGCCTCTGTGTGTGTGTGTGTGTGTGTGTGTGTGTGTGTGTGTGTGTGTGTGTGTGTGTGTGTGTTCTCATTCACAGTGAGGAGATAAAGTGTGGACTGACACCACCTGCTGGCTGCTGCCTGACAGTTCAAAAACAAAGATAGTCCTGTCGGCAGATGAGGGTAAACGGGGACAAATTCCTCATAGTTCAGCCTCCAGTCATGTTCAGTGTATCAGTGATAGTTTGGTGTCTCAACACAATACTCACATGCCCTCTCTAATTATTCCCCCTTATTTATAGGGGCCATATGCAGATTTTTTTCTCCTTCTTTACTTGAGGGCTGCAACTAACGATTATTTTTATTATCAACTAATCTACTGATTATTTTCTGGATTAATCGATTAGTTGTTTGGTTTGTAAAATGTTGAAAACGATTACCAAAATAATTGGTAATTATATTAATATTGGCAACTAATTGATTAATCGACTACTTTACTCGAAATTTGAACTTCTCAAATATATCTGTACATGTTCGAGCCAGAATCTGATCTGAAATATGCGAGTGGACAACGTGAACAACCTCAGCAACAAAGGCTACCAACGGACGGCTATTTGTGGGCATGTGCAAACAATTTGACATCATCACAAAGAGGAAGTAGAGGTAACTTTATCAACAGAGTTTGAAGCCCTGGTTTTTGACTTAAAAATAAGATAAAATCAGAAAACGCGTGATATGTTCCCTTTAATTATTTCTATTCCACTTTGATCTGGTATTTCATGGTTTTATGTCTTCACATTCAAACTTGTTTTTGAAAAGTAAAAAACACAAAAGAGAGAAAGTACAGACAGACAGAACAAGGACTGTGGATTTAAAGGACAGGTTCACAGTGTTTCACGTCTGTCTTAAAACAGCAGTCAGGAGCCCAAATGAACAGTGAAAGAGCTTTTTCCTCTCTGTAATCATTCCTCCTGTTCATACTGGATATTAAAAGATCCCCTTCAGCTTCATATTAGCTTCAGATAAACTTTTAAATCCATGTTTGCACAGAAGGAGGACTGTGGATTTTGTCCCCCATCACTTCCATTGTAAGTGCATTATGAAGGGATCTTCTAATGGTCAGTATGAACAGGAGAAATGATTACGGGAACTCTTTTTTTTAATGTACATATGGGGATGTAAGTTTTGTATTAAGACTAGACAAAAAAAGAGAGGGAGTGGTCCTACCTGGCTCAGCAGGTGACAAAATGGTGACGTCACCTCTAGGTCCTCCTCCTCCTCCTCCTCCTCCTCTCTTTCATCACTCTCTTCATCCTCCTCTTCCTTTTCCTCCTCTGCTCCCTGCCTCTCTCCTTCCTCTCTTTCCTTTTCCTCTGTTCTGCCTCCTCCGTCCTCCACCCTTGTGATCTGATTGGCCGTTTCAAGGTGGGCAGTGCCGAAAGGCTCCGACAGGCAGGAATCATCCTCGATGGTGACTATGGCGACTCTGACCTCATCTTCCTCTCCGTCCTCCTCGCCTCTTCCTCCTCTTCCTTGATGGATGGAGGTGGAGAGGTAAGGAGAGGAGTCGAAGGAGGAGGAGGCAGAGATCGGGGTGTGTCCTTCAATCAGCTCTCCTCTAGCTGAGTCTTTACTGCTCGCCTTCATCAGTTCTATCTCCTCCTCCTCCTCCTCTCTCCTTTCTTGAAGTTCACCCTCCATCTTTTCCTCACTCCTCCGTCTCCTCTTTAGTTCCTCACACAGCAGAAAGAAAGAAGCAAAGAAGCATCCTGAGAAGACACAACATGAATAATAGTGATGAGAAAGAGCTGCAACTAACAATTATTTTCATTATTGATTAATCTGTCAATTATTTTCAATCAATTAGTTGTTTAGTCCATAAAATATCAGCAGATGATAATTCATATATCCATTATTGTACAAGAAGAAAAAACAAGAAAAAATTAGAGACAATTCAGAAAAAAATAACATAATCTTGTGTATGATGTCATGGCATTTCTCACCATCTACTGACATTTTATGGACAAAATGTCTAATTGATTAATCAAAGAAATAATCGACAGATGAATCAATAATGAAAATAATCATTAGTTGCAGCCCTACTTCTTACTTATAATAAGTTGGTTTGTTTATATAATGTAAATCTGGCACCAGTGTAGGAAAGTAACGAAGTGCATTTACTCAAGTACTGTACTTAAGTACAATTTTGAAGTACTTGTACTTTACTTGAGTATTTCCATGTGATGCTACTTTATACTTCCACTCCACTACATTTCAGAGGGAAATATTGTACTTTCTACTCCACTACATTTATTTGACAGCTTTAGTTACTTTTCAGATGCAGATTTGACACAATGGATAATATAACAAGCTTTTAAAATACAACACATTGTTAAAGATGAAACCAGTGGTTTCCAACCTTTTTGGCTTTTGACGTCTTACAAAAAGCAGTGTGTAGTCGGGGTCACATTTCAGATGTCTATGAGTTGTTAACAGCTCCACCAAATAGTGATTTTTCCCTCTAAACTTCTCACATGGTTTCATTTCCATAAATGTTCAAATGATCCAATATTTCAGCAAAAATCAAAGATTAGAGAAAAAGTCCAAAAAGTGAAAACAGATTTGTGTATCAGAACTTTGTTTTTTCTTCTTTCCTCTCCCATTAATCATCTCACGACCCCTCAGATTTATCTGCTGACCCTTTGGAGAGGCCCCACCCCTAGGTTGGGAACCACTGGACTAAACTAGCTAACTGTATATAAAGTAGTTGAAACTAGCTCCACCTCCAGCAGCTACAACAGTAACATGCTGCTTACACACTGATGCTTCAGTATTAATAATCTAATGATGTCATATATAATAATATATCAGTCAGAGGGACCAAACCACTACTTTTACTGCAATACTTTAATTACATCAAGCTCATAATACTTATGTACTTTTACTGCAATACTTTAACTACATCAAGCTCATAATACTTATGTACTTTTACTGCAATACTTTAACTACATCAAGCTCATAATACTTATGTACTTTTACTGCAATACTTTAACTACATCAAGCTCATAATACTTATGTACTTTTACTGCAATACTTTAACTACATCAAGCTCATAATACTTATGTACTTTTAAGTAGGATTTTTCATGCAGGACTTTTACTTGTAATGGAGTATTTTTACATTGCTGTATCGGTTCTTTTAGTTAAGTCAAGGATCGGAATACTTCTTCCACCACTGCCTGACACACTAGTAAAATACTATTCCTCTTTGTGTTCTTCAAAGTGTAAACAAAGGTTAAATCAACGAATATATGACATAATTAAGTTGGCTTTTGACCGATATAACTACAAGAACTCATATAGTGTTTATTAAGATGAACATTTTACTTATAAAGAACTAGATTTTGCTTTATAGAAGTTTAATGTCTAAAGTCAACGGTTGTTAGCTTGTAGTGATGTCATATTATTTAACTTAAATAATGTAACATCTACCGTAGTAAAACGTTTCTAAAATATAAACAGCAAACGTTTATATTCTTAAAACAAAGATAAAAGTTGTAAATTAAAGCGGACTGACCTTTAAAGCCCCTCCGGTCTTTAAACTTTAAACGCCGGGGTTTCTTCTTCGTTTTCTTAATTTGAGCTCACAGCCGCTTCAGTATTTCAGCTCGAAATCCAACCAGGCGGTTTTACATTCAACTTCAACAACTTGGTTTTTAAAACTTTTTCATCACAAGTTAAAAAGAGACTAAAACTTTCTCCGGTTCGTTTTGGGTATTTTTTTCCTGCTTTTGCACATGGGGCTTTGTTTGGCGCAGTTTGATGACGTCATCGCCTTGTTTACGCGGGCTTTCGCGATTTTACAAAATAGCTTTAAAAATATATTAAGCTCATTTTTATCGAGTAGTTTTAATAATAGCACCATGGCGTATTAAGTAATTGATATTTTATTATTATTAACTCATAAAAATGCTAATAAAAATATTATAAAACATGTAATAAAAGTATATGAAAATCATGGTGTAGCTGATCAATAACTGAATATTTTTACCATAAATCACAAAGATAAAACAATCTAACGCCTAAAAACTGTATGTGGAATTGGTAACAAATATACAAAAGATTTTGTTTTCTGAATTTCTGTCATGTGAGGAAACAAGAAAAATGTAGAAAAAGGAGAAAAGGTTTTTAAAAAAATTAACTTTCTTTTTTTTAAAAACATTAGCATAGTTGTGAAAATCACATACCACCACATCAGGATTGACTCTTCTCATTTCATCTGTTTGATGAATGACAATCTAAGAGACAACTTTAAAAAATGTTTTGTATATTGTAAATATTAATGATTTTTTAAAAATGAACCGACATCCTAAAGGGCAAATGCAAAATCAATACTCTGTCCACAAATAAGACTAAAAATCTGAGAAAAAAAAACTAAATTCCTAGTTAGACAGTCTTTTGCGATAAAAATCAGCTTACTGAGTAGTGGACTGAGTAGTTTTAATAATATAAAGGATATAAAGTCATTGATATTCAATTATTACTATTATTTCAACTGTTCTCTAAATAAAAAACTCTACTCGGTTGTCCTAATTGATAACTGACATCTCAAGAGAAGGTTTGAATTAATATTTATATATTTGATAATATGGCAAAAGTGTTTTTTGCTGATATAAGGATGGAGCAGGTCACAGATGTACACAGGTGCCTGACCATGCTCTATATGTGAAAACAAGAACCTTAAAATGAATCCTAAAATTGAGGGAAGCCAACGTAAAGATGATAAGATGGTAGTGATGTGAGTCGTCCTGCTGGACCTGGTCAGCAGCCTTGCAGCAGCATTCTGGACCATTTGTAGACAGACCAGGAATGACGTGCTGAGGCAGGTGAAAAGGGAATTGCAGTAGTCCAGCCAGGATGACATAAAAGCGTGAATAATCATCTCTAGCACAGCTTGAGATACAACAGACCTGAGTTTGGCAATGTTTCTTAAATGGAAGAAACATGTACAGGTTAACAATTTGATATGTTGTTCAAAGTATATTGCCTGATCAAATATAACACAGAGATTTCTAAGATTAGACTGTATAGCTGAAGAAAGGGACTCAATACTATCAATACTCTGAGCTACTTTGGAAACTATACTGTCTGAAGCAATAATAAGGACCACAGTCTTATCTGCATTTAGCTGTAAAACGTTGTTAGCCATCCAGTCCTTTATGGCAGTCAGACAATTATGCAAAACAGATTTTAACAGTTTATCAGTCTCATCAGGCTTAAAAGAGACATACAGCTGAATATCATCAGCATAGCAGTGACATGAGATACCTTCAAATTTGCTAATAATATGACTTAAGGCAAGTATATACAGAGCAAATAATATAGGACCCAAGACAGAACCCTGGGGCACACCACAGGAAAGAGCAGCAGTTTCAGACATGTAGGGACCAAGCGACACAGACAAACTCCTATCCAAGAGATAGGAGGGGAACCAGTCCAGGGCGCTGCCAGAGACACTCACCCACTCCCTGAGCCTTTCAGTCATGACGCTGTGATCTACAGTATCAAAAGGTGCGCTAAGATCCAGCAGCACCAAAACAGAGCATTCACCAACATAAGAAGACATCATTATGTCTTCTGTTCTACAAACAGTCACTTACTTTGTGTCTGAAGGTCCAGGTTCATTACTGAAGTCTGGAGGATCATCTTTAGACTGGTCACTCTTCATAAACAGACAGCTGGATATTAGAGACTCTGCTCCGTCCTCCTCTTCTGAGGAGTCTGAGAGGTTATTTCGACTGCACGAGTGTGCCACATTACATCGCTATGAGGAAGCAGAAACCAGGAAAAGAAAAGAGGAAACATTTAAGTCAACACTGTGATTTTATATTTTTCTGACACATCAACTGAACAGTTAATCACAAAAATAATCAGCAGATTGACACTAATCGTTATTTGCAGCCCTAATATTAACACTCACTGCCTCAGACTTGCTGTTTTCCTCCTTCTGCTCTGTCGACTTTAAAATAGTCTGTGAACAGACTGTGTGTGTGTGTGTGTGTGTGTCAGCCACTCCAAACAGAGATAAATGTTTTGCTAGTCACCATTTAAAGTCGCTTCAAGCTCTCTAGAATCACTTACAGCTTGAAGTGTGAGCGGTGAATTTAATTTAAGACCTTTCTGCAAGGTTTTCTGACTGTTCACTCACTGTTAGGTACAAACACAGACACAAACACTTCCTCATTGCACTAAAAACAGTTATTTTCCAATAAACGTGTGTTCTGTGTCACAGATGAAGTCAAACAGATAAATCTGCATCTAGAGTCCACAGGGAGACTAAATTAAACCCTCTGACAGTGAAATAATGATCATAATACTGTAAAACCCACGTTGCGTCCAATGTTTCTCTGCCAGCGACAACTGTCACAGTTCCTCAAAAATGATTTTCATTTGCTGATGTGTTACACTCCCTGCAGCAAAATTATTTTGGTCTTCTATCACGGGCAATTTACAGTGGAAAAAGGCTTGTTGTACTCTAAATAATTATTGTATTAATAATAAAGTGAAAGAAGTATCATTCAAGATTTTACATAGAATTTACCCTGTTGAAAAAGTGTTTTTTGCAATTCAGATAGAGAAACAAATATTTCATTTGTTTTTTCCATGTGATCATTCAAATTCTTTTTGGACAGGTATGCAAAACTGAATAGAAAAATGGGTACTAATGCACAGATTAATGTATTTGATGTAATGTTATACTTTGTGTTCTACAGGATAGAGAGCAATATTATCTATATAATTCAGTTTCTGATCCTTCTTAGTAAATTCCACATCCACAAATCAAAATGGTCTGGCTCCAAACCTGCTTTCATCAGTTTGTTGTCAACTCGAATAATAAGACAAGATTTAGAGTCAGGATTTAATAAGAACCAGAATCAGAACTGGGCTCAGAACTGATCAAATCTTAAAGCTCAACTCCAGAGGTGGAGGAAGTATTCAGATCATTTACTAATTAAGTATCAATACAACAGTGAAAAAATTAGTTAAAGTTAAAGTCGTCCATTTGTAAAATCTAAATCTGCAAAGTAAAAATAAGTTAAATAAATGTAGTGGAGTAAAAAGTATAAAGTAGCATTAAAATGTGTTTACTCAGGTAAGTACAAGTACCTGACGATTGTACTTAAATATAGTACTTGAGTAAACAGACCATTGGAAATAAAGAAAACACAGATGATGGTTTGGTGTTTTACTTCAACACTGAATCTAATTGAGCTGCAGCAGTTTTACAACCTTAAAGCTTTGAGCTAAATGCTAACATCAGCCTTCTAACACCAAAGTCAGTAGGAATTATCATCTGGGATAATGAATGTCTGTACAAAATCCATTGAGTAGATGTTGAGATAGTTTACTGGATAGATGAAAACTCTGACATGCTGGTGGTGCTAGAGGAAAAGTCAGCAGGATTCATCCTCTGTGGATCAGATTATTGTTGCTTTTTTGACAGCTGTTCTTTCTTGAATGAACTGTTCCTTAGTGCTAAATATATTTTCAGGCGAAGTCCACTGATTCAAATCTTCAAAATGGGCAAAAGAAAAACTGCAGCAGAGAAAAGAAAAGAAATACAAAGACAGTTTTTGAATGAGCTCTGGTGAAGAGAAAAAGTGCAGTGTTGGAGGAGTAACACTTTATTCATTAGTAGACAGATTACATATATATTTATATCAAATATTAACTACATACATACATAAATAGAGATACATAAACATACAAATATGCTCATATGAACAAACTTGGCACTGCAGACTTTTCTCAGTGTCAGTCACTGTTGGTTTGAATCAGAGACACTATACTTCAATATCTCCTTGTCTAAACTAATCTCTCTTTTTAAAATTACATGATTCTCGGTGATTTAGCATTTCATTTTTTTTAAATATAAGGATAATTATAACAATATAATTTCTATTCCAATCAGGCCAGATGTACAGAGATTCCTCAGCTTGGTTAGTGAAGTTAAAGGTGCAGAATCCTAAAAGGCATTTCAGACATAAAGTCGTTGAATCAGGAGGAAATAGGAAACAAACAGCTGCGATTCAGTCCTTCAGTCAGTAAATTACCATAAACATTGCAGAAAAGACAGGGTATTTTGAAAAAATCTCATTACACATTTGTACATGTAGACACTTATTTTGTTCCTCCATCTTCTGTTGAAAACTGACTAATTTGACTGATGTGTTGGGCCTGAGCTCTCAGAAGACTGTATGTGTAATTGTTTGTGCTTGAACTCTGGTGTACCTGCTTGCAGGTCTAGTTCTTTTTCATGTTTTATTTTCTCAAAAACACAAAATAATTAAGTCATGAAAACTTTCGTATCATAGTTTTTTTGTGATGATGAGAAAATGGTCTCTGACCTCCAGAAAAAGAGGGTTAGTCTTATAGTTTTATATAACTGTATGATGATATTTAATCAATGAATCGCTTCTGGATCAATGAGCTACCTAACACACAGACAACCTCAAAGGGGAAGCAAAATACAGGGTGTGTTAATGCGTGTCAATGCATTAGTTGTAAGGATAGGAGCATTAAATTGGTACAAAGCTCATAGGAAAAGGAAACTCTGTATTGACAGTATAGTGCAGCTGGCTTCTTGGTGGGGTTTAAAATAGTAAAGGAGAACTTCACAGGAATGCGAATTTCATAAGAGTAAGAAAGATTACCTGTATATTGTTAATGTTGGAATTTAGTTAGGTTGCTGGTGAAATTTAACAAATTCAGCCATGAGTTAGGAGACTGTTTGTACTTGGTATTTGAACAAGGTCCCTTCCTCTGGCTTCAAAGTAAGAGTTTACCTTAAATTTACTATCAGAAGGCAGGTACTCAAAGTCAATTGCAGGAATTTGTGGGGTTACACAAGGGGGTCCCCCCTATCTCAATGTGGGATTTATGCTGGAATCTGGCCTTTACACACCTTAATTATATTGGAATGCATCCTCAACTAAAGTGTTTGAACGAACACCTTGGACAGAGTTTATTCTTAATATTGGAATGCAGCCAGTTTAGAAAGTGTACATAATGTGCTTTCATATTGGAATGTGTCCTTTTACCACCGCATCATAGCATGGGAGACAAATGTATTTTCATATTAGAATTAATACTCATACTCAAAGAATAGAAAGCAGTGTTTGTGCTTCATATTGGAATGTAACGTCCCTTCTTTCATGAGCTAAACTTTTGCTTAGGAAGACTATCTGTTTTTCATAGGGGAATGCATCCTTTCTGTAAGACTTCATTACTGGAATGTATCCTCTGATTTTCCTTTCAAATCCAGAAAAGAAAGAAGGAGTAGGAGGCACTGTCTAGGCTTCATGTTGGAAAACAGCCTCACATTGGTTATCTCCAGCTGGGTCTGCTGGCCTTGCTTGAGTCCCGAGAGTGAGTGGACTTGTCGGAAAAGCTGCCACTATTGTTCCGCCGGTGGCCTTTAGGGGGAGCCAGTGAGTCGTGGAGTGGTGAGCGAGGAGGTGCCCTGATGCTCTGAGTCCTCCTCAGCAGGGAGGAGGCGGAGGAGGGTGGGTTGTGGAGATCTGAAGATTTGGAGGTGCTGGAGACTCTCAGCGAGCCTGTTCGGGTGAAAGGCGAGGAGGTGCCGGTTGGGGGGATGGAGGAGGAGGTCTTGGGGGAGGATTTAGGGGATGAGTCTGAGCCAGTGTGGGCTGAATGAGGAGGAGCAGGAGGAGTAAGGGTGGTGTGGGTCCATCTGAAAGATGAAGACGCGGTGCTTCGGGCGAAACCTGGAAGGGGTGATGATGAAGGGGTAGTGGCTTTATGCAAAGGGGTGGCAGGGGCACTGAGGCTGCCTCCTCCTCCACCTCCTTCTACAGCCTGAGTGAGTGCCCGCAGAGTGGAGCGACACATCTTCTCCTCCGGCTGGGGTTTGGGTTTCGCTAAGGGCTTTTGGATGGACGGCTTCCTTTGCAAGTCCTGGTTCTGCTCTCGGGCAGATGCCTGAGTGCCTGGAACCTTCTGCTCCTTTGGATCCTTAGGGTCCTTGTGCATGCTGGAGCGGTGTGATGATGTAGCAGTCGAGGGCCTCTCTCCTCGTCTGAGGGAGTTGCTGTTAAGGTTGGCGACGTTCAGACTGGAGGGCACTGCAGTGCTGGAAGAACCTCTGTGGTGGCCAGGAGGCTTCTCAGGATGTTTGCCCAGGGATGGAGCACCTCGGCTGGTCCTTGAAATGGGCACAACCCGCCTCATGCCTTGATTCTCCGAGTTGGTGAGTGTGCGGACAGGTTTGCATTTGTTGGTGTTTGGGGTTGTGTGTTTGATCCCAGCCGGTCGAGCTTTAGAGGTAGTGAGGTTCTTGGTGGATGGTTTGGACAACGTTGCAGCTTCTGCCTTTCCATTGGTGGAAGGAGCTGCTTCCGTATTTTCACTGGTCATGTGATAAGGAGCAGTCTTGTTTTTGCTCTCTGTTGATTGCTCAGGGAAGGTTTCCGATTCTCTTTCCTCATTGGTGGTGCCCTCTGCTTCTTCTCCTTGATTGGCTGGTTCTTTAGCGTCCTTAGAGGCATCTGCGGTGAAAGTTTGACTGGAAGATGCCGGCTCTGCTGGTCGCCACCGGGTGGAGGATACGGTAAGTGGCGAGTCGTCACAGCGGGAGACAGGCACTGGTTGGCTGCTGATGGGTACAGGCACTGGCGTCTCATAGGCTGGCTGAGGTTCTGAAGGCGTGCGATTGGCTGGGGCAGAGGAAGCTTTCTCGTTTCCTCGATTGTCACTCGTACACTGATTCCTGTCAGTTTGTTCAAGTGTGTTGTCTGTTTGTGTGCGCTCACCAGCTGCCTCGCACACACCAGTCACACACCATACAACCACCTTGTCCTCTTGTCCCTCCTCTTCCTCTCTCTGTGATGAGGAAGAGCTTGTGTCAGAAATTAAAACATCAAAATTTTCTGCATTCCCAATGTGGGAGTTACTTTGTGCCTCCTGGACTTCGGATTTGTCCGCTCCCTCCTCCTCCATATCTGTGATTACCATATCGTCCTGCTGATATCCGTGGAGATGACTGCGGCGTGTGTTCTTGTCGAACACTTTCAGCTCAGGAACCAGCATGCATTTCTCTAAAACCACTGACATGTTAGCAGCACTAGGTTTGGGTTTCTCAACACAGGAAACAATTTGTCCACTAAAATCCTGATCAGCTCTTGATTTTTCAGCATTGTCATTAATTGTAACTGTTTCCCCCCTCAAACCAAAGTGCATTTGATGCTCTGAAGGTGTTACCTGGCTGCTAAAACCCAGACTGAGTCGATCTTTGCCATTGTTGTTATGGTCGGATTGCTGGTTCAAATCAGAGGTAGATTTGACTGTAACTTTATTTGTGGTACTGATGGCATTAACTTGAGTCTGGGTAGCATCATAGTTGAGGTAAGCGGCGGTTGTATGGTGTGTGTTTGAGTTTTTTGGACTCCCAGAGCTCTTGCGAGGTGAGGAGGGGGTTTGCGATGCCATCTCGCCTGCCTGAGGCTGCTGGTTTTGGGGGAAGCTGCACGTTGTGACTCTCAGATTTCGGGGCCAAACCTGAGGGGAGTGTCCTGGACTTGTAAGCCCAGATTCAGGTGAGGCTGATTGGAAATCTGTCGTTGCCTCTTCCCCTCCTCTCTGCTGGGTGACTTTGCAGTCAGGGGTCGCCATTCCAAGGAGCATGCTCAATTCGCGCTCAGCAGCAATGGATGGCGAGCTGGATGGAGAGTTCCGGGAACGCCGTAGGCTCCCCGAGCGCCCCAGAGGAAAGTGGGAGTTGTTTAGAGGCGATCGAGGGATGGACCTTGGGGTCAGGAGCTCCATCAGCAGCCCGGCCTCATCGTGGCGTGACATAGCAGCTGACATGTCTGTCTCGCTGCTACAGCGCAACCCAAAGGCTCCTCCCACCTACAACAGGATCACATTCATTACTATTCAAGCAGTTTGAGTGTATTTGTGTTTCAGTGTCTGGTTGTGTGTCATCTTACCTGCTCACCCCCGGACCAGGAGTGCCTCTTCTGCTCCTCCAGCTCCTGCAATCGACGGCGACGGGCCACCTCCTTAGCCTCCCTCTCCATGTTCTCCTTTAGAGACAGACAGAGAGACAGGAGTGAGTCTTATGTAATTTCTCTCATTTTCACTTCTTAACTGCTCCTTCTCTCTTTGAACATCAGGAGCCGGTTGCAGCAGCTGTTCGCAAATTCAAACTTAGCCTCGCCATAACACAAGTGTTCACTGAGTGCAGATTTAAGCGTCAGTAAATTAAACCCTCTTATACCACAAAAAATAGTTCTTACATAGAGTTTAGTTGTTGCTAACCATTTACACCTGCTTACTAACTGCCAGGTGGAACTGTGGTAAACTTCCTAAATGAACCAACTGACAAAGCTAACGTTAGCTTGCTAATATCTGACCGTTTGGATTGAAGAGTCAAAGAGGTAATAATAATAATAATCATTTTTTTCCAGATATGAAGATATGAATAAAACGTCTAGAGCAACGATTAGTCGATTAATCGATCGACAGAAAATTAATCAAAGTCATATATGACAGTAAATGGAATATTTTCTGACAACTCACAAATTGATTAATCGATTAATCAATAATGAAAATAATCATTAGTTACAGCCCTAAAATAGTCATTCAATCAATCACAAAGGATCAGCAGTTAAGTATATTTATCTTTTGGCTCCTAAAAGTTATGTTATGTTATGTTATATTATGTTATGTTACAGCTCATGATGCTACAGTGACTTCCTGTTTACACAGCTGGTTGCTTCTTACAGATGTTGCCTAGCAACTGATTTACAGATTACTAAAGTGTAGATAAGACATGTCTTTTAAAATGTCTTTAAAAGTTTGAAACTAGTTAGCGGTAGCTTAGTTAACTAGTTGTTAATAAGAACTTTTAAAAACATTTGCTTGTTTAAATATGTGGATGTGAAATAAGATGAAATTTTAAAATGCTTTTGACCAAATATCCTGGCGCTGATCATGTGAAAAAATATTTATGGTTTGTATTTCGGTGCTTTTAGAGGAACATTCAGCGATAGAAGCATTAATTTCATAAGTAAATTATTAAACATTACATCTCTAAACTGTACTGCAGCCTTTCAAATCAGTGGATTACAACATTAAAGCTGTATCATACAATTAATAACCATTACTAAACATCACAATACTGATATCTGCCAGCTTTAGTGTATGTTGTTGTTTATATTTAATTGTGTGTACCTTGACAGCATTAGTGAACCTGGAGCAGAAGGTGTGGAAAATGCTGAAGCAGTCGTCCAGTCTGAACGTGTCTTTGTCCTCACAGAAGAAGTCAATCAGCTCGCTGCCTTCCTTCTTCAGCTGCTGCCGGCTGCTGCGCAGCGAGCACAGAGACGACGTTGCACACTGAGAGACAGAAAAACAGAGACAGAGACAGGAGAAACTTCAACTTCATTATTATCCTGCAGGAAATTTAGTTTGCAGGCAGGCGTTAACACACAGATCACAGGAATACACTGATGACAATGAACAGCAAAAATCAATAATCAGAGACCTAAAAGAAATAAAATACACAATATAAATAATAAAATATAGCAACAAAAATAAAGACAGCAACAGATCCAGCCAAAAATAGAAACATTACTGCCATACATACATTAAAGAAACCATTTGTGGGCACATATTTTGATTATTGTTGTTTTAAGTTTTAATAAATGTATATGGACCTTATTTGTAGGTGTATATGGTTTTTATTTAACCACTTTGTATTACCTAACTAACTCGCTATAGTTTGTGTGTATGTGTCGGCTTGTCTTTGTGAGGGCCTATTTCAATTTTAATTCCCAGCAATATCTTTATTAATATTTTCTATTAACTTCCAACAATAAGAAGCAAATGTGTTCACAGCCAGTATGAGGAATGATATCAAAGACTTAATTAGACATTTGAAAGAGAATAATAGTACAAAAAACAAATATATTCAAATTGAAAATTCAAATATTTATAGAGAAAAAAAAGTTTCTCTGCTTTCCAAAAGGGTTCCCATACTGGTATAATCACATGGTATTTTCATTATTTGTACATCTGTGTCGAATTCAAAAGTATAATTCACAGAAAACAAAACAATCAACCTACAGTATTTTAATTTAAACCGTCTTAGTGACATTTCTGCTGATCCTCACAGCTGCAAAGAGCCGTTTGAGGGTGAAGACTTGGGTTTAATGGTCAGGTTAGTAAGTTACCTGCAGGAAGTTGTCCAGTTGCTGCAGCAGCTCTGTGTCTCTCTGGACGCTCTCTTCTACTGAGTGCGTGCGAGACGTCAGACACTGCAGGTCAGCGTCCAGCGTTTCCAAGGAGATCCTACAAACAAACAAACAAACAAACAAAAAAAGATCATTAAAAACAATAAATATGGAAATATTCTAACTCTGAACAATAAACTACTTTCTGCATTTTACACTAATCTACAGGTTTAGATTTGGAGGGGAACCTGCTGTAATGCTTTCTACTGGCAGAGGGCGCTGTTACAGAGCGAATGGATTTAAAGCTGTCAGAGATTTGAAGTGTTGAAGTGATAAAGTGATTTCTTACCTGGCTGCAGTCTGAACATGAATCAACTTCAGTGGAAACTCCAACAGCTTCTCATCTTTTTTCTGGGCTTCCTGAAGAAGAAAGAAGGATTATTTAATTTCTAGATTTCTATATAAAATTGGTTTAGTTGTACCCACATATGATATTTGGGTTGTTACTTAATAAATTAGACTCTTAATTATTTAACTGACAGAAAATACTGAATTTTCAGTTTGCAGTTTTGTGTGTCAAACAATATATAAGCATATTCAGTTTGAATTCATATTTCAGTAATTTCCTAAGAGTAGCTGCTGTGTAACTGTTAATTTTTAGGACATTTCTTTGAAAGGGTTGTTATTTGGTATTTAGTATAAAATTAAGAGACCTGTAAACTAAAGTGTTACCAATATCAACAATGTTTTTGTTACTGACCAGAGCAACAAAGTGCAGCAGGTTCATGCCCGGCTTGTTGGCCTTGGTGTCGGCCAGAGACAGGAGGGACGACAGCTTGAAGCCCACAGCGTTTCCTGCATAACCTCCCTGCAACATACAGAAACACAAAACAACACACCAAATAAACACAAATAAAATCCTGTACATGTAAAACCTGTATATATATATATATATAATTAAAAAAAAATCAAATTCTCACATTCTGTCTGAACCAGACTTTCTGTATATGTATCCAGGCAAAAACTCCACTTTTTTATTTTCCTGTGCGTCAGATTTTCATTAAAGACTAAATTAACTAACTTTTTTTGGAATATACTGATTTTTTGTATTTCTCCTTTAGCCACACATTGTTATTATTATCATTTTATCATTATAACTTCTATTTTCTATTTAGTCACTGATGTTTAAATGTTTTGTTTGAATGCTCTGTGCCTACCATGAAAGGTATCAATATATTGATATAAACCTGATGAAAATTCAATTAATAAGGGTACATTAACAGTAGATACACCTTTTTAGTTAATAAATTACATGCACATGTATTTAATCTGATTTCAAGGCAAGAAATTATGGATTACACGTTTGTTGTTTATTCCACAACACTTTTACATCCATACTGTGGAGGTCAGACAAAAGTGACATTTTTAATGTAATTTTTTTCCCCAAATCTGTGTCATAATCAACTTCACACTTATGTTTTGAGACAGAATAACTTCCATATTCACACAGACTACCTTGTGAACCTTATGTGTTCAGTTTGACCATGCTTCCACAGTAATTGCATTTACTTTTTCTTGTCTTGTCTAATTATTCATTATTGCTGTTTTTAGTCCTTCATACAGTCTTTAAGTCTCACACTCACAGCGTTGAGGATGTTTCCAGCCTGCAGCACCAGATGAAGAACAGCATGGAGCTCCTCACAGCACATTAACTCTGCAAGGGAAAAAGATCGAGTTGTTTATTTGCATCACCACGAAGGACAGACAAATCCAAAAACATCACCTGCTTGACATCATCATGTGGAAAAAGATTTGGAGAAAAGGAGGAAGAAGCAGAGACACAAATGCTTAAATAAATAAAGTGGAAAAAATCTTCACACACACACACAATAAAAAAAGATAACCAGGAGTGTATAATCCTAAAATCCCTGCGTACATCAGAGAGTGTGAGTGTTGTCACCCACAGTGTTAGTGTGTGAACAGTTAGTTAACATTCATGTAGTTATCAAGTTCACACACACGCTTGCTAAAAATAGCAAAGGTGTTATTGTGTGGAGTGTATGTGTTCAGGGAGGAGAGTGTTTTACTGGTGATGTCTCACTCTTTGTATCATTTATGCCAAAGATAGACATAAAAAACAACTCTGTAGTAACTAAGTACATTTAAGTACTGTACAATTTTGAGGTACTTGTACTTTACTTGAGTATTTCCATGTGATGCTACTTTATACTTCCACTCCACTACATTTCAGAGGGAAATATTGTACTTTCTACTCCACTACATTTATTTGACAGCTTTAGTTACTTTTCAGATGAAGATTTGACACAATGGATAATATAACAAGCTTTTAAAATACAACACATTGTTAAAGATGAAACCAGTGGTTTCCAACCTTTTTGGCTTTTGACGTCTTACAAAAAGCAGTGTGTAGTCGGGGTCACATTTCAGATGTCTATGAGTTGTTAACAGCTCCACCAAATAGTGATTTTTCCCTCTAAACTTCTCACATGGTTTCATTTCAATAAATGTTCAAATGATCCAATATTTCAGCAAAAATCAAAGATTAGAGAAAAAGTCCAAAAAGTGAAAACAGATTTGTGTATCAGAACTTTGTTTTTTCTTCTTTCCTCTCCCATTAATCATCTCACGACCCCTCAGATTTATCTGCTGAGCCTTTGGAGGGGCCCCACCCCTAGGTTGGGAACCACTGGACTAAACTAGCTAACTGTATATAAAGTAGTTGAAACTAGCTCCACCTCCAGCAGCTACAACAGTAACATGCTGCTTACACACTGATGCTTCAGTATTAATAATCTAATGATGTCATATATAATAATATATCAGTCAGAGGGACCAAACCACTACTTTTACTGCAATACTTTAACTACATCAAGCTCATAATACTTATGTACTTTTACTGCAATACTTTAACTACATCAAGCTCATAATACTTATGTACTTTTACTGCAATACTTTAACTACATCGAGCTCATAATACTTATGTACTTTTACTGCAATACTTTAACTACATCAAGCTCATAATACTTATGTACTTTTACTGCAATACTTTAACTACATCGAGCTCATAATACTTATGTACTTTTACTGCAATACTTTAACTACATCGAGCTCATAATACTTATGTACTTTTACTGCAATACTTTAACTACATCGAGCTCATAATACTTATTTACTTTTACTGCAATACTTTAACTACATCGAGCTCATAATACTTATGTACTTTTACTGCAATACTTTAACTACATCAAGCTCATAATACTTATTTACTTTTACTGCAATACTTTAACTACATCAAGCTCATAATACTTATGTACTTTTACTGCAATACTTTAACTACATCAAGCCCATAATACTTATGTACTTTTACTGTAGTGAATGTAGTGAGTTTACTGATTTTTCATGCAGGACTTTTACTTGTAATGGAGTATTTTTACTTTGCTGTGTTGGTTTAATTGGTTAATTAAGTAAAGGATCTGAATACTTCTTCCACCACTGGACACCAGAAAGTTCATAATGACACTGGATGCTGGATGTTTTGAATGAAATGAATCCACATTTCTCTAGTGAGTATTTCTGCCAGCAGGACGTGAGTATCTGGAACTAAGTCAAAATAAACTACAATAATAAAGGACAGTGTGGCTCATTGAATGTGTTTTTAAAGTTTTTGGACAACAATGGAGGTCTACGGCACAGAGGAATAAGATATATCAGGCTTTGGATACACACATAATACTTGTAAGTAGATCAGTTTCATGGGATTTGTTGACAATAAGAAAAATATCCTTAAGAGACTTTGCAGAGTTGTTGAAGCTTCCAACAACACACAGATGTTAACTGTGAGAGCTTAAAGATGGAGGCACCATGCAGAGAGCAGTAAACTGATGAATTAATGATGCTACGAGGTCGTTACCTTTGGCGGCAGAGCGAAGGATCTTAATGTCGCGTTTCATGGCCTCGTACGCCCCGGGAAACTCTCTCTTCAACAGCATGGACTCAATACGGACCAAGTAACTATAAATGGAGATAAAAATAAATGAACAAGACTAAATCTTATAAAGATAAAAGCCTGAAAGACAGAGAAGGGGAGCAATAGTGGATTGAGATAAATAGAAGATAAATAGAACCATAAATACACAATAATCCCATCTTATAATAACAATCATGAACAAAAATGCATGTTGGACACAATTTTCTATTAGTCTCTATGTTAGTCCAAATTAAAGCTACATTTCCCCCCACTGCATCACTGCAAGTGAATCAGATTTAGTCGTCAATTCATTCATTCCACCATCTGCTGTTACCAGAAACCCTGAAAGCTTTAGCTCCATTTGCTCTGGAGGAAGTGTTTATTCTTCATTTGGATCCCCTTTAGCTTTCACACAGTGGCTGCTACAGTAGGCTTTAAAGGAGCCGTATTTATCTTATTTAGTGGTTTATTTAACAGGCAGTGCACATGAATAAACATAATATAAATGTGCCAGTGTGGCCAAGAGGCTATTTTTTAATGGACAGATGTTACAATATCTAATGTAATACTAAAAAGAAAAAGCAATCAAATTGTATGAATGAAACTAGAACAATGAGGAACTGACTTCACCAATGACAGGATTAACAATTAAACTCCACATCAAAAACAACCTAAACTTCGTTTTGTGTGGTTTAAAATGCACAAAATGCATTTAAAAGTAGAAGTGAAGCTTATATGAGGCTTCAGCATAGAGTTAGTCATATCAAGTGGATATCTGCCACATTTACAGTCTTTTTAGCATCAAATTCCCTCTTTGTGTTTCCTCGGACAGTGTTTCCCTATTGAGCTGCGGTGGAAGTATAGTAACAAAAAGAGGGACTTTGGCACTAAAAAGACTGTAACGTTGAAAGATATCTACTTGATTTGACTCATTTGGACGCTGAAGCTTCATATTAGCTTCAGATAAACTTTAAACACATGTTTGCACAGAAGGAGGACTGTGGATTTTGTCCCCCATCACTTCCATTGTAAGTGCATTATGAAGGGATCTTCTAATGGTCAGTATGAACAGGAGGAATGATTACAGCAAGAAAAACAGGTTTCACTCTTCATTTGGGCTCCTGACTGTTGCTTTAAGACAGATTTGAAAAATTGTGAACCCGTCCGTTAAAACACCAACTATGAGCTGCGTCTCCCTGGTATGAGTCCAGCAGGTGACCTTTAAACTTTAATAAATGTAGAAAACATGTCTAAGAAAAGACAACAAAATAAACCCTTTGATCACCAACATTATAAACAAGTTAAGGTAATGAGATTATAAAGTCAGAGGTCACTTCACCGAGACAAAAATGTAAAACAAGATATCACCGTGATCTTAAAACTCTCACCTGGGGAGCTGAATCAGCAGGTACACGAAGGAGTCGGCCAATGAGAGCTTAGAGACGTCGCCTTGGTACGCCTTCAGCTTCGTCACCTTCAGGAGAGAAAACAGATGAGGCACAAACTAACATGATGACATTAATGTGTGTGTGTATGCGTGTGCGTGTATGCGTGTGCGTGTGTGTCACCTCCTCGGTCTCTGGCAGCAGTTTCAGCAGCTCCCTCAGAGGCTCCGCCCCGTACGGCTCACTGTTTCCATGGCGAATATCGTCTACTATCGCCTGATTGGACCTGGAGGAGAAAGATTTCATCAATAGTTCTGAAAACAGTTGATTAAACAATTATTCTACTGACAGAAAATTAATCATTTCTGTCATTTATCAGGCAATAATCCAAAACATTCTCTGTTTCTAGCTTAACCCAGAGGAGTGTTGGAAAACAGATATATAGACGGAGAGCTCAAACACACAAGCTCATCAGCTCATGAGCTGTTAATGTCAGCTACAGCTGAGATTTCTACACCGACAACAGGCTGCCTTCTTAGAGACAAATCCAGAGGCTTATTTATGTGTTGAGCTCTCAGGCACTGGTACCATTACTGCCGTATTTAACGTTTTTACGTTTTACCAAAGTTGAAGTTTACTGTTAGCATCTGATAACAGCACAGCCCAGAAATAATGTCTAGCCATCTGTTAAAACGGGACTATATTTCATTTAAAAGTGGATATTTTTTAGATTATTTATTTCAATTGCATTTGATTACTTTATTTTTGAATATGTAACATGTTCTACAGGATCTACTGGACATATTTCTTGTCAAAAACTGGTTAAAGGTACTTAACAAGTGAAATCCTTTAAATATATACATTACAGTGTAACTGTGCAGGTTTATTAGTGAGGTGCCACCACAGTGATGGTGGTTTGTTAATATCGACTACAACCCAGATTCATCTGACCTGTAACTGACCTGTTAGTGGGGAGAATGGGAAATACATTATCATATACAGCAATATTTATGTAATACTTATATTTATTGGTGGTTTATGTGCTTGTTTCTGGTTCATACTGTAGCTGTCATACATTCTCTCCCTCATGCCTGTATGTCTCTCAGTGTGTTTGGTAAGCACTCAGTCTGAACATATTGACACAGTCAATACAACATAAACACATTCAGGACACTTAACGATCCCGCTGCCCTCCCTTTATGTTACTAAAACACTCTGCTGCAGTATATGGACGCCCCCCTCGCCTCCCAGTCTGTACTGTATATTCAGTTCCACTTGGGATGCAAAACCACTGACCAACGACTGACACTGAGCTTCATAACTTAAAGGATAGGTTCACAATTTTCTTAAAAATTTTAAGACAGACAAAAAATTGTGAACCTATCCTTTAAGTTGTTGTTGTTTTAATGTAAAACAGCAGTCAGGTGTCCATATGAACAGTGAAAGAGGTTTTCCTCGCTGTAATCATTCCTCCTGTTCATACTGGATATTAAAAGATGCCCTCTGTGCTTTCAGTGGAAGTGATGGGGGGCATATTTTTGGTCATTTTGTGCCAAAATGCATTTAAAAGTAGATGTGAAGCTTATATGAGGCTTCAGCAGTCTGAGTTAGTCATATCAAGTGGATATCTGCCACATTTACAGTCTTTTTAGCATCAAATTCCCTCTTTGTGTTTCCTCGGACAGTGTTTCCCTGTTGAGCTGTGGTGGAAGTATAGTAACAAAAAGAGGGACTTTGGCACTAAAAAGACTGTAACGTTGAAAGATATCTACTTGATTTGACTGTTGTTTTAAGACAAACTTGAAAAATTGTGAACCCGTCCTTTGAAGTAATTTGGATAACGGACGTTGTGCTGTGACATCACCCCGTCCCTGTGATGTGATGCAAACGTAGAATGAGTCACATGTCAGGAGCGTGTCTGTCTGCATTCTTGCACATGCCAGCATAACCACATGTGTTTACCCACAACACCTTGCCATGAGGGCGAGGAGACACATCACGCCAACCCCCTTTCTGTCAGATTGTTACCCCGTGGCGGGTCCTACAAGAGACATTATTCATCTATTGAAAGCATCTTCAACTTATCGACATGTAAATTCCCATCCTGAACGGACACGCGTGTTCGTCAAAGCCATTCAGCGTCCATCGGTCCAGGTCTGCTGTTTGACTCCCTCATAAAATATCTGAAATTTCTTTAACCACAAAAAAACAGCTGTTGAAATGTGGTTTTTAGAATGTGTTTACATTTGCATTATGTTGTATCAAAAACCTTCTTCTTCATGTCGGGGATGCTGCCAAAGACGCTCAAACAGAAAACGCAGGTTTGCTGGCAACAAAAGCTGAACAAGGCTCAATATTTAAGGAAGACTTTGGGAAATACACTTAATACTTTCTTGCTGAGATGACTGATACCACTCTCGTGTCTATACAGTAAATATGAAGCTACTGTTAGTTCAGCTTTACATAAAGGCTGGAAACAGAGGAAAACTGGTCAAAGGTAACAAAATCCGCCAAGAAGCACCTATAAAACTCACTAATTCACACGTCATATCTTGTCTGTTTAATTTGTACAAAAACCGAAGTGTAAAAACAAGAATTCGACATTTTATGGGGACAGATTCAGGCTAGATGTTTCCCCATTTCCAGTCTTTATGCTAGGCTAAGATAACGTGAGTACAGTGAAGTGATTATCGCTGTGATAACTTTGTAAAATCCTGTCTCATAGTTTCATAAACTGCTCTGTAGTATTCTGACGTCTGATAAGCTTTTTAACACAGTGTGATATTTCACTGTAAATGCTGGTTCTTGTTTTATTTATAGCTCTGGAGTCATTTATTTGCCTTTCATGTTAGAGAACATTCATGATATAGTGGAAAATCTCAATGGAAGTGAAATATGTGACTGTGTGTTTGGTTTACCTCTTGAACTGTTTGAGGAAAATCCCAATGTTCATCCCTCTCTTTGAGTCAAGAATAGAGACCTGGTTGGTAGAGAGACATAGAGAGAGAGAGAGGGAGGGAGGGAGGTAAAGGTGAGCAGTTCGAGGTCACACAGCCCAGGTGGAAACTGTCCACACACACTTCACCTCCTCCACACCTTCAACAAACAGCAGCACACACACCTCCTCTCTGGTGTCCCTGAACGAGCTCCTGGCCTTCCCTCCTCTGCTGGGCGTGGCCTTGGGATTTGATTGACAGTCGTTATGACCAAAGAGCTCCTCGATGGTCTGGACATCGATCTGGTACTGCTGCTGCACCAGACCCTGAGTCCACAGGTTGGCCCGCCCCTTCACCTGTGACACACAAACACAAACAAACACACACAAACACAAACAAACACACACAAACAAACACACACACACACACACAAACAGAGGATACATGGATGTTCAGTTTGTTTTAATATAATAAACGTGTGAATCGGTTGTTCAGAGACTCTACCTGCTCCTCTGGTATCGTTTTCCAGAAGAAACTCCTCACCCTCTTCTTCTTCCTCAGGCCTCCTGTGGGGTCTCCCAGCCCAGGTAGAAGGGGTGGCAGGGGAGGAGGAGGAGGAGGAGGAAGACAAGGAGGAGGAGGAGGAGGAGGAGGAGGAGGAGGAGATGCTCTCGTCTGGTTATCAGAAAATCTCAATAGAGGATGAGGAGGAGAAGGAGGAGACGTCGGCACAGCGACGGCTACGTCCTCCTCATGGAGGGAGAAACTCCCCCTCTCGTTGGCCGGGGAGACGCTGCCCATCACGTGCATTCTCACAACCAATCGGTGGAGGGTATGGCGACAGGCTGGATGGTCACCGAGCTGATGGGCGACCATAGTGAGAGGAGGGACGCTGAGTGTGGTGATGACAGTGACGATGCATCATTGTGTTAGGAACATCGGAGGTCATTAAAAGGCCAAAGGTCAAATCCAGAGGTCAGAGGATGCTGCGGAGAAATGAAGAAAAAACTAAATGAGGAAAACGCTTTGAAGAAGCTCTGTGTCTTTTCTTAGACATGTTTTATATATTTATTAGAGAGTTTATAGTAGAGAGGTGACAGGAAAATGAGTGTAAATGATGCAATAAAAGGTCCCTAGTTGACTCGAACCGGGGAAGACGCAGCTCATGTTGGGTGCTTTAAGAGGACAGGTCCACAGTTTTTCAAGTGTGTCTTAAAACAATAGTCAGGTGGCCAAATGAACACTGAATTAATTTATATTGAGCCTTTTCAAAGCTTTTAAGATAAAGCAGTAAAGCAGTTAATGTTGGGTTTGCCCCTCGGCAGGCTTCCAGAAAGCTGGTTTGTTTCAGACAGAGGCTGAACTGAGGGGCTGCATAAAGGGCCAGTATTAGATAAATAAGAGTCTTTAGAACTGTGAATCATGCAAAGCTGCTCTAGTGGAGTCCCAGAATAAACATATGGAGAATGTATAGAAATGTGCATAATTGGTCCCCTTTAAATTTTGATTGCAGGTTAGATTGATTATATCACAAGAAGAAACTGTAGAGCTAAATGTAAAGTGAGACTGCAGCACAGAGACGAATGACTCGGAAAAATCCATTTGGCACGCGACCATGTTGGACTCACACCGACATTCTTCTGTTTTATTCACATTGACCAGTGTGTGTGTGTGTGTGTGTGTGTGTGTGTGGCTTTCAAAAAATGGCTTGCAATTATATGAAATGTTAATTAAACATTTATAACATTTTGAATGTTAAACATTTCCTTTTGTGTCATGTATATGAGTGACTCTTTTCTCTATTGAAACCTGTTGTGTTTGTTTTCTCTGAATGATCAAACAACTCCGGCCGGCAGTTTTTCTTCATCATTGTCCTCCACACACACACACACACACACACACACACACACACACACACACACACACACCTTCAGCCTCACCTGGATGTGAAACCTTTTATTTCCACCTGCTGTACCTTGTTTTTGAACAAATTATAAAAGCTGCAGAAAAGTTCTGAAAACATTAAAAGTCCTGAGTTGATCTGTTATTATTACAGTATATAAAAGACACAAGGACCCAATAAATCAACTGATATTAATAAATGTGCTGCTGGTGGTGACATTTCTACATGTCTACCTCATTTTTATCACCTTAAACCAGGTTTTTTGTCTGTCCACTGGTTTTCAACACAGGACAAATATATGAATGGACAGAGAGTGAATATAAGATTATGAGCATTAGTAACGTCATAAACATATTGATAAAAGTTCATATTAATGGATTCTGTCACTCCTGTGGTGGAGTGTCTTTTTTTCTGTGGTTTCTAAGAAGATTTATGGAAGTTTATTCGCAATGCACATCAGGAATGATCATATCGTTGGGAAGTGTAAGTCACACTGAATCTAAAAGTGTATCATGCCTGTGTGTTCAGATCTGACTGAGCACCGCTCTGCCTCCTCCGCCTTAAACCATACTCCTTTAGCCACTTGTCATCATCAACATTAACTGATATTCAGCGACAGATTTACTAAAGTTTACTTTTTTAAACATTGAACTTATGAGCGTACAGTGTAGCGTAGGGCTGCAACTATTGATACTTTTCATTATCGACTAAACTCTTGATTAGTATTTTCTAGATTAACTGACACACCTGCCGAGTCACATTAGTGAGCCTTTTTAAAAAAATGAAACTATATATATGTGACCTATTTTTAAAGATTTACATCTTCAGTAGACACGGTGAGAAAATGCTGAGAGACAGACTATATGGGAGTTGCTGACAATAAGAAAAATATAGAACATAAAGTAAAAAAGTGCTGTGTCAATAAAGTTTATATTATATCTTATATTTTTGATTATTTAGTGTCTAAAATGTCAAAAAGAAACGTTCTAAATGTCTTTACAAAACGTCATCAGTCCTGTGGTGCAACTAATTATGTTTTCCCATAAACTGCAGGAATATATTGAAAAACGTCTTTGCTCATTTTATCAGACAAACTGTCCAAAGACCAAAGACATAAAAACATAAAACAGAGGCAAGAAGCAAAATCCTCACATCTGAGAAGTTTGGCATTTTGGCTTGAAAATAGACACATTCTCGATTATCAAAATTTTCTGTCGATCCATTAAGCGCTTCAGTAACACGGCGATGAGCATTTCTCATTTTGTTTCTACCCACAGATGTTTATATCTGACCTAAGGCCACTTCATTATGCTGACACTTGTATTTTTTCTCACAATAATGAGTAAAAACATTCACTGTAACACTCGGTAATAACTGCTCTTCTGCTTTGTTTACTCCAATCTGCACAGGAAGATTTCACAGGAAATCCATATATGGCTCACATCACATTCGGACTAAGTCCCTGCACAGCTAAATTATTTAACACACACACACACACACACACACACACAGGCAGAGTCCCCTGTGTGAAGTTCTGGATACATGTCGACAAAGATATACACTTCCTGCTGATGAATTAAAGATGTGTGTGTAAGTGTGTTACATAACCTAATCTCACATCTCTGTTTGATTACCTGATTTCTTCTGTCAAACTTGTCACTTAATCGTGCTAACAACCTGGCCTGCCCAGTGTGTGTGTGTGTGTGTGTGTGTGTGTGTGTGTGCAGTAGTAATTCACTGCTGCAATAAGTTCTGCTCTGTACTGACCTGATTACTGCTGATCCATTTATTTATTTGGGGAAAGTATGGCACATCCAAACTCCATTTAAAAACTTAGAAGTTTAATGCTGCCTTGCTCATGGGCAAAAATAAGTGAGTGGTTGAACGTGACTTAACATTTCTGTTAAATCTCTTTGGCACATATCTGATTCAGCAACCAGCTGTTACACAAGGAAAATGTTAAGTTTCATGGCTTAGTTTCTTTTTTTATATAGTTTTTAAATTCATTTTCAGTTTAAATGTGCTAAGATTAACATGTAAGTTCAATAGCATCTTAATATTCATTCATTCATTAAGTTTCACTTGTTTTTGTATTATTGGCAGGCACAGTATAGCTAAAAGGTAACAGTCACATATATAATGTATTTGTTTGGAGCAGGGGGAGAATAAAAACATCTTGAACTCTTTGAAAAATATATATTTAGATTAATTTTTAATGGGAAAAAGGTTGAATTGTTTATCCTGTCAATAAACAAGATGCACATATTTAAAGATTTTATATTTTTAGCATTATAAGAGCGCAATGTAGCTTTAGTTTAGATTTATTTTTTCTTTTTAATACATATGTGTTGCTCTATTATCAGTTTGGTGACTTTATTGAGCAGAATTTACCAGAAAACATCTGAACTCATTTTATAGGTTTGATGCATTTGTTAAAAGGAAAAGAAACTACACTAAATTAACAGAATTTGCAATGGAGTTTGGTGTGTCGTTCTCTCTCTTGTAGGGAGAGAGCGCAAGACACGCGTGTGTGTGTGTGTGTGTGTGTGTGTGTGTGTGTGTGTGTGTGTGTGTGTGTGTGTGTTTCAGATGCCAGGGCTGGGGTTGCCATGCGCTACCGTGGCAACCGGTCAGAGCGCTACTGATCGTTGTGGTAACAGACCCGGTTACAAACAATGACAGTTTGTTTACTTGGCAGACAACAAAATCGGGGTCACAGTGCTTGTGTGTGTGTGTGTGTGTGTGTGTGTGTGTGTGTGTGTGTGTGTGTGTGTGTGTGTGTGTGTGTGTGTGTATGTGTGTGTGTGTAAACCAGTGGGTCAGATTATTAATATTATCTCTCCATCTTCAAAGGTTCAAAGGCTTGCTGTAAACAAAAGATGACGGGGGGGTGGGGGGGGGGTGGGCGATTTAAACTCGAGATGACATCATCCAATCACACGACTCCAAATGTAAAAATAGACCGGGACCAAACCACTGACCCGGTTCACACGAAGGGCCCTGATTGGCTAACGGGGTCGCAGGGGGAGTCAGAGTGAACAAGACGCAGTGATGGGCGAACTCAGTTTGACATCTTTGTTACTACTACTGTCAACAAATACTACTACTGCTAACGTATACTACTAATACTGCCAACCAATACTACTGCTGCTACTGCCAACTAATACTGCTGCTACTGCCGACTAATACTACTAATACTGCCAACTAATACTACTACTACTACTGCCAACTAATACTGCTGCTACTGCCAACTAATACTACTACTACTACTGTCAACTAATACTGCTGCTACTGCCAACTACTACTACTACTACTACTGTCAACAAATACTACTACTACTACTGCCAACTAATACTGCTGCTACTGCGTCTCTGTTAATGTCTGTGGATCCATGGTGACTCTGTTTTATCACAGTTTCATTGAATCTGTTTTTTTCTTTCTACATTGCGCTGTGGTATGGAAACCTCAGCCTGCCCAACAAAAACAGATTAAATCATCTTGTCAAAGTGTCCAGTAAAATTACTGGAGTGCACTCCAGCTCTCTGACATCTATAATAAGCATTTTCGTAGGAAAGCTGAGGTTATTCTGGCTCGCCTGGATCATCCTTTGTTCAGGGAGTTTGAGTTACTTCCATCTGGTCGTCGTTTTAGGGTAACAGTTATAAGGACTAAAAGGTCTATATGATACGTTTCAGTTGTTTTACTTAAAGGATGTCTGGTCATTACCTGTATTTTTCTTATTGTCAACAAATCTCATGTTTAGAGCCAAACCAACAATGAACTGATCTACTGTGTGTTTGTATCCAAAGCCTGATATATCTTATTCCTCCATTGTTGTCCAAAAACTATTAAAAACACGTCAATAAGCCACACCGCTGCACTGGGCGACATGTTCCTTCATCATCACCATGTTTGTTTAGAAACGACTTTGGATAAACACAATACTTAGTTAGTAGGTTCAGTTCATTGTTGGTTTTGCTCTGCACATGAGATTTGTTGACAATAAGAAAAATATTTTAAAAAATTGCCAGCAAAATCCTTTAAGTAAAGCATCTGAATACTTCTTCCACCATTGAAACTGACTCCGAACACCTTTGGTTCACTCAGCTTCACATGCATGCTGCGACTCTGAGGTCTACTCATTCAGAAAAAGAAACTTCTAATTCGCCTGAGCTGCGCTTGTGTGTGTGTGTGTGTGTGTGTGTGTGTGTGTGTGTTTAGTGAGCTGACTGCGCACTTGTTAGTTATCTTTTCTCAGCCAACCCAATTATGATCTCTCCATACATCCATCTCTTGCCTTTGCTCTACATTCCTACAGTGTCGGCCCTGACCTCAATACAGAGAGAGAGAGAGAGAGAGAGAGTGAGTGTGGGAGAAAGAGACAGACCACGGCTCTGAATCGTGAAATGGGAAAAAATGAAGTGACGACTCGTGAAAGACCGGTAGTGAAAAAACAGACAAAGACTGAATGAGTAACTGACAGTGACAGTGCATGACAAAACTCAGATCCACCATGAAAAATCCCTCTCCTCCTCCTCCTCCCCGTTTTCTCCTGCGATGATTTTTCTAGCCAACTGGCTGCTTTACACGCATCAGAGTTAAGAGGATAGTATGAAACACTGTCAGCTGTGTGTCTCCATTATGAAGGAACATTAGAGAACAGCCTGTTAGAGGATAATAAGCAGAGAGCCGGTTGAACAGGATTGTCGTTGCGGTTTGTCTGTAGATGTAATTCAGCTACGTTTGCAGCATGGCTGGGAATTAAAACTATGCAGGAGGGAAAAATTAACCTTACAGGTTACACTGTAATACTGATACACTGTTGTCCTAAAATCTCCTTTTGTGGCTGGTAAAAGCTGTAATTCAGTAAATTACAGTGGATTACAATAAGAGTGGGCAATAGAGTTGGGAAGTGAGGGGAAGATATTTCGGGCACTTCTGTTCTGGAAGTAAAAATTTCATTTATTATTCCCATTGACAATGTTACGTGACTCACAGTTTGAGCATTTCTGCGGCTTGGATCAGCATGAAACTCTCCCGGTTAAGTCATCACTACAAAAGGTGAACAACTGTGTTAGAAAATATCTGGTTCTTTAGTAAAAAGTCGAAGACTGTACTTGAACATTTCGGGCTAGAAGTTAACTACGACTCCCAAGGTGCATTTAAGCAAAAGCAGCCAATCACCAAACTTTAAATTTGTGCGCCTCTAACGGCGAGTAGAAGCTAAAGATTACAGTGATGAGAAAACTGATCACACTTTGCAACTCCATATGGATAAAGTCCTCTATTGGCAGTAAATGTAATTTTACACCGTGACGCCAACAGATTATTAATAAATACCTGCCAAATCAAAGTACTTCATCACATGGATACTATGAGGGAACCCTGTAAGTGTGTTTACATGCAAACTAGCATCCTGGTTTTGATGATATTGGCATTTACATGGAGCATGAACTGGACTTGAAATTAACACTCGCCAATCTGCCAAATGTGGGTAAAAATGAACTGGTAACATCGTAAAGTTAACTTGGCTGGTGATGAATTAAGCTTTAAATGTCACTGCATCTGTTTGAAGCAGACTGCAGAGACAATCCTCCTAATCCTAATCCTACATCTCACATGAACACTATGTGGTGACATGTAATACAATCATTGTCTTGGACGAAGGGGCAAAAAACCCAAATGAGCAGAAGAGGAAGCATTTTGTGGTTGGGACAAATAATTTCAAGGTGGAGGCTGTCAAAGAGAATTATTATGATATATCTTTTATTTTTTACTAATACTAATACTAATACTGTTTAAAATTGATAAGGTGTCGCTCATAATCTGGTTTATTTCCAGAAAAACATTTTGGCTAGTGGAAATTCTGAGTACTCCAGGTAGCATATCTAGGTTTCTGAAACCAGGATAAGGTGTTTACCTGTGCAAAACATAACCAGGATACTCCAAAACCCCGATCATAACCAGGATACTAGTGCGCATGTAAACAAACTCACTGTGTTAGAAGGTTGGGTTAACTAGCTAGTTGGCTAGCTAAAAGAGGCTAGCAAGGAGAAGGGGCAGGTCTTTGAATAACTAACTCATTAATCAGTCTGAAATTTACATTTCTTAAGAGAGTCAAAGTCCTGCCCTGTTAACAAATGTTAAGTTATGTAGCCTTGAGCTAAAGTTGGCAGAGCTGGTTTATGGGGACACAAATCAAAACAATGTTTAATTCGGGTTTAGTTACTTTGAACAATGAACTTTGGCTGATATAAGACATCACACACACACACACACACACACACACACACACACAAAAGTCACCGCAAACCTGTTTGAGAAATAATACACTGACAAATATTTACACTACAAATGAATTTGACCTCTCAAGGGAGGACGGACACACACACACACACACACACACACACACACACACACACAAAGACAATACAGCAAACAAACCTTTTACTAAACAAACATGTGCTTACACTCACACACACTCAAACACACTGATATGAGGCTGATGATGATGAATAACGCTGTGCCACCTGCAGTGACTCATGCTGTGTGATAAGTTATTATTATATCACAGATGATTAATGAAATAAAGATCACCTGGAAGTGATATCAGCCAGAGGCTTTCCAACTTTCTCTACATTCATCTCATGGAAGATGAAAGCTTTTCAATGAAACTGTGAAAAAAAGTAAAGCTGGGGAGGCACTGCACATTTTTATCAATTTTTATGGGCCTCTTTCTGCATGAAAAATCCTACTACAGTAAAAGTACATAAGTATTATGAGCTTGATGTAGTTAAAGTATTGCAGTAAAAGTACATAAGTATTATGAGCTTGATGTAGTTAAAGTATTGCAGTAAAAGTACATAAGTATTATGAGCTTGATGTAGTTAAAGTATTGCAGTAAAAGTACATAAGTATTATGAGCTTGATGTAGTTAAAGTATTGCAGTAAAAGTACATAAGTATTATGAGCTTGATGTAGTTAAAGTATTGCAGTAAAAGTAGTGGTTTGGTCCCTCTGACTGATATATTATTATATATGACATCATTAGATTATTAATACTGAAGCATCAGTGTGTAAGCAGCATGTTACTGTTGTAGCTGCTGGAGGTGGAGCTAGTTTCAACTACTTTATATACAGTTAGCTAGTTTAGTCCAGTGGTTCCCAACCTAGGGGTGGGGCCCCTCCAAAGGGTCAGCAGATAAATCTGAGGGGTCGTGAGATGATTAATGGGAGAGGAAAGAAGAAAAAACAAAGTTCTGATACACAAATCTGTTTTCACTTTTTGGACTTTTTCTCAGGTAAAGTACAAATATCTCAAAATTGTATTTAAGTACAGCTTTAGTAAATGTACAGACTGAATAAAAAGTTGTGTAGCCTTTAGGCTACAGGGTGTAATTCAGGTTTACCTCAGAAAATGAACTTTGGCTGATATAAGACATGTTTGTTTGCTGATATGATGACACTGATATGTCAGCGCTTTCAGTAAAATATAAAACTTATCAAGTCATAATCACTATTAGGAGACTCACAAGTCAGAAAAATTGTGTTCCTTTACCTCGATGAACACACACACTGTAGTTTATTATGATTCAACCCCACAGACACAAAGTTCTGCCGCCAGAAGGAGCAAAAAATATGTATTAATCTGCTGCTGAGAATAGATGAACAATTTACTCCTGCTGGGTAACGTTTCTTAAAAACTACAGTGCCCAGCTGTTTTAGGAAAATACTGAACCTTTTTTACATTATCAGGAACCAACTAACAACCAACCAAACAGCCAAACAGCCAAACATCCCTTCGGGGGCAGGGTAGGGATGGGAAGGGAAACTTCTGCCACCTGCAGAAGTTTTCAAATGAGTCAGCAGTCGGCAGGTTTGTCTCGGACACAGGAAGGTCAGTGGGGTGAGGAGGCTGATGAAGGACTTTGTGGAGTGATGTCAGTGAAACCAACTCCAACTTAATGCAAACAAAACTACTTTTACAAGTCAAAACACCAGTGAGAGTCAAGTTTACGGATACCCGAGAGGTCACCTCAATAAAAAGTTGTCACTGATGTCCTGCATGAGAGGGACAAAGTTGACTCAGAGGTGGGTTCCTGTATACTTTACCTGTAGAAAAGGCGCTAATACTAAAACAAAAACCACCACTGCTGACAGCACCGTCAGCCATGTTAATGCTTTTTCCAAAATGCTGCAGCTATCAATTTTAGGGTTTCTCCAGTGAATCGGCGGAAAATCTCTGGCATTTTAATGTGACATTAAGGAAAGTTTTGGATCCAACATGGTGAGACAGGACAAAATAAGTGCTAGTTTGCCGGACGAGCGAGACACCCAGACCCTCGTCTCTAATCCCTGGTGGTTGACACTGAGGTTGAGTTCAGATAGTTTCCAGCCAGAGTCGAACGTCAGCACAGATCCCCCATCACTGTGACTGTTTTCCACCCATGCAGTTTGAGTTTCTGCAGGTGGTTTCTATGTCTGTTCAGCCATGATTATTAAAAGAAAATTAAAAAAAAATAAAACCCTCTACAGTAGGAAAGAGCTTACAGACGGAAAGTCTTAAAGAGGACATATTCTGCACATTCCCAGGTCTATATTTATATTCTGGGTCTCTGGGTCTTAAAAACTCCTTATTTATCTTATACTGGCCCTTTATGCAGCCCCTCAGTTCAGCCTCTGTCTGAAACAGGCTGTTTTAGCTCCTGTCTCTTTAAGGCCCCCCTCCTGATGAGCCCGCTCTGTTCTGATTGGTCAACTTCAGGAAGCTTCCCCCGGCTCTGGAGGCTACATAAACAAGCTATAGTAGCACAATTTCACTTCTTTTTCTCGTTCTTTACTCAAAATGGAAACTTCTCAAGTACATCTGTACATGTTCGAGCCCGAATCAGATCCGAAATATGCGAGTAGACAACGTGAACAAGCCATGAAACAACTTTAGCAACAAAGGCTGCCAACGGACGGCCATTTGTTGGCATGTGCGAACAATCTGACGTCATCACGAGGAGGAAGTAGAGGTAACTTTGCAAACGAAATGTTGCGAGCGGGTTGAAGCCCTGGATTTTCACTTGCAGACAATGTTTTTACATATGTTCACCTCAAGTTTTGGGACTTTGACCATGTTCAACATCTGACATCATAACAGTATAAAAATAACAGAAATCACAAAAAGCACAATATGTCAAGCAAAGTGAAACGCGCCACTTACAGCCGCCAGACACAGAAAAGGAAGATACACCTGTGAGCAGTTATCACTAGAACATCATTTACACCTTGTGAGCACAGAAACGTCTGATTAACAACCTGACAGCATCGTGGTGAAGCTGTTGCTGGAGCTCTGAGGGCTAAATTAGACAAACAGAGAGGAAACTGCTCCAGACAGCAACGCATGAGTCACAGCAGGTTTTAAAGCCTTTTTTTTTCCCTTTTTCTTGTGATTTCTTTAGGTTTACAGGCTGATTGTTGCTCAGCAGTCTGACAGATTAGCTCCTGCACTTTCTCCAGCAGTGACTGATCTCCTAACGCCTCAGTTTGAGGATTACAGCAGCAGGTCAGCAGACCACACTGTCAAGACTGAATATTCAGAAACTGAAAACAGCATACATGTCCAGAAACCATCCTCACATCATCTAGAAATGATTTAAAAAGTATCCAGAAATGACACAGGAACTATTCCAGAAATATTCTAAGAAATGAAGCACAAGTTCTACAAAAATGTAGCCCAGAAATAATCCAGAACATCTCCATAAAATATGCAAGAAATCATCCAAAAGAAATTGCAGGCACAACCTAGAAACTACTGCTGTTGAATATTTACTCGATCAAACGATTCATTGTTTGGTCCATAAAATGTTAAAATGGTAAAAAATGTTGATCGCTGTCTCCTAAAGCCTGTTTTGTGCCAGCCAACAGTCCACAACCCAAAGATATTCAGTTTACTGTCAGAGGACTAAAGGAACCAGAAAATATTCATATTTGAGAAGCTGGAATCAGAGAATATATATTATTTTCTTAAAAAAAATGACTCAAGATGATTAGTCAATTATTAAAATAGTTGGCAATTAATTTAATAGTTGGCCACTAATTGATTAATCGACTAATTGTTGCAGCTGTAAAGTTCTCCTGCACTGAAATTCAGTTTGGTGCTCTGCATTTAAAAAGAAAGCAGTGTCTGTATTCTCCAGAGCAAAGTCAGATTTGACTGTAAAATTTTGGTATTTTTGCTGAAGAAATGACTGAAACGATTAATCAAAATAGTTGTCGATTAATTTTCTGATGAACGACTAATAGATCAATTTTCAGTTCTAAAACAATTAAGAAACTTTCTCAGAGTGTATCCACAAATTCTCCAGAAACTATCCAGACCCACAGATGCTCGATACAACAGATTAGACGCACACACACTTTCAGTCACCATGGAAACCCCAGTAAAACTCCCCAGGAGGAGAAGGCCTCTGTCTTATTTACCAGACAAACATCAGTAAACATGTGTGTGTGTTGTGAGATGATGGGGGAGTAACCAAGGACCCCCCACATTGATGTGGCTCAGAAAAGCAGCTTTTTAAACAACATTAGCATTAAAAAACATCAGTTTGGGCTGAGTTTTGGGCTCTGTTGTACCAAAAAAGTGTTAAAAAGTAGAAAAATCGTCTTTAAATCTCTTTCACGGCTCTACTGAGTGACTGACAGATCCTTTCTTCACCAGAGGAAGCGAGAGAGATTAAGGTTTACAGCTGTGTTTTACAGTCAGGCAAAGCAAATGGCTGGCTGCGCATCGCTCGACTCTGGGGTTACCATGGCGACGGAGACAGACAGTTCCCCAACAGCGACCTGTATCTAAAATGTCATCATCACTCGAGCTCCAGGCGGGTCAGAGTGTCGGGGCGGAACACTCAACCTGCTCGCTGAGGGAGCACCGTGGCCTGGCCACCGACTGCCGGGAGGCCTGGGGGAGGGTGGGGGGGGGGAGAACCAGCAGGAGACACAACCACACACACACCTGTTTGATACACACTATCTAGGAGTAAAAGAGATTTGTCAGAGCCTGAAGTCTTCCACAGTTGCAGTAAAAATCAGTCAAACGAGGCTTTCTCATAAGATTTTCTGACATTAGCATGAAGTCCAAAAGCGAAGATGAGTTGTTGTTTGACAGGAATAATGTGCAGCAGGAAGTGAATTATCATGCTTCATGTTTTGATGCTTGTTTAGTGAATCATAAACTTCCTTCCCAGTAGAAAACTGTCTGGAAAAGTTTGTTTAAAGTATTGATTTATTAAGCTGCAGGATGGTTAATGGATTCTCTTCCAGGTTTGCTGTATTTATTAGACCATGATGATGATTTAATAAAAGTCAGACATCAATCTATTTGAGGTGTTAGTGTCCCTCAGGATTAAGTTGATAGATTTTTGAATGGAGGCTGGTGTGACGATGTCTCTCTTACAAACAAAGAAAAACAAGCAGTAGCACAGATCTGATAGAGATGCAGGAAGGTTGCGGGTTGAAGTGCCTTTGAGCAACACACACCCTTGATAAAGGCATCAGGTTCAAGTCGATAAAATCTTCATTAAATTAAGCTCCACATAAAGCTGCGACTGTATTTACAGTGTTACTCATGTTGGTGGTTTGAGTTATACTCTGTGTTGACTTGTGTCATGTGCAGAGAACGTTTGAGGCCTGAGGCCTGAAAACCTGCTAAATACTAATGTAGAAAAAAAAAAACTTTTGTGTCTGCAGATATACTGTAGTTCATGTTTTAAATACTTCTGCTGCACTCACTTATAAACAAATGGAAAAGAACTTACATACAGTTGACCCACAGAGCTCAGAGGAATACAATGCAGATTAGTAGATTGATTAAAATATGAATAACCTGGTAAATAATTTTAGTCTTTTTATTCAGTAAACATACTGTAACATTTGCAGCTTTTCTGTTCATTATAAACTGAATATGTTGTTTTTTGTTTGTTTTCTTGGCTGCTGATTAGAAATAATACAGTTTAAAGTGAATTTATAACTCACTGGAGAGACACTATAGATGAGAAACTAAACTTACTGTATTATAGTTGCTCCACAGTGGAAAAATACCACCAATCATCACAAAAACTTCAATTCCAACCATCTTTGTTGCATTTCATACCCCCCTTGTTTTCCCCATATTTCCTTTCTAACGTAATTGCTGCTTTTTATCTGGAGAGTGGGTTGTTCTCTCCACTGAAATCTGTCTAATAAAGCCAAATAAGACAAAAAAATCTTTAAAAAATAGATATTAGGAGATAAAACACTTTGCAGCGTACACTTTGCAGATTTACTACAGAGTCAGAGAGGAGCTCCATAAGCACACTATCAGGATGTTATCGGAGCTAAAAAGATTCAAAAATTAAACTGAAAATTATTTGGCAACTATCTTGATCGATTAATTTAGGGCTGCAACTAACAAATATTTACATTACATACAGAATATTTTCTCGATTCATCGATTTGTCAGAAAACTGTCAGAAATGCCTGTTATAATTTCTTAGAGCCCACGGTGACATCTTCAAATGTCCAGGTTTGTCTGATCAATAGTCCAAAATCCAAACGCATTCAGCTTACTATCATTTATGACACAGAAAAGCTTTTCAGAAGCTGCAACCTGTAAATGACATTTTTCCTTCAAAAATGACTAAAATGATCATTTTCTGCATCAAGTAATGGAATAGGTGTTGAAGCTCTAAATTAATTGTTCATTTTTAAGGAAAAATGCCTAGTTCAGCTTCTCAAATGTGAGGATTTGTTCATTTTCTTTGTCATACAGGATGGCAAAGTATATAGATTTATGTTTTGGACTGTTGGTCAGACAAAACAAGCTATATGAATACATTAACTTAGGCATTTTTCACTATTTCCTAACATTTTACAGACGCTCCACTCAGTACCATCTACTGCAGATAACATATTGGAATATTATACAGTTGGCACATAAGATGACGCCACTGTCCTTCTAGAAATAGCAACTGGGCACCACTATACAGTATATCACTATCAGTATATCATTCAGTCATATGACTATACAGAGTACAACAATAACACATACAAAGTGCCTGAAAGAGCGGGAATATTATAGAAATACCAATGAAGATGAAGTGCCAAAAACTCAACACAAACTGCAAATAACTATGAATATTATAGAGATAAACACCAAAAAACTCCCAGTGCAGCAAAGTCAAATGTCTTTATATGGTGACTGGGCAGCAAAGAAACTCACTATAGGAATATTTAGGAATATTATGGGATATAAACGGTGTAGCAAATAGTGATACACCAGGAAATTAAACATTACAATGCCATATAATAAATTATTTAATTGTTGAGTAGAATACACCAGCAACAAAAGTGTTAGACCAATGAAAACTCACCTTGCGGAAACAGAGACATTATTAATCATAATTAAAAGGAATAAAGACCTTAAAGTCAGTATGATCTTACTACTGGGTGTCATATACACATTGCCGATATATTGTAGAGGTTGAACACCACAATATAATCCACTATAAGAATATCATTGGACTGTTTTAGAGGATGGTTGTAGGCTTTTCCAAGATAAGGCTGAAATTTGAATGTAGTCTGGTTGCTGTGTTAATGAGCCTGTTAGCCTGCAGAGTAAATTCACTGCACTTCATCTGATCAGCACCGAAGTGAACAGAATGTTACAGAGAAACCAGCAAGATCAAACATACAGAAGTGTGAGCTGTTATTTCCATCCAAACTTACCGGAGAGACGGTCTCCGGCGGCGGGAACAATCCTTCGCAGAACTCCCGTTGAAAAATGATCAAATTTACAGCAAAACAAGATTTACTGATCCAGTTTTACTCCGGCTGGTATCCAAAGGCAGCGCGCGCTGTGCAGCCGACCACCGGCTGTGTGCGCGTGAGGTGCGGAGAGAGAGAGAGAGAGAGAGAGAGAGAGAACCCCAGCCAGCCTGCGCATGCGTGATCACTCAGGTGTAATGGCGAAGGAAACATTTTCTCTTGCACACGCCCACCTGCACAAGTTGCACATGTCTCTTCTATTTATGGTGACCTGAACTGGAAAAAAGAATGAAGAATATCAGACAAATATTTTTTAACAATAAAATGAAAGCGGTCTCATTTAACATTTTACATAGTATATATCCTGTAAAGTTCAGTGGTTCCCAACCTGGGGGTCGGGACCCCAACAAAGGGTCGCTGGATTAATCGAAGGGGTCTTTTGCCAAGCTATCTTCTAATTTTTGTTTTATTTCCTCTAGAGCTGCAAGGTTAGTTGATGAATTGATTAGTCAATCGACACATTAATCAGCAACTATTTTGATAAATAAAAATTTTAGTCAGTTTTTAAGCAAAACTGAAAAAAAGCTGTTTTCAGCTTCTCAAATTTGATGATTTTTTGCTTTTCTTTGTGGAACATGATGATAAACTGAATATCTTTGTGTTTTGGATTGTTAGTCAGACAAAACCAGATATTTGAAGATGTAACCTTGGACTGTGGGGAATTTTAACAGATATTTTTCACTATTTTCTGACATTTTGTGGACAGAACGATTAACCGATGAATCAAAATAATAACTGGTAACAACTGGTAGATAATACAACATGTGAGGGGGGGTTTCAGGCAGTGGCGGACTCAGGCTGTCTCAGGAGCAGGGGCGAAAAAATATAAAGGGCACCTAAGAGGGCACTTTATCATACTGTGGTGGCACCTACGAGGGCACTTTATCATACTGTGGTGGCACCTAAGAGGGCACTTTATCATACTGTGGTGGCACCTAAGAGGGCACTTTCGTTGGTTAATTTATCTTGAAAATAATTAAATTGAAAAAAGGTTAGCTTTTTAATCCAGCTATTTATAATTTTCGGCAAATCCCAGATACATAAAGTGAAATGGACCAATAGAAAACTGAACTTTACCTTATTGATATTGAGCTCTATTATAACTCTCTAGTCAAACTGCAAAATAAAAAAGCAACAAAGACCCAAACAATAATTGAAACATATAATTATTGACTAATGTGACTTGATTTTTAATCTGTACCCCCTTTATTTATTGATTTTTTCCTCCTACTATGTATTATTTTGTTTTTATTGAATGTAAAAATGTAAAAATATTTTATTATGTCATATTGAAATCCCTGGCACTTTGTTTCCTCTTTTTGTTCTTCACACTTGTTTATATGTTACTGTTTTTTGAGTTTGACTGGTGTCAATAAAGTTGGGAAAGTAAGGATGTTGTGTAAAATTAACTGACATCCAGTTGAGTGTGTGTGTGTGTGTGTGTGCGGCCCAGATAAGCTCCTACAGCCACCCCGCCTTTGGCAACATCCAATCAGGGCTTCCCCCTCACACGCAAACACACACACGGTTATCATTTCATGTATCAGCAGTTTTCCTCCTTGTCTTTAAAAAAATATAGTCAATAAACAAATAAATATCAATAAAAACAGGTCACATCAACACAAACGATTAAGAAACAACCAAACAACACTTGAATAAGAGTCTAAATGACCACCATCTTAGTTTAGCATGTTAACATTACAGACTGGGTGACATGTTGACTGTTTGTTACAAGTGTTCAGAGTTCAGCTGAAGTCAAGTCACTTCAATTTTATTTATATGGCGCCAATCCACGACAGAAGTTATCAGGGCACTTTTCACATAGAGCAGGTCTAGACCGATTTTTTGTGGTAATCATCTGACCCCTAAATTTCATCTTTTGACTCCAGATTGAGAACCACATGTGAACTACTTTAGTCCTGTCAGCTTTTTCCATGACCTCTGACCTTCAATATAGTTCCTTCACTTCTGTACTTGAGTGATACAAGTTAATCAACACTTCACTGAGTTTCGGTCCAATGACACGAGAGAGAGAGAGTCTGTGTTCAGTAACTTGTTGACAGTGGTGGAAGAAACACTCAGATAAAAATACTTCATTACAAGTAAAAGTCCGGCATTTAAAATCCTACTTAAGTAAAAGGTATAGAAGTATTACCAGTTACATTTACTTAAAGTACTAAAATGAAAGTATTCAGGCTGTGAATGTTATATTAAAGAAATTGACCTAAGTACATACTGATGAGTCAGTGGAGCTAGTTTAAACTGCTTTGTAAGATAAATCTGAGGGGTTTGGAGATGATAGATTGGGTAGGAAAGAAGAAAAAACAAACAAAAAAAAGTTCTGCTATATAAATTTGGGTTATTTAATCAGAATATTTCTTTCATCTTTGTGTTTTTGTGAAATATTGGAGAGTTTTACCTCTTTGTCTCTGCAGCGGAACTTCAAACAAATCAGACATCTGAAACATGAAAAGGAGACACAAATACACATTGATTATTTTGCAAGATGTCAAGGTTAGGTGTGGGAAGGTTAAGACATTCTATAAGATTTGGTCCCCATTCCTAGACTATATTAGACTGGCAACCATGGTGATGAAGGGTCTGGTGGACCATAGTTAGGAAACCACACAATGTACTAATGCATAACTGATTTGATATGGGATTGTATGGAGTACAATATGCAAGGAGTTAACGATGCTGTACAGGTATGTAAGACCTGGATGCTGTCTCTGATGGGGGTGACTCTTCCTTTACTTATCTATATTATTTTGTTTTATAATTTTTTGGTTGTTCTGGATATGTGACATGTTTTTGCTACTGTTTCATTTGTTGGTTTTCTGATGCTGTACTGCATGTAGGGAAGTAACCCTATGTTTCTTTCAGCCTTCCCCCTTGTTTGTACATGTTTGTAAACCAGGAAGCTCAATAAAGATATTGACCAAAAAAAAAAAATTAAAAAAAAAAAAATTGGGAAGCACTAGAAGCACTCCTTGAGTAAATGTACTTAGTTACTCTCCACCACTGCTTTTTGCTGTCTGTTCTGCTGTTGAAATGTTTGTGAAAACGAGCCTGAATGCAGGAAGAAACAGTCACACAGACAAACAGTGGACTCAGTTTGTATGTTGGAGTTGCCTGGTGAATAATTGCCTCTATTTAAAGCAGTCAGAGCAACAGAACCACAAACAGACTAGAGATTCATTGTAAAATCATCCCACTGATCCCCCACACTTAGACAGAAACACACATACTGCATACTAATCCTAACTGTGTTGTAAGTTCACATTTCTTGATGTTTTTTTATATCCTGGTCCTGAAAGTAAATACAATTTATTTCAGCTGCATTTTTTCATAAACATGACCTGGACGAGAATTTTACAACTAAGCAATTAAACAAGATGATTAGCCTCAAATGGTGAACCTCACTTTAAATTCACTTCGCTGGAGACCTGCAGCTCACATAGCAGTAGTCCATGCAGAAAATACATTAAAAATCAATATTTTTTTGATTTGGAGTGAAAGAAAGTGAAAACCACCATGGAGAGGAAGGTGAAAACCAAACTGTGTGGCAGTAGAAAGCACCTGAAAGATGCACCAAACTGGGGCTGGTAAATTATTAATTATTGGTCATCATCCAAGTCATTGTTTATGATATTAAAATGATCCTGTTAGGACTTTGACATTTATACTTATACGTTTTATTGGTTTACATTTACATAGAAACCACTTTTTAAATAAAGATCAGTCACTCTTTTGCTTTCAATAACTTTATTTGGCAGTTTTTTCAAACAACAATAAAACAATTTCTGCACATTTTGGTCCTTTTTTGTCATTTATACTGGAAATGAAGAAGAAAATCCCACTTTAACTCTAATGTTTTTGGTCTTACTAGCACAAATGGATTGCAGGTTGACTTGAGACTGATCCATTTTTCAAGATTTTTACAAACATTTGAGATCAGTCTGCTGGAGGAAAGCCAGGGGACAACCAGCACTGTTCCTGCTGCTGCTGGAAAAACCCCAAAACATTCATTCCCCTGCTGAAAATCCAAAATGTTTCCTCAATAGTTAACTGCACAGATTTCTGTTTGTTAACAGAGGTTACAAATGATTTAATTTATGTTCTGGTTTTCATAAAACCCTGAAAATCATTAAGGGAGACTGGAGTAAGTTTCATATCAGATTGGAGAATATAATGATTTCCTCAGGAGGTGTGATGGCCAATAACTTTCCTCTTTTTGTCTTACAAGGGTTGAAAAAAAACAAACATTTAAGTGAAAGGGCACTCAATTTAAAAATTCATCATTATGTTTCCTGTGGTGTAGAATATATAATAAGAGGTGGACATTTCCAAGAGGCAAATGTAAAACCAAGCTAGAAAGGACATGTCCTGTACATGTAATTATCTCTTTTCTTTTGTTTTCCAGTGATTATCAGGTAATTAGTTATGATTTTTTTGTGTCATGTTTCCAATGATCCCAAAATAATAATTACAAGGTAAAAAGTCTTGGTAGCATATTTTGTCATGACCATGACCATTTTGACAAATTGAAATCACAAAATAATATACATTTTCAATAAAAATTATAATCATTTAAAGAACAAAAACAAATAATGGAAAAAATAAATTAACTGTGTTATTATCACCTGGAAACAAAATCTCAAAAAACAAAATTTGCCTCTTGAAACGTGTATTATTTAGAGTCAAGTTTACAATGCTGTTGTGTTTCTCTTCTCAAACTTATTTGATAAAAACTTTCTGTTCTGTTTCTAACTTTGACTGGTGGTTGTTTTTGGCCTCTTATCACATGACAGGAACTAGTTTTAAATGTTTTAATTGAGTGGAATTTCCCTTTAAGGTGATATTTTATCCAGGTTTTTCAAAACATACACTGACTAAGTAAAGACAATTCAGTGTACAGTATATAAAGTTTTTTTTAAAATGAGTAGGGTTTTGGGGATATTATTGCACAAAAACATCCACAGCCATTGCATAGTTGTTGTAATAATAAGGCCTTGAGGTACAGTGACAAACAAAAACACTTTCATACATGTTAAGAAAACAGTCTGAAAGGAGTAAATTCACTGAACATTTCATCATACAGTATCATGGGAAATATTGAAAGCAGGTGATGCTTCAGAAATGCATTTTAAGTGCAAGGAGTGCAAGAACATACAGTAGGTGGACAAAATAACAGGAACATTTCACATTATGATGCAATCTAATTCAACACTGCCTCAAAATCTACAATTAAGGGTAATCAACAAAAATAAACCATATGAGCTTCACAATGTTCAGGATGTTGCATTGGACAACATCAAACCATCAGGGTGTTTCTGTTATTTTGTCCACCAAATGTTGGATCAGGATGAACAGGTGGATTTTTGGTCTTGATCAGAAAAATACATATAAAAGCAGCACAATTACTCAGCATTTTAAACTAAACTGAACATCTTTACCAGCATGATATTTTGGGGGTAACATGATAAAAACATAAAAACTGGTCTTTTTGGCTCAATTGCAAAGTGTGCAAAAGGAATATTTGGTTTCAAATTTTAATGAAGGCTAAGAAAGTAATGATAATGTTGCCTTTTGATCAAACATTGATCATATGTTGCCTGATATGCTTGCGACAGCCAAACTTTCCTCACTAACAATAAAGACAATCATGCACAAAAACAGGCAGCATTTCTTAAGTTTTAGAGACTGAACATACTAGACTGGCAACTCAACTGATTTCTTGTTGTTTTTTTGTTGTGTAGCTGTCTGATAGAATAGTTAAAATTAATATTAAGTCAATGTACATGGACCTGTCTATCAACTGGAATGTAACTGGAGTGCAACACTGGAGTGTATTGAGAAGTGCCAACCACTATAGGTTCTGGATGCAATTTAAGTTCCAGTTAATCGTATCTGTATAGGAAGCCAGCTGAGGTTTAAACACTTTTAAAAAGCTTACAGACTGATGATGATATAGCGTTTGATTAGACAGACAGTAAATAAACACCAGACACTTTGGCTACTGATGAGACATTGCCTGAAAGATTGGTTATAACCAACCTTTCTTTACCAACAAGCAAGACAACATCGTCTGCATACAGCAACATTTTTTGGCTTCTCGGAAAAAAAACAGTGAAGGAAATGACCAGCAGACAACCAGACAAGGACAACTGAAACTAAATCTGTGGCTGGAAAGTTAAGTAAACAAGTGATCATCAACTGTCCAAATCTTTCCTCAACATGTAGTCAGCTGGTGCGAGGGAGTTTTTTCAGTTTCAGTTGAGATTTTAACTTTTTGTGACTAGTATTAGACTAGAGCTGCAATGAGTAGTTGATTAATCGAGCGACAGAAAATTATTTGGCAACTATTTTGATAATTGAATAATTGTTTTAGTTATTTTTTAAGCAGAAATGCTAGAAATTTGCAATGCTTGACATTAAAACCAGTGAAAGTGACAGTCAGAGCTGGCTTAAAAAGGCAAGCTGTTACCTGAATGTTTTGTATATTATTTTAAAAAATTAGACAAAAATTAAATAGATTTAATAGCTTTGGAGCTCAGTGAATCCAGATATTATCAAAATATAACTGGCTATAGGAATCCGACCCTAGCTGGTGAAAATGTTTTCCAGCAGTGGTGTTGAGGCACTTTTAGTGGCTGTAAGTTTCTGACTGCAGTGGCTGAGGATTTTTAAAGTTCAAAGAAAGGCTTAGTGCCTCACAGAGGATTAGATGGATTTACTCCCAAACACAGTGAGACAGAGGAAAGAAAACCAGGAGGGGTACATATATATGTGTGTGTGTGTGTGTGTGTGTGTGTGTGTGTGTGTGTGTGTGTATGTGTATGTGTTGCTGTTAAACAGGTCAGAAGTCACAAGTACTGTATGTCTGTGAGAGCATGTGAGGCACAGAAAGAGATTTCTTGAGATGCTTTTGTCCTTAATATAATCTCAACAGTTCAAAATGATGAACATCCTTTTCAGAACTTTCTTGACTGACTTTTATGCTGTTCCACAACGTTTTGAAACCTGGAAAATCAACATTTTCTAGGCCTTTCCAGGCCAGCAAGAGAAACCCCAGGACCCAGGAACCCCATTCAATGTCCAAAACAATGAATTTCCCTCTGGCATAATAATCTCAATAATCTAACTTCCCATTTCTGTAGTGACCTCTCTTTTTCAGAGTTTTCCAGAAGCTGGAAATCCATCCCAATGCCACAAAATTCAATTTCACTATTATAAATAGGCATAAATCAAATTCCTACCTATCTACCTGACTAACTGTCAAGGTAGATAGTCTAAATTCCCAAACAATCCTCTCTCAAACCTTTCCAACAGCAGCGTCCATGAACCCCAAAATGTCTTCTGAACCCACATCTGTCCACCTGCCACACGGTGATTTTTTCTTGTTGTTGTTGTTGTGTCAGCAGTCCTCCAGCCAGGAGGGGGCGTCCATGCTGGGGTTGTTGAGGTGTTCGCCAGCCTGCTGGATGTTTTGCTCCAGGAAGTTGTGACATGATAAACTGTGAGCTGCTATAGCGCTGTGGAGAAGCCATAACTGGTTATGAAGGACTTTGACCTGGAGGCAGAGAGAGAAAATAAAGGATATATCAAGTCTGAACCCACTAGAATGTGAAACTATTTACTTTCTTTGTGTAATTTTTCATGAATAGTTATGAATCAATTTTAGCATTTTCATAAAACAACACTTATTCGTCAAACCAGGGTCACCACTGCATTTAACTGCCCTGAAATCACACACTTACTGGTCATTATTTCACTGCTCTAACTGGAGTTAGAGTGTCATTAGAGTGTCTGCTGAATTGTAAATTTAGATATTTAGGGCTGCATATATAATTTTTGGTACCAACAGAAATGTGTTCATAGTGCAGAGTATTGAATGCATGCTATCGAAAGCACTGACTTGTAACTTTGTTTACTTTTTTTGATCAGATAGTTCCTGATTTAAATAAAATTGCCAATTTTAGACATTTTTTTGTAAAGTTGTTGTATGGCCCAAGTGATATTATTCCTCCTGTTTCCTACCTCTAAACAAAAAGTTATTTATCAGAGAATCTATTTCCTACTTAATGAGTTTTATGCAAACTTTCAATTTGCCCACAAGTGTAAATGCCAGAAATCTGGAGAAAAAAAAGGACTTTATACTTGACTGATTTAGAAAAGTTGGTGTAACTGTTGACATCATATTGTCATCTATTTCTGGCAGTTCAGGAACACCAGCAACGAATGGAAAAATAAATCATGTCACAAAAGAAGACTGTTTCCTGGTCTTCCAAAACTCTGATCTGTCTCTCAGTCTGTCTCACCTTGTTCTCCTCCAGCAGCTTGAGTTTGACGGACAGGTCGTCTTTGACCTTCTGGTACTTCTCCCTCTGGCTCTGGAAGTCTTTCTGGGCCTGCTCCAGTTTGGGCAGGGTGATGGCATCTCGGGGCCTCAGATTCAGCTCCTCCAGGTCGACTCGGTACGCGTCATACTCGATCCTGGAAGTCAGAAAAATTTGCATGGTCAGCTACAACAGCCGTCTTCCAACTTTTTTTTTGCACTACAGACCATTAAAAAAAAAAAAATTGTCCTGAGGTCCTGTTGGGGTATCACTGAAATGGATGGTAGGCACTAGGTCGGTAAAACACTTTAGGCCTTTTATCTCCTTCCTCCTCTGAAAAAACATGTCCTGAGTTCATGCTATTGTTAGTAGACAACTAACAATGTGCAGTTGTGATGTTATCTACTGCACAAATTAGGGGTGTAACAGTTCGTGTATTCATCACCTTTCTATATCATCCCTTTATAAAACTCAAACTGTCCTTGTGGCTGCGTTGCATTGTGGTTTATTTTCATCTCCTGTGAGTGCAGAGATTAGTCTCTCTGTCTCTTTTTTGGTGGATTTCTCCATGTTTAATTGTTGGATGTCAAAACTTTTTCTGCTATTAAACTCATAAATATCTGGATATGACAGCTGTGACATCATGTACATCCATACTGTTGTTGTGTCTGGATGCTGACAGGAAACAGAATGTGTTTCCACCTACCTGACAGCCTCGTACTGCTTGGCGTTGATCATGGTGTCCTCGATGGTTTTGTTGACGAGAGTGTTCATGTCAGACGTGAAGGAGTTAATGGCCGCCGTCAGAGTCTCGCCGCTCTTAGACAGAAACTTCTGAGCTTCCGCATTCACACCAAACTCCACCTGTTGTACAGTATTACAATGATCAGATCCTCGTTAAGGCCAACTCTTAAAACGTGAGGATTTGTTGTTTCTTTCTGTTGGACAAACTCATGATGGACATTTTCTTTTTAAAACTTCGTCAGGGCATCATCAGAAGCAGCAACAGCAGTAGTACATTACTAGTTGTAAAGATAACAGCGATGACAATATTTTTAAACTCACATGCAGCGTTGGCGTTTTGAGGCTGAGCTCGTTGAAGGTGTCCCCCAGTGTCTTTTGGGTAACTGTGAACTGAGTGAGCTGATTGGCCAGCGTCTGAGCCAGCTTGGTCATGTGATCGTAGCGTTGTCGGTCGTCTTTGAGCAGCTCGAGGCGAGGCTCCAGGTCCAGATCCACCGTACGAGATCCACGACCCATTTTCTCTGACAGAGCCTGCCGGGTACACTGCAGACAGAGAGGGGGAGGGTGCTATTGATCTGACTATTTATTGACCATCTTTCACTAGATATCAGTTTCATTTTCTGCTTTGTAAACACAGATCTCGCTCTTCTCTCACCTTATAGGTGTTGATGCTCCACTTGCGGACTCTCTGCAGCTTCTCGCTGGCCGGGCTCTTGTTGTTGCCCGGGACAACCACAGGTCCACTCTCCTGTTTCTGGGGTGTCTCTGGTTCGTCTGTAGGTGAGGTCAAAGGTCAGAGTTACTGTGATGACATGAACTCAGATAAAATTTATTTCATAGGCTGAGTTGACAGATTGTCTGATAGTGAAAATACATTTTTACAAATGATTTAGTTTATTTCAGGAGACATCTTCAGTGAAGCAGTTAAACTTTTGAAATGAAATGAAATATCTTTGCATATTCATAGACTCTGGAATTTCTAATGAGGGAGAAGGAGAAGATGCCATTTTAAGGATTTTAACATGGTAATTATACTTTTTTGGAAAAACCAAATCAGGCACACAATCTTATTCTAAGCAGAGTATCTAAATACATGTCTGGAGGGATCTGTAAGTACGATTTTTCATGCAGGACTTTTACTTGTAATATAATATTTTTACATTGTTGTGTTGGTACTTTTACTTAAGTGAAGGATCTGAATGCTTCATACACCACTGGTCAGAACTCACATTTACCCTTCTTCTACTTTACTTACCTTTGCTCTGTCCCGTTTCCATGGTGATCTCTGGCATGGCCTCAGCTTGACAGGAAGTAACATCATTGTCAGCGTGGTTGTGGTTACTGTTCACTTCCTAAAAAAACAAACAAAAACACAATATAGTAAGTAAATACACATACACATAGTGCTGGGCTTCTCATCATAAAAAAATAGGGCATCCAATCAGCTTCAGGCCTCCTCCGGTTGGTTTTCATAACTGACTGAAAAGAAGAAAAATCTTTGAATACTTTTTGGACCGAAAGTTTTACTGTGGCTGACCTGTGACCGGAGGTCTTATCGGGTCCTCTTGGTTTCTAGTAACGAAGATCCAACACAGACATGGTCCAACTTAGTTCTGGTTGGGTCCTGTTGTTTTGCCACATTGTCAATATGTCTGATCACATGGTGCGCGAGAAAACTGCGTGGCTTTTTTTTTTTTTGGTTTGGATGATGGAGCAAAAAAAAAAAAAAAGACACATATTGCTTTTTCTTTCAACCCTGGCTGCTTGTTAGTTGTCGGTTTTGACCGTCCTCGGGTCCCTTTTGGGATCAGAGTCATCAGGTTAATTGTCAAGTAGGTTCACACCTAAAAGTAATTTGACTTGGTGTTGTGGTGTAAATAATCAAAAAATACAAGATAAGAGAAGATACAAGTAACACAAGAGTTCAGTAATTTGAACAGAGATGCTACAGAGTTTAAAATGAGGAGAATTAAATATTGTTTACAGTGTGAGGTCTGTTTTTGAACATTTTTGTACGTCAAACCACAGTTTGTTTTCTATGGGTCTGTTTTTGCATCTGGTACAAAATCTTAGACGAGTGAAGACCAGCAGCAGGCTGAGTTAAAGGCTGCAGGTTCAAATCTCAATCTCCCTCTCATCAGTTGCTGCCTCTGAGCCCTTTAGCAAATACACCAGCAGAGTTTTCCTGAGCTTCTGAACGCAACACGAACATCAGAAGTAGTCAACAGTAAAAAAGGTCAAAGGTCAGATGTCAGTGCACCGTGACAATATAGTAAGGATCACCGTGGGAACCGGAGCTTACGAAGGCCAATCAGAATCCAGATCAAAAGGTTGTGAGGTTGCCACGGAGATGATGGCTCCCTGATGTGATTGGCGGCAGGCAAATAGGTCAGAGGTCACTGGAGCACTCAAGACAGGAAATAGTCACCTGACGCAGATGAGAGGTAACGACACACACACACACACACACACACACACACACACACACACACACACACACACACACACACACACACACACACACACACACACACACACACACACTACTGCTGTCGACTCAGATTAGAAGAGATGACACACAAGAAATGTCAACAACCTGTGTGTGTGTACTTTCATAAATCTGGTCCCCAATCTTGACAGAGAATTGAGTTAATGTTTCTCACACACACACACACACCTGTGGAGGGCTCACCGGGCCGGAGGAATTTGGCTCAAAGTTGTTGTGTCGCATTGAAGAGACAGCGAGGCATGTAGTGACGCAAAACGAGCCACACACACACACACACACACACACACACACACACACACACACACACACACACACACACACACACACACACACACACACACACACACACACACACACACACACACACACACACACACACACACACACACACACACACACACACACACACACACTTTATCCACCTTTGCTTTCACCAAAGGTTAGAGAAGCTGGCGTGTGACCGGAAGGTTGCTGGTTTCTACAATAAGCTCTTAAAGGGAAAATCCACCCAAAACGCTTCAAAAACACACATTTATTTTTTGCACGTGTGGCTCCATTTACAGGTTTAACACGCTGTTATGTTGAATCCATCCTCACTTTCAACATCACAGCTTGGTTTGGAGCAATGAGCAACATTCACACAGTCCCCCTCCAAAAGATTGTTCACATCAGCGGCAAAATCATTGGACTGGGCCAGGAACCACTAACCAGTCCCTCCAGAAAATTGCGATTTTGCGATCGCAATAGTCAATGCAAATTCAAGAAACGTCCGCAATATTTGTGAGACCTGCAATTTTGCTAAATTACTGCAACTTCTCTGTATGAAATGACCAAATAAACAGCTTTTCATTTGGACTGATTGTCGCATTTTCGTGATGTGTAAAAATGAGCACTTTGGAAATGAAACTATATTTTTATGTTAATGGATTTGTTTTGGCATTATTGACTGATTTTATTTGGTGCTAAAGTTGAGGTGAAAGTTTATTTAATAAATGGGACTCAAGAACTGAACTGATTCCACGGTTCTCATGTTCAGAAAATAAATTTAAAAATATCACTGAAATATAGTTGTTTCTGTGATATGCAGTATGTTTTTCATCGAAGGAAGTGATTACATATAACTTAATAGTAGTTTTTAAAAAAATTTGCATTATTTTCCTTTGCTTGCAATTTTTCCTACAATTTTACAAAAAGAGCAAATAAAACGTAAATTGTATTGCAATTTTTGAGAAAAGCAAATTCAAGCATTTTTGGCCGCAATAATCACAAAAAAACTCAACAGAAATCCTGGAGGGACTGACTAAGCACATGATCAATACAGCCTTCTGCCCTCAGGCTGCAGATACGAGTATTGAAAACCAGGCAGACCACAGCAGACGTCACTCCAGCCTCCGTCCACCTTTTGAACTCTGGGTAACCTGATTGTCTCACACACTCACACTTTAAATGGGAGGCATGAGTGATCTTTTTAAATATGAGCTTTATGACCTTTTAGATTTTAACGTGTCTTTTACTTATGAGAGCTATTTAAATACTGGACTCACTTAACTGTTTGCTTGTGTGCATGATTTTGGGCAAAAAGGGTGTGTATCTGATGTGTGAAAAGATAATGTTTCAGTATGTATAGACTGAGAGACCTGTCAATTGATCTAGAGCTGCAACGATTAGTCGATTAATCGATTAGCTGTCAACTATTAAATTAAATGACAACTATTTTGATAATTGATTAATTGTTCGGAGTCATTCTTTGAGAAATAAAGTTCCAGCTTCTTAAATGTGATAATTAACTTATTTTCTCTGCTTTATCTTATTGTAAGTTGGATATATTTGGGTTATGGACTGTTGGACTGTGGAAAATATGAAAAGCATTTTTCACAATTTTCTGACTAAATAATGAACAAAGCTTTTGCACGAGCAGACTTGAGGGAGCTGCAGGTGAAATGCCTTGTTCAATCCATCAATAAATAAACTAAATAACCGCTCTGAGCGATAGCAAAGCCTTGTGGAATTAATGAAATTATATTTTTAAAAATAACAAACATGACTCATGATAGAAGACAAGTTAGTTACTTAGCAACTTTAGTCTATGTTGTGGAAAGTTGTCTTTAGCTTCACTACAGAGCATTTAAACACAACACAGTACAGATAACTGACAATGATGAAGACATCAGTCAATTCATGTTTCTCACTTCTTTTTTAGAATCAGGCAAAGTAAAAAGAAGTTGCAGTACACTTATTACTGAATTACTATTCTTATAGTTCAGTATAGTTAGTCAGTATATTTTAGTTAGGTTTTATTGACTGCATTTTTATTTCTTTGACTCCTATTTAACTTTAATAACTTGTTGTATTTGTGTTGTTTTTTTTTATTGAAACCAATTAATTTTTTGTGAAGTTTACTGTTTTTTAGTAATATTTGCTGCTTCTCATTCACTTCAAACTACTCAAACACAAACTACTTTCTATCAGCTGGTCTTTGTATCGCTGCTCTGCACACAGGTGAGTCACCTGCTGACATCACAGCAGCAGGACCACTCCTGTTAGCTGCCATCCGTATTCAACCACTCGCTGTCACCGTTTATCACTCTGGTTTGTTTTTGTTGTCGTGACAACTGCTGATAACATTGTGGAAGCTGTTAGCGAGCTGTTTTATTCTTTTATTTAACAGGTTACATAATGTGTGTGTGTGTGTGTGTGTGTGGAATATCTACAAAGAACAAATAAATCCATCATGTCTGTTTCATATGTGTATAATATACAGTGTTAACATGCTCAGTCGGTCATTTAGCTGCAGGCTGCGACTATGTGAACATAAACGGATGCATGGATGTGTGAATATACACTAACAATGTTTTACTGAAGGCGTCAGTTGGAACATTTTCTGGTGTTTAAGATTTTTGGGTGTGACACGCCTGACAGGGTGATCAGTTTGTAGGCCAACCAGTGCTAGTTTGAAAATGTGAGTATTTAAGTGATCAGTGATCCACACGTATAACTCCAGACATGTAAATCCTTTTTTCCTCAATTTCCTCAATTCAGATACGCAGGATCTCACAAACTTTAAATTTAATGCTTAGAGCTCATTTGGTGAAACAAAATACTTTTTGTCTTTCTCTAATATCTTTTCTAGCACACTATGCTCGTTATAAACAATTGCTTTACAGGTATGTATGTATCTTATATTTATTTTATTGTTGCCACATATAATTTATTATAATTTTTTTTCTATTTTTGTATTTTTTTGTATGTTGTACTTAATGTATTTTTTTTAATCTTTATTTAATTTCTGTTAATTTCAAATGTTCAGATATGTTTTTACTATTTGGATGAGATGCACAAGCACAATCCTTTCATACTCTTTTAATGCATTTTGTTTTTTGTATCTTATTATGCATGTGAAAAACTTCTGTTTATGTTTGTGGTTTCAAACTTTCTGTTAAGTTCTGTAAAGATCAAACATCCTTTGTTTGATGAGCAGACAATTAGATAAATACTGCAGCGCCCCCCTAAGGCCAAACAGAGTAAATGTTGAAAACACAAGAACAGATGCATTAATCTACAATACTGTAAGTGCAATAACAGCTCCGCAAATAAAAAGCCAATAAGAGTCAATTTTTGATAAAACACTGTCTGTTCCCATTTGGGCTGAAGGTCTTAGCAAACTTCTTTTAATTCCTGGCAGACGAGGCACGGGGAGTGCATTGCTGCCTCTCGCCAGTTAAAAACAACAATGCATTTGGTTTTTGCAAACAGAAATTATGTGCATGTTTATTTGCATATAGAGCCGGGGAAGTGGGATCTGATCACAAGTGGTCACTCAAAACGCATGTGGAGACATTTAGCGCATAGAGCATTTTAATACCAGGTGTGAACAGGGCACCTGGTTGAGTATGGAGAGCAAAAAATCCTGCAAGGAGTAGTTTGTCATATTGTCAAGAATATCATTATCGCTGAAATACCCTGAAATATCGTGATATTACTTTATCATATCGCCCAGCTATACTGGAGCTAAACAATGAGCTGAAACTCACTATAAAGCTCCGTAAAGCCGAGGGGAGCTGCAGAGTCACTGATAATTCTCTGTAGGTTCATCACTACGATTTCATACATTGTTGTTGTAAAATATATCAATTATAGCTGCTTTATGTTTTAGGAAAACACACCCAGCTGTGTCTGAGATCCCTTTTTTCCCCCCTAACCTCAATGTGGGAGTGAAAACTAAAAGTCTGTTTTGACAGTAAGAATTATTTTAAAATCAGTTTTCAACACTCTGATTCAGTTAAACGGGGCAGAGGAAATGTCAGTAATGAGGGGTTTTCATGCCATCTCACCCTGGAAGGAGCCTCCTCCTCCTGGACGCTGACGCTTCCTCTTTGCTCTGCCCCCTCCATCCTCTTCCTCCTCCTCTTCTTCCTCCTCTAGACAAAACAGAAAACATCAATCTACAATGTTTCTTGCAGGTTTTTTTTTTTTTTTACAGTGTCAGTCCAGCTTCAGCGGATCAACATGTATTATCAAACAGGTTTATTATGTTGTAAGAATTTAAAAAACAATATGAAGTCTGTTCCTTGCAGAGCTTCCAGCTCAAATTTGTGTAAATAGATTTTTTTTTTTTACAGAAAAATCTTCCCGGGAGTGTTCCTCCTTTAAGATTGTTGATAGCTCGGTCTCTTAGATTATCTGTGAATGTATGTGTGTTTTTATGCAGACGTGTTGTTATTTGTTGTGTTAAATGTCTGATGGTCACTTCACCAAAATGCTATTTAATAAACTCACCGTAAGTGCTAACAGTGTGCACGAGTCCATTTTTCTTTTTGTTTTGAACTACTGCTTTATCTCCTACTCACCTGTCTGTTTACAGGTGTGCAAAGACCACTCTTTTTTTGCACTGTGGATTAATCGATTATTTTTTATTGATCGAGAAATCGTTTGGTCTGTGAATCATTAGAAAATAGTGAAAAATAATGATAAAATGTCTTTATATATTCAGTTTACAGTCATATCTGATGAAGAAAAGGAGCACATCTTCACCTTTAAGAAGCATTTTGGCTTTAAAAGTTATGGAAACAATTAATCGGTTATCAAAACAGTTGGCGACTAACTTTCTGTCAATCAACTAATCGATTAATCAACTAATAATTGCAGTTGTAAACCAGGCTGAGTAGCTGTGAACTGATCAGCTCAGTGTTTTGTCTCTGTGTGGAGAAACAGCGACACCTCGTGGTGAAAAAGCAGAAGACAAACTACAACAAACTACAACAAACTAACAAACTACAACAAACTGTAACAAACTACAACAAACTACAACAAACTGTAACAAACTACAACAAACTACAACAAACTGTAACAAACTGTAACAAACTACAACAAACTGTAACAAACTACAACAAACTATAACAAACTACAACAAACTGTAACAAACTACAACAAACTGTAACAAACTACAACAAACTGTAACAAACTGTAACAAACTACAACAAACTACAACAAACTGTAACAAACTACAACAAACTGTAACAAACTACAACAAACTGTAACAAACTACAACAAACTATAACAAACTACAACAAACTACAACAAACTGTAACAAACTACAACAAACTGTAACAAACTACAACAAACTGTAACAAACTGTAACAAACTGTAACAAACTACAACAAACTGTAACAAACTACAACAAACTACAACAAACTGTAACAAACTACAACAAACTATAACAAACTACAACAAACTGTAACAAACTACAACAAACTACAACAAACTACAACAAACTACAACAAACTGTAACAAACTGTAACAAACTACAACAAACTGTAACAAACTACAACAAACTACAACAAACTGTAACAAACTACAACAAACTACAGGACATCTGCGGCACCTGTTCATCAAACTTTGACCGAATCTTAACAAACGAACACAAAATATTCTCTTAAATACCTACATCACTTTGTTTCATTTTGCTCTCGTCCAAATTACTTTAAATTTAATTATTCATTCACACATTTGATTCCTTTGGTGTGTATTGATTTATTGACTGACTGATTTGAATATTGGTGTTTATATTTGGGATGAGTCATCTGGGCAACTTATGACCTCACGTTGGACTTAAACTGTGTCTGAAAATAAAATTTGAGTGGGTGTGTGAAATGGAAAATAAAACATAAAAATATCAAGTAATGAACTAAACCTGATAAATTTGCATATTCATAGATTCTGGATTTTTCAGTGAAGTAAAAGGAGTATATGTCATTTTAATAATGAAAATGTGGCAAAACTTTATCAAACACAAATTATTATTCAAAGAAGGTTGGAAGGGATCTTTACTTTAGTTAGTTGTTTATGTCTGATTTGTTTGACAGAATTAAAAACTGTTTTATGAGATGCTGAATTGTTACTTTAGTCATTTTCACCCAGTATGATAATGAAAAGGTCTTTTTTTATGTTTGGTCAGTTTTATATTCTGGTTCTGAAAATATGATATTTCATGCCAACTTTTTCAGAGAGAGATGAAACTGAAAACTTGAGCTTTAAAATCTACAAAGAGTTCAGATGCAGCAGAAAACGTCTCAGAGGCTTTTTTGTTACTCACTTATATCAAAACACAACCGACACTCATGTTACTGTCTTCTATCGCCATCTAGTGGTCATACACTGCTTGTTTCTGCAATGTGGATCAAAAATAAAGTCCACACATGCAGGGCTGTTTGATTTCATACAGAAAATGAAAACAACTAAATAAGCTAAGATAAAACACACTGACAATCATAACCAACAGCTACATGATGAATAATTTACGAGTCAGGACACGTTTGCACTTCATGCAGCCAAAGCAACAAGCCCCAGCCTTGTTGTTATGTTGCATCAGAGGTTTCTTTCATCATCAGTCGCTGTCATCCAGCAGATGTATGCTTATTATAAAATAAATAAAAATATATCCAAAGGAAACGTCACAGCAACAGTGATCAGTTATTATTAACATATGAATATTGTAGAATTTTAGTGTATAAACGGATGAACGTTGAGAACTCTGCAGCAGTGACGTGATGTTTGCTGCAACTTTATTACTTATGACAGGAAAGTGGTAAAGTAATTCCCCTAAAACTTTATTTACAGCAAGTACAAAGTACAAACACCTCATCTAAAGTGTCTGATGGGAAACGCAGGATAAAAAGTGAACTTTGACTTCTTGTATGTCTTGTCACAAGCCAGAAACCACAAATATAATCTCGAGATGCCCTGACAGATCTAAAAATCAATGAAATAAATGTCATCTAGTGTGAATTATAAGGATGCAACCAACAATTATTTTAATTTTGATTAATCTGCCAGTTTTTTCCTCAAATAATCGATTAATTGATGTCTAATAAAATGTGAGTATATAGTAAAAAAAAGCCTGAATCAAAGGTGACGTCTTCAAATGTTTTGTCCGACCAAGAGTCCAAAACCCAAAGATATTAAGTTTACTGTTATGTATGACAAAGAAAAGCATGAAATCTTCACATTTGAGAACCTGAAACCTTCAAATTTCTGACATTTTTGATTTAAAAACTACTATTGGATTATCAAAATAGTTGATGATTAATTTTCTGTTGATCAACTAATTGATTCATTGTTGGAGCTCCAGTGAATTCCATACACAGAATAATTCAGATAACCCTTAAAAAGTGAGGACTCTCGATTTCTGAATATAAATTTGTGAGCAGTCCATTGACTGCAATTTCTCATCGATTCAGTCATTTTAAAAGCAAAAATAGTGAAAAATATGGCAATTTTTTTTCTGGTTCCAGCCTCTTAAATGAGAGAATTTTCTGCTTTCCTTCATCATATATTATTGTGAACTGCATATATTTGGGTTTTGGACTGCTGAAGATGTCATCTTTGGCTCTGGGAAGTTGCAATTGGCAATTTATCCCCACTTTTTGACACAATTAATCAGTTAATTGAAAAAATAATAGTGAGATAATTGTTTTAGTTGCAGCCCAACAGTAAAAAGGACATCATGAGTAAAAATTCTTCCATTTAATATTAAAATACTTCTACTTCTGCTTTCTAAAAAGGAAGATTAGCTTCACTTCTGCAACAACAAGCTCAGTAAACACTACAGTATATTAAAGTAAAGCTCCACCCAGAATCTGTCTTTTGAGTACTGAATTACCAACCAGGCAAAATGGATACAGAACCCTCAAAAGGCCTCAAGTTCACTGTGCGGCAACACAAATGATGATACTGACTCCAGGGACTGGATAATTAAATATTTACTTTCTAGATCAAACGTTACAAAGTGCTTAAAGGTTCAGTATTTAGTGGCATCTAACGGTGAAGTTACCTCCCCTCACCCTCCTCTTCCACGCGTGTAGGAGAACCTACGGTGGCCGCAAAACTCGAAAGGCCCCCTCTAGAGCCTGTGTATGGTTTGTCTGTTCTGGGCTACTGTAGAAACATAATGGTGCAACATGGCGGGCTCCGTGGAAGAGGACCCACTCCCTCTGTAGATATAAAGGGCTCATACACAACAATTCCTTTTTTCAGGTGATTATACACTAATTAAAACATACTTATGAATATTATATTCCATTTCTGCCAAGTCTGTTCTGCTCGGTGCTGCTAAAATTCTACATACTGGACCTTTAGGTTAAGGAGCCATGTCTCAATAACAATATTAAAAGTTACTTAAAGGAACCTGTAAAGATGGTGTCTCATTGACCTACTGTAGAGCTGCAATGATTAGGAGATGAATCGATTAGTCAACTGAAATAAAACTAATCGCCTACTACTACACTGATAATCGATTTTGAGTCATTTTTAAGAAAAATGCTGAAAATCTCTGGTTCCAGCTCCTTAAATATGAATATCTTCTTGTTTCTTCCATGATAGTAAACTGAATATCTTTGGGTTGTTGGTAGGGTTGCAACTAATGATTATTTTCATTATTGATTGTCAAAAAATGGTGAAAAATGTCAATCACTGTTTCCCAAAGCCCAAAGAGACGTCCTCAAAACAACCCAAAGACATTAGACTAAATAAACCAGAAAATATTCACATTTGAGAAGCTGGAGCCAGATAATTGGAGTTAAAACGATTATCAAAATAGTTTGCGATTCATTTCCAGAAAATATTCACAATTTTTGCTTTAAAAATTGCTTATTTGATTATTTAGCTAATAATTGTTTTATTTTGATTAATTTTCTGTCGACCACCTAATCAATTAAACACTGCAGCTCTAATATGAATAAAACATAAAATAATTAAAAATATTCTGCAGAAATAAAAATAATAGTAAATGCTGTAAAATGTACTATTATTGGGATTTAATATAATAATAATATTAATAATAATAACAATAATAAGAAAATTTAAATTAAAACCAACAAATAATCTGTAAATAAAAAGAAATATATAAGATGTATAAGATATTATAAAAGAAATAAGTAAGAAATAAGAGAAAAAACAACGTTTAGAAGCTAATTCTGCTTTATTCAACACGTTTCGGCCACTATAAGTTTTCCAGCACGTTACACAAATACAAAACCAAGAGTTATAACCTTCATGTAAGTAGGTTTTATTGCAGGGCTGTTGTGTTGATTTTATTAAACTAACTGAGTTTAAACATGTTTTTAGATTTTTTAGGTCTGTACTGAAGACATTTTGTTCCCTTACGAACCAGGTGATGTCTGTACAGAAACATTTCGACACATAAAGCGAGTAAACGCTGTTTCTACGTCTATTTCCGCAGTTTCTGTCCGTCAAAGGCAGAATAAATGTGACATTAATGAGGTTAAACCTGCTAACAACAAACATACAGAGAGAACAGCGCCCAGAGGTGACAGTTCAAACAGTTTTTTACCTTCACAGCTTTCAAAACAAACTCCTCTTTTGTCTTCTTCTTCTAACCGTCAGCGTTTCTTCCTTCTGTCGGTTCTTCCGTTAACTCCGCGCATTTAAACGCTCCAAACTGAAAACTCAACTTACATCTGATTCAAAAGTTAAGAAGCTAAAGCGAGGAAAAAAAGTCAAAGACACCCGGAACTGTTTTCTAACAGTTTTTTCTTCTGTAGTGGATGCTTGGTTTTTAGTTACAGTGTTTACCGCAGGGGCGGTGATAGCCAAAGTGACGCCGACCAAACGGGCTGTGCCTGAGTTTAAAACAAACTTCACTTTAGCAAAATCATATGTTTGCAGCAGGGTCAGAATTTTAGAAAATATTAAAAATATTTTATGATTTATTGAAAAAATAGAAATACTGAGTCATGAGTGCCACCTTTTTATTGGCCTAAAATAGTTAAATTTATAATATATTAACTTTTCATTTTTTCTTATTTTATACTTATATGTCTATAAGTACAGAGCTGGAAACTAACGATTTTTTCATTGTCAATTAATCTGTCAGTTATTTTCTTGATTAGTCATTAATTTTGGTCCATAAAATGTCAGAAAATAGTGAAAAATGTCGATCACTGTTTCCCAAAGCCCAAGCTGACGTCTTCAAATGTCTTGTTTTGTCCCAACTAACAAAAATATTCAGTTTACTGTCACAGAAGACTAAAGAACCAGAAAACTTTCACATTTTAGGAGCTTGAATCAGAGAATTTGGACTTTTTTTCTTTAAAAAATTACACAGCAATTAATCAGTTACCAAAATAGTTGGTGATTAATTTATTAGGCTAATGACAATCTTGGCTTGCATTTAGACTTTATTTGTGTTACTTAAAACTGCTTTGTTTGCCTTTTTTTGGCCACTTGGGGGCAGAAGAACAAGCTGTAAACACAAGATTGACATTAGGTTATCAAACAGTTGCCTTTTTACACATCCAGCAGACACAGAGCAACGTTATCATCCCATTGGAGTTTCTGTCCACGTGGTGAATGTAATATTCACTCTCTTTTAGCTCTACTTTTGTCTCCAGCTTCTAGATGTTTCACTTTCTTCACCACCTAGTCGCTAACTGTGTCTGCTGTTTGGTGCTGGGCAGGTAGTGTGCAGTCTGTTGGGAGTGAAAGTGTCAGGCCAAACCTTCCACATTATACAACTTAATTTGATCCTTTGGTCATATAAAATGTTGATTAGTGCAGCTTTAAGGCTAGTGTAATATATTGTTTCCCACCTTCAGACCATGCTCAAGTCTTTATTTGTTACATGTTTTGTCAGCTGTGGCCTCTGACCTTTGACCTCTCCACTGTTGGTTGCTTAAGATTCTGCTTATCATGAAGAAATAAAGTGACTCTAAAGCAGGCTGATCGAAAGGACTGAAGAGCTACAATGTAAAATAAAATCTGACCCAAACAACTTCAGTGGATGAAGTCTGTAAAGTATTTTAGTCACCATCAACTGTGGATTTGTTTTCAGGTAATGCAGTTGGATAGTACACAGTAGAGACACACAGGAAACATGCAGAGAGAGGGAGGAGGATGTGGAATGCACCTTTTAGACCACAAGCACACCAAAACACCCGATAATATGCTGCCACTCAATGTTTTTTTAAGTAATCTAATCCAAACAACTATCTATTTTGTTCAAAAAACATGTACACATAGACTCTAAGAAAGGATATGTTAAAACCAATAAAACCAAACTGTCAATTTTTTATACCTCAATGGTGTGTTTCAGGTTATGTTTTGCAGTTATGTTGCATGCATGCGCCTTAATATATGTCATAACACAAAACGACTTAAAGACAATTAATTAATTTAATTTCATTAAATATATCACATCTTTTAAGTATTGATATTTTTGATAATTTTTTGATATTTTTTCCCTAAAATATATATTTGTAAAATGTGGAAACTGTTTGAGAGAGTTATGGAGGGAGCAGGGCAGAGAAGAGCAGCAGGTTTTCTTCTAAACACGATGCTTCTCCTGTCAAACCGGAAGGTGACTGACCGCAGTGAGACTGGCTGAATGAGGGGAAACAAAGACAAAGGTAGTGCTTACTTCCTGCTGCCCGCTCACCGCTGCATTGTTTTTAACTAACATTTACAGATTTTACTAATTTTAAGAGAACACACACGTTACGGGATCAGTTAGTTGATCCAGATCTGGGACTCCTTCTCGTCATAAAATGATATATCATAAGCCAGAGCTGCATTTAATTGCTGGTGGGAAAATCAGTAAGTTTGCTTGTTCACACTGAAAAAGTGACAAAAATAAGTATACTCAGAGAACCTACAGAGGATTATCAGTGACTCTGCAGCTCCCCTCGGCTTTACGGAGCTTTATAGTGTTTCAGCTCATTGTTTATCTGTCCGACTGCAACTTTACTGTTTTGGTTCACTCTCAGCGCTCAGTGTCATTTTGGGCCACAGCAGGCAGCTGTTTTCAGAGAAAAAGCTGTAAAAAGCCACTGTACACTACCTGCTCAGCACCAAACAGCAAACAGACACAGTTAGCTGTAGACTAGCTGGTGAACATAGTGGAGCATTTAGCAGCTAAAGAGCCAGATATTTCCCTCAGGAGTTGGTAGAGAGCAGAAACAGCTAACAGAGAGTGAATATTGGACTTACATTCACCAGGTGGACAGAAACACGACTCCAATGATTGAATGATAATGTTGCTCCGTAACTGCTGGATGTGAAAATAAGCAACTGTTTGCTAACAAGTTCAACATATCAACTTGAAAGGTGATGATGTGTCAGAGTTGTGTTCACGACTTGTTTCTGCTGAAAACAAGTAGACAAAAAAATCAGTTAATGCAGATTAAAGATGTCTGTGAACTAAAGTGCTGTGGATACTTTTTAATAAAAATCACAATACAGCACAAATAGGATCCAGAGGAGGTGGCCACAGATAGAAAAATTAGAAGACATTGTGGGGAAATTCTGCTGACATAGCTGTATGTACAGTATTTATGAACCTACTTGGCAATAAACCTGCTTCTGATTCTGGGCTTTCAAAACTCGCAGTGATTTACATCCATCAGCACACATTTTGTACCATTTCATGTTTAAAAAAAAGTAAAACACTGGAGTCTTCTGAGAAGGATCAGACTCAACGCAGAACTCTGGATATTAATTTCAAGGTTGTGGTTGTGTTTTAAATGGAGACTCTGTGAAGCAAAGACAGATTCATGTGTTTGATTTAAAACAGTACAGTTGGATGATATTGTGTTGCAGTGTGTTGGGTGAGCAGCGGAGCGGCTCAGTTGTTAGCATAGCTTCCCCACAGCAGCTGGTTTCCTCCCACAGTGCAAAGACATGCAGGTTGGTGAACTGGAAAGTTGTAGGTGTGAATGTGAATGTACATGTTTTTGTGTGTTTGCTCAGTGAGCAGACCGGTGACCTGTACTTCTACTTTTGCCCTGCTGCAACTTGCTGTTCATCTGAACACCATAAGCAGCATTTAGAGAGTGGATGGCTATTTTATCATTTGGATCATGTGATATATGATATATTGTATTGTATCATCTATCTCAGTAATTGCAGTTGCAGCAGTAGGACCATGAAAAGTACTGGTACATTAGCATAGTGGTTTAAGTGCAGTTGCTATACATTAGCTTCAATCTATTAATAATAATGGATAAATGAATATTTGCACTTATAATAAATGTAATGACGACATGTTAACTGCAACAATAATTGGCTGTTTGATAACCACTAACACAGATACATAACCACCATACCCACCCTCCACCCCCAACTGTAGCTAAACTCACACCTCCAGCGCACCCGGCTTCCTGTCAAACTCATTGCCACGGAAACGGTGAGCGCCCATCTCGGCCAGAGACCAGCCACCCAAACGCCCGAGTATGTTTCTGACTCTGTTTGCTATTTATAACAGCTGTGAGGCAAACAAAGACGTTCAGCAGTTTATTTTGCATGTCAGCAAAACACAAACCCACAAATAAACATCAGAAATACTAAGATGAACACAAAATGTCACAGAAAACGGAAACAGAAATTTAAAAACTGCGTGAAAAGCATTTTTAAGTTCATACTGTCTACAGAAGGACACCAAAAAGTATAAATAGGCAGCATTTTTAAAAAAAAGGAGTCAAACAAGCAAAACCAGATGTTTTCTTCTTCTCTTTTGGTTGAAGCTGAAGATGCCCGTCCCTTTTAGATGTTGTCATGCACCCATTTCCATTATGACATCATTACACGTTCGCCTTGCTTTATTGGCATGCCGTGCTGCAAAAAAAAATGCAAAAACAACAAAATTTGGCCTTAAAATGACCTTTCAATGACACAGTTTGATTCCTGTTTTGACAAAATGTCTTTTACTTCTTCACCTACAGCTTTTGCTCGTAAAGTCTCTCTTCTTGCTGAGAGATAGACGAGAAGGATGATACCAGTCTCATATCTAAGATAAATATACGGTTAAAACTAGATCTGTACAAAAACTGATGAGTTAAAACATCAATTTGCGATTTTGTGCCAGACTATTTCCTGGCAGGGACCAGCAAATTCCTGGAGTTTTCTCCTCACAGGTAATGCTGAGCCATTCCTTTAAAAAGCCAAATAAAATCTACAGTAATTTGCTCTGTTTAAAATGTGTTTTCTGCTGATCTTTTTCACTCTTACTTTTTCACTTACTGCTGCCAAATACAAGATGCAGTTGAACTCTATATTTTAGTCGTCCATCATTCAACAATCTTAGTTTGACCTCAATCTGGCAGAGATGAAATTGTCAGTGCAGCTGTTCTCACCTCTCGCTCTGTCTCTGTATAAGAGTCCGAGTATGATGGTGGACAGCAGGTAAGGAATTGCCGCTACCAGGTGGCGCACCAGAGTGAAGACACACAGCTGGGGAGCTGGAGGATCCGGGCCTGCAGGCGGCGCTGCAGAGACGACAGAGATGACAGTGAGCAAGTTAGCTACCGGTTTGCTAGTTAGGTGTTTGTCGTCAGCTCTTGTCTGTTCTCAAGTCTTTTGGACTCCACCTTAAAAACAAAAGACAAGAGTGATCAACATGCCACAATGTGAACTTTAAGATTTTTTGGGGGCATTTTGCCTTTATTGGACAATGGGCAGTGAAGAGGAAGACAGGAAACAAGGGGACAGAGAGAGATGGGTATAACATGCAACAAGGTTTCCTGGCAGGAATCAAACCAGGGACATTGAGGTTATGCAAACAACTTAAAACCATCATTATGAAAACAATGCAGTGATGGACACAACAAGACACTGATTTAAGTTTAAAAGAAACAAATGCATAAATCAATAATCAATACAATAAACCAAGCTATCCATCAGTGAGGTAGAGATGTAATCAAACGTATGGTCACAAGCATAAGTCAAACAATAAACTGTCAAGAAGGAAACTCACATTGTCAGTAACGCATGAGGGAGGCAGGACTGGAGACACCTGGATGCCAGGTCTGTCTGCTCTGGACTGGCAGTGAGTGATCAGTCTACACCAGAGTACACCAGAGTACACCAGAGTACACCAGAGTACACCAGAGTACACCAGAGTACACCAGAGTACACCTGAGTACACCTGAGTACACCTGAGTACACCTCGAGTCACTTACTACAATCAGGGGGGTTATGTAAGAGGTAAATAGCCTCTAAACCCTCTAGTGTTCGCAGTGTTCCTCAACAGCACAGAGGGAATTCACAACATTTATGGTTTCTGTAATAATTCAATGTATTTACAATCTGTAATCACCTTAGTGGCAGAGTCCGCCATTCTAGTGCTGAATTTAAAGTGCCTACCTACCATGAGGGACTCCCAGGAAACCATGCAGCATGTAAAACAACATTACTGTTTTTTTATTTGATCTCATTAATATCAGCCTCACTGTTTACTGTTTGCTCTCCTACAGTTGCGTAAGAGCTGTATTAAGTTATTAATTATAACGCTAACCTAACATTTCCTAACATACTGCTGCTGCTTTACATTAAAGAAACAGTCACAGAAACCTTTCTATATGTTGTGAAGTTACCACTCATGAACTTATTAACCAGCCAATATCTGTAATGATCCATCCAGGCCCAAGTCTGATGTGAGCTTTATGGTTTAAATATCTCACCTCTGACAGTCAGCCAGCTCTCCGGTGATTCTTCAGTTCTGCAGACATCACATTTGTAGAGTCCTTCATCAGACTTGGAGACATTGTGGACGGTCATGTTTCCAGTGGTGCTGGTCTGGATGAGGCGGCTGTCTTTATAGAAATGAGTGATGTGTTCGCAGGCAGACCCTGAAACTCTGTATCTGCAGTTCAGAGTCACATCGTCTCCCTCCGTCACAGGGTGGACTGGACTCTCCAGGATAACAGAACCAGCTGAATGACAAGGAGATAAGCACACAGAGTACATGCATCACAGATAACCAATACTATTTTTGTATTGAAGGTTAGATGTGGTCCAGTCTTCCACCTCTGATAATTCATCAGTGCTTTACCGGTTGCTGATATAAAGATCTTAATGTTTAGAATTACTATTGTGTGGATTTTATTTTCACTCGCTTTAAAATTGTTGAAAACTGACACAAATGGGTCACATAGTGTTTTATAGCTTTAATCCAAAGAACCTATCAATTAAGCACAGGGGTCCTTTGAGCTAAATGCTAATGTCAGTGTGCTAACATGTTCATGATGATAATCCAAGCATTGATGTTGATGTTTAGCAGGTATAATTTTTACCATCTTAGTTTAGCATGTCAGCATGCTAACGTTTGCTAATTAGCAAAGTTCAACTGAAGCTGATGTCATTAGTTTTGCTTATTTAGTTATAAACCAATGGGAAGGTCAGGGGATCAAAGTTTTTTCAGATGCATCCTCTGGAGACTATGAATGTCTGTACCAAATGTCACAGCAATCCATCCAATAATGGTTGAGATATTTCAATAAAAAACAATGGCAATGTCACGGTGGAGCTACATGGAAAGTCAGGGGATCACCAAGATCATTACAATACATTGTCTGGGAACCATTAATGTCAGAATTTGGTACCAATCCAAGAAGTAGTGAATGAAAATGTTGACCTTGACGCTAAAGGAAAAGTCAGAGGATCATCAAAGTTGTGTCTCGGGAGCCTGAATACTTGCAGCAAACTTCATGCCAATTCATCAAAGAGTTCATCAAAAGATATTTCACTCTGAACCATAAATGTCAACCTCATGGTGGAGGAAGAGGAAAAGTCAGGTGATTATCAAAGTCAGGAGGATTCATCCTCTGGGTAACATGGATGTGTGAACAAACTTTCATGGCAATCCATCCAATAGTTGTTGAGATATTTCAGTCTGAACTAAAGTAGCTGACCAGCCGAACGGCCGTCATTAACCTCCCTGGAGCCAGCATGACTAAATCTAATCCAATCCAATCAATACTGTCTGAAGTAATTCAGTGACCAGGGTTGATCCATACCTCTGCTATGCTTTCAAACAGTATATATCATGTTGTCTGTTACTGTTTTTGATCCCAGCCTACCAGTGACAGTGATGTTGATGGTGCTGCTATTTGCTCCCAGTCCAGTTTCACACCAGTACACTCCGCTATCTGTGGCAGGGAAGGCAGCAGTGATGGAGCAGGACGAGGGACATGGATGCACCTGAAGGGGAGTGAACCAGAGGCATGGTGGGTCACCCAGCAATTACCAGTTATGAAATGTTAATAATTAATAATAGTAATCAATGTGCTGTGAGGGGAACAGTTAATATGTTTTCTCAGACAAACCTCTCCATCCGCTATCCTCTTCATCACCCTCCATCCGGTCATTTCTTCCTCCTCGCAGCTCACGGAAAAACTGTCATATTTAAAGAACTGTGATCTTTTAGGGTGGACCATCACAGAGACTGGAAGAGAGATGGAGCCAGAGGAGAAGTAAAGTCAAGTCAATTTATTTATAGAGCACATTTAAAAACAACAAAAGTTGACCCAAGTGCTTTACAGCGACTGAAAATACAGATATAGTTATGAAGATCAAGGGAAAATTAATAAAACTGGGAGTGTGGATGAAGAGCAGTGATTGGTCAGCAGATCTGAGGGGTCCGGCGGTAGAATAGGGGATGAGGAGTTCAGAAAGATAAGGTAGTGCCAGTCCATCCAGGGACAAGACAAATAAAAGAATCTTAAAATCAATTCTGTATTTCACTGGTAACCAGTGAAGGGAGGCCAGTACAGGAGTAATGTGGTCTCTCTTTTTGAACCAGCTGCAGGCTGGAAGGATGTGTGAAGGAGAGAGAGCATTAAAATCGTACATGTAAGACAGAGAAAGGCTAAACGTAGGGTAGTTTTCATAATTAAAACCAGAATGACTTAACTGTTACAAATAATAATGACTTTGGCAAAGAGTTTAATTACTTGTCCTGGACTAAATTTGATATTTTGGCCTTAATTTACAACTACTGACTTTAATCTTACCTCGTGCTTGACCAGAATCCAAAGAATTCATCACTAAATGAGACAAAATGAAATACAAAAAGTCAGTTTTATTATGAAAAAATAGTCAGACCATGTTTGGCAGTAGTGATTTGAAAATTTTGGTTTTTAATTACCTTGCGAGGCAGCTGGATTTCGCGAGATCACGAGAATCCATGTTGTCAGGCATCAAGTTATGCAATCAGCATCGCAAATCCAGCTGCCTTGCAAGGTAAGTGATTAGACACTGATTGACAGTTCATCCACCTGCCAAGTATTTTTTGAAAGTGCCCGCCTTTTTACAAACAGTTTCCATGGACAACTTCTCAGATGGTTCTGTGTAACAAACCATCTGGTGTGTCAGGTTAGGTTTTTAAGTCTGTAAGTTACATGTTTTGTGTGTGTTTTTTAACATACTGGGACCATTTGGAAATTGCATGTTATCCTGAGGATTAAGTGCGTTTTGTAGATCCATGAATAAATCAAATTCTTATTTATGAATATAAAGGTAGAGGAATGACAATATAGTAAAACAAAGTTGTAATAATATAAAACGTCTTCATAGAAGAACACTTAAAAAAAGTCTGCTTAAAACTACATTATAGCGTGTTATAAAGCATGTATTAACTGTTTATATACTGCTTGTAAATACTAAATAGGGGGACTTGAGGTAAAGTGTAACCCTTTGGCTCGAGATGATGAGAAAACCTGAAGATCTTTGTGGAAAAACTCAAAATGAGACTCAAAAATATCACATAACTCAAGATGAAGAAGGAACACAGGTGGGATAACAAAGTACTGTTTGATATAGAGAGCAAAGCTACTGAAACTAATAAAACAGGTAAAGATAAAGGAAAAACACATTAATATACAGACATACACTGTAAGCTGAGATTTAGCTCACTGCTGGACAATTAAGTGTTTGCATTTGCCTGATTTATACATAAACTGTCCAAGATAAGTTACTATGAAAATGTGTAAATCACCCATGCAGCGAGTGAAATGTGGCAAACACGGTATAAAACAAGGCATTTAAGAAACATCATAATACAATAAACAAAAAAGTGGAACAAAACACAAATTTCACAGTCATGTTACTTACAGAGAAGCAGAGAGAGAGCTGCTACTTCCATCCTGACCTGCTGCTGACTGAGAGAGACAGAATGTGAGAAAAGACAGAAAAGAGAGGTGGAGACCAGACTCAGGATGTGCAGAAGTAGAACTAGATACACAGATAGATACATGAAGACACTGACTTCTATTTTTAGCAATACAGAAAACATTTTTTGAATAGTATATTTTTCATTCGAGTCAAATTAAGTTTATGATTTACTGATTTTTGGAGGTTTTTGGTTTGTGTAATCTTGGGGAAGGAATCTCCTAATGACTCATTATCTCACACCTGTTGTCCAAAATACCCAATTAGGACAAATCCCTGAATGAATGTATAAAAGGGTTCAAAGGCTAAGGTACTGTTTCTTCACTGTGTATGTAGCTAAAACAGGCTTTTTGATATTCTATAATCTCCTTCTCCTCTACTGACCTAAGGTGTTTCCATACAAGCCAAGTTTAACTGTTATTATTTAGCTGTATTTTTGTTGAAAATTCACCACAAGATGGTGCAATACAGCTTTACCAAAAATCAGCAATCATACAAAACTTCTACTTTTCCTTCCTCTATTAAGTTTTGTATCCTAGTCAAATGATTCCCAAACATTCCTCACATAAAAATAAATAAATGCTGTAATGTGTCAATATTAGTAACCCAGAATTTGTAGTAGTTTCTCATTTTTAACATTTAAATAATAATAATAATAAAAATAAAATGAACAGTAAACAAATAAAAAGAGGTGGACGTCTAATCACTGGACTAAACTAGCTATTAATAATCTAATGATGTCATATATGATAATAGCAAGTCAGGAACATTTTGCCCAGAACTGAGCTACTTATGGACCCCAGGAAGAATAGTTGCTACCCTGGTAGGACCTAATGGGGAGCCTAAACTGATGGCAGTAGCCATATTCAGGCTGTTAACATAGATGTTTCAGTCAAAACCTTTTTAGATTATACATGCTGCAGGTCTGTGACTCCTAGCTCTGCCTTGGACACTAAACTCAGGGCAAAGAGCCCCTGGCTGTCCGCCAAACAGGAATGTATAACGCATCACTTCCTGTACATTTTTTATTAGGAAAACCAGCCATGAACTGAAATATAGGCTCAATCACTGCGTTGTCAGAACAATACAAACATGCAGAAAGTGCTAAAATGAACCATTCAATGAATGAAATGAATGGAATGAAATGTTATAGTTTATTGATGAGAATGAACACATCTCTCTGTTTCTCAGAGGAGCTTTCTGGGTTTCACCTCCTTCTCCATTAGATCTGTCAGGTCGAAGGAGGCTCACATCTCTCTCAGCCTCAGGTAAACACACCTTCAGTTCTCCCGTATTCACCTGTTCTCATTAATGCATCATTATAAGACCTGTTCCTTTAAATTCTCTCTTAAACCAAACTTTATTAACATCCCACGTATTTTATCTCCTTAGTGTCACCTTGTCTCAGTCTGTCCCCCAAACATACTGTTACTCCTCAAAATCTAATTACCATTAAACTCAACTTAAAGTTTAAACTCAACTGTTCAAGTTAAGTTATTTAATGCTGATTCTAAAGTTACAGTTGGCAGCCTTCAGTTTGTAGAGAAGCTCAGGATAGAACAACACTGTTATCAAAGGCATGGAGAGGAGACGGGGACACCGCTAACCTGCCTCTAAAACATGTTCAACACAATGTGGAGTGAATGTGTTGGTGGGTTTTTAGAAACCTGACATCACGCTGCAGTGGCCAATCACAGCCGGTGAAAAGACAGATCATAGCTGTAAAACCACGCCCACCGGAGGGGAGAACAATTGGCGCCACAATATGCAACCAAGTGCTGAAATGCTACCAAGATGCCTTAGCTAGCCAAAAACATTAGATTTCAGCGTGTCAACCCTTCACATTGCAATACATGGAAGGAAGGGCTGACAGTTTACAGTTTGTAAACTTAAGCATGGAAATTATCCGCACAGACATGCATTCATTTCCCATTCAGACTCTTTTTACAGTCAGCTGAATGCAGCTATTCTGTGATTTAAACGTCCATTACAAACATTGCATACCTTTCAATTAAACAGCTGTTCTGCTTATGTGTGCAGGTATATGTGTCATTTTTATGGAGGTTTTTGAGCTGCAGGTCTCCCTCCCACCACACGGCACACAGCTCCGTAACATTATCCATGTTTGTCTTCTTAAATATTTTGTTTCTCACAGGAGGGGCGGGGAGGCAATGGTAGGGGAAACAGATTATTTTCTAGCTTTGTTCAAGGTGAAACCAGGAAACACTGAAACCTTTTTGTAGTTTTTATGCCTGAAAAACTCTGAACACAAAGCCTGGAAGCTTTTTGATTTCCTTTTTTCAGACTTTCTCTTCAACAACTGAAGTCTATAGTTTCGTTATGAAGCCGGTTTTATCATGAAGTCATGAACACTGACCTGTTTATCGGTGCTAGCAGAGGCTGAGCCTGATTCCTCCCTTTTAACAGGGTTGTCGGTGCTGTGCTCCGGGTTCTGGGTTTCCTCCATTCTGCTCTTGTACTGGTGTACTGGTGGTGTTTCTGCTACTGGATAATATCTATGAATAATTTTAAACTGTAATTCTTTGGCCTTTGGAGAAATTGGCCATTTGAAATATTTTGAGTATGTATCTGTGATTATTAAATTATTGTCACTTATTCTGATGTTTATGTTTCTTGTATAATCATGAAAAAACTTACATACGAGCATTTTCCTGATAGTTATTACACTTCCTATGACTGATAAGCATTTGGCCAATTTGTAAATCTGGTCTATCTGTATATTTGAGTGAGAGCGTTTTTTGGGAGCGGTATTGCTTTACATATTTTGCTGAATTCAATGTAAGAACACCTTAAATCAAAGTTTTCCTTAAAGGTATTTAAATTGTAAGAAAGGAGGAATTGTAAGAAGGTTTTCCTATCGAATGTAATTGTTTAGTTGTTCCACAAGGTGGAGCCATGCGGAGTACAATAATGGGTAAATATCATCTTCCTACAGTATTTGTCTATGAAATTCTGACAACTTCAAAGACAATTATGTAATTTCAAAATCACATTTTAAACCAAAAATTCCAACCCTCCAATTTTCTAAAATATGTTTATGCGGATATGAAACCATATCGACTCATCTGTAACATGAAGGCTTTTATCCAATTTATTGGATAGATAGAGAGGTTTGAGAAAAAAGTTTTTTTTTTACTATTCTTTTGTAAAAAATGTTCCATTTTTATTTAAGCTACACTTAATCAATCTCTTTTTCAAGGGAGGCCTGAGAACAAGAAACAATGATAATCTGAATGGCACACAATCAGCAAACAGAAATAACACAACTAAGGCAAGGCAGTGACAATCAACAAATACATTAATAAAAACAGTCACAAGAGTCAAAAAAACATCACATAAGGCTTTAAAATCTCTCTGTTCTGCCCACATTACTGCGTTATGTGCTGCCATCTTGATACAAAATCAGAATAAACTGGGCCTGTTCAATATTTTTATAAATGCCACAGAGCATGATTGGATGTTAGAAGCACCTACATTCGTTATGTTTCTCCACTCATTTATTCAGGTTTTACCTTTAATTTGTCACCTGTCTGTGTTGGACCGATCACAAGTCTCCCTGATGGTATTCCATAATGAAGAGGAAACATCTAAAACGCCTTAGACTCACAAGTTAGCTGTAACTTAGCTGTAATGCTTCGCTCATCAAGACTGAGGACAATCTCCTAGCTTTCATGGTTAAAACTGGGTGGAAACAATTACAGGGTTAAAAAAACCCTGCACTTCAGAGCCAATTCAAAATCTTTAGAGCGGTCCTTCATATTGGCACCGTGACATACAATTCACTTCGGAGGAAAAAGGGGGGGGCAGCTTCACTTCTGGCTGTTCTTGCAGCTGTTCAAGCATCTACTGAGCATTTAAAAAATTCCCAGACGACTGGTAGGCTGGTAGGAGATCTCTGATTGTCTGGTATTGCGAGACTTAAAGTGCCTTAAACTTTTGCACAGTACTGTATATTTCAGAGATACCATATAAAATTTAGATTTTCATAGTTTTACGTAAGTAAAATTTAAAGGATGTTACAATACAAGTTGCATTTACATTTACATGAACATTAAAAAAGACACTGCACAGTAAACATCACAGTTAGGAAGCAGCCAGATAATTCGGCTGAACTGAACTTTAAAATTGAAGTAGACTACTCTTAGCAGAAAAAAGTTTTTTAGTATTTTTAGAAAAATAATATGACAACAAGACGGGTTTATGTGTACAGAGTAAAATTTAAAAGTATTGTGTAGTTCCTCTTTAAAGATCGAAGCCTCAGTATGCTTCAAACAAAGGATTTGTTAGTGTAATGATCCTGTATAAATACTTTACACGTCATGTTTCAAGTAAACTAAACCTTTCCCTCGCTACAGCTGCTTGTTTTTCAGAAAGTACATTTTTCTCAACAAGATTTGTATTTTGGTGGCTAGTTTAGGCTAAAAGCCAATATTAATACCACAAACCACTGAGGACCATTGTTCTCTCGGTAATCCTCAGGCTCCACACCCTGTAACTGTTATGTCCATGGATCTGCTGGCCTCAGTCTCTCTGTTCTGTGGAGATACAGAGAAAAACAATAAAATACAAATCCAAAAGATATGCAGCAAGAGACTGGAGGCAAGTTAAGTATTATCAACAAAATATACTGAAAAGCATAAAAAGATGTTTGATTTTTTGGTAACCCCCCAATATAAATTAAAATGTCACTTTCTAAACAAACACAGCCGGCTATGGAGGCTATGGCCTTCTGTCCCAGTTATGAAGTCCTAACCAATGAGTGAGCCAGCTAACCTTTTCTCTGCCTAGAGACAACAATAAAATGAATCTGACTGGATAACTCTATTTTGATGGTTAAAGGTGTGTAAACCTTTAATTTCTGAAGCAAACTTGATAGAAAATTAGGCTAAAATTAGAATTAGAAAAGAATAATTATTAAATAAAAGAGATTAAATATAACATATAAAATGCTGATCTGTTTGGCCTTATCTGAAGGCCTAGAAGGCCCTAAGGGTTCCCCTCTGCTTTATATCACACTATAATGTAGTTATCAGCAGATATTAAGTATTTATTGATTCATTTTAATGTGTTTGTCAACAACTATAACTCTGCCTGTGGACACCCATAACTGAAAGCTGCTGTATAAACAGATAATGATTGACAATATAGTAAAACACAGTTGGAATAATATAAAATATGTCATCATATGTCATCAAGTTTAATGTCAAAAAGTGGGAGACAGAAATAAGTGACTTACGTCGTCTACATTTCCACCAGATCAACAATCCGATAAGACCAACGACAACAACAACAACTACAAGAATTATTATCCAGTTGTTGTTGGTATCTGGTAGAATAGAAGAGAAGCTGAGTTGAGTCCAGGTAATTAAAGGTGCTGCACTGCAGGTTTTTTTTGTTGTTAAACTGTTTCCTGTGCTACAGAACTTTCTCTGCAAAACCATTATCACACTTTACAACTGCTTGTTTTCTTACTGTGCTGTCAGTCATTTCACTACTTCACATACATGTGCAATCTGTCTTCATTTACTAAAACAATTGTTCCATTATGAAAAAAATGCTGATAATGAGGAGTGGTGTCATTTTATATTAATCATTTTATACTCAAAACAAGATAAAAATGTGTTAACCAACTGCAAATAATCAGTTTTTTTCTGGAACAACTAATAAGTAACAGAACTTATTCTGGACTTTGGTTTGGTTGTTTGGATTCTCTGTTAAATTTTCTATGACACAAAAGAGCATTAAATTAGTTGGGAAGGACTGATAAAGACATACACACAAAAATCTGTATGTGCATTTTATCATCACACACTTTCACACAATTCAATCCGTTCTGTGCTCATTAAAGATAAAACGTGGTGTTTAATGTGTTTACCAAGAGTCAGGAAGTTGCATTTTGTCGCTCTCTAACTTTTAAATAAAATCCTGCCGTCTCTTTTGTATTCAGTAATCATTTTTTACCAGAGAATGATTAAACTTTCTGGTGTATTTCTAATCAACATACTTCAAAATAATTCTAAAGATACAAACATTGTTGGAACAAATAACACATTTCACTACTTAATAAACATTATGTGCACATCTAACCCAGTCTGCTGTAAAATGAACTTTCTTAACAGAATTTTATTCAATTTAAGTTACTTTCTCACAATTCAAACCACTATGTACTTGTGCTTAAGATATAAGATAAAATGTGGTAAACAATCGTAAATCTTTGTTACTCTATAGATCAACTGAAAAGATATTTACCGGCTTCATGTGCTGCGCTGGTCGGGTCAGTCCTCACAGGAGTTATGACTAAAAAAACAGACGGAGAGACATAAATGTCAAATTAGTCAGAGGAGCGTACAGATAAAGAGATGCACATGTTCTTAATAAGGACATGGTAAACAACCAAAAATAAGGCAAAAAGGGAAAGACTCATAAAAGTGTGAAATCTCACTTTGCTGCACACTATTCAGAAAACGGTGTGTCTATTACAGTATATAGAGAGCAGTGAAGGAGTTTACGAGGGAGTGATTTTGGACTATAGCCCAACCGATACTGGGTTTTTGTGAGGCTGATACTGATGTTAGTTGAGAGTTAAATCTGATAAATTGTATAGTAGGATCCATCTGTGAATAAGCCGCCCAGGTGCAGCCTCTTCTAATGAAGGAGGTGTGAGCTCAGCAGTCAGTGAAAACAATGACTGGTGTCACCAGCTGAAGGGTAATGAATATATACTCTCTGTAACGGAGATCTGACCCTATCACCCTTTTACCCTTTTAAAAGGATGTACCATTTCTAATAATACATTAATAAATTAATTTACCTTAAACAGTACTAATGTATTTTAATGGCGGTTCTATTTTTTAATAGTTTGTTATTTTGGAGTAAAGCTCTTCAGTTTATCAGCAATTCAGCATTGTTAAAAACAGAGAAATGTTATTACAAATCTGTTGGAAAATGTTCAGCATCTGAACAAACAGTGTTTTCTTTACAATACTTACCCAAATTCACAGGGCAAGTGTGAATTTCCTCGTCTTCACGTAGAGTGTACAGTGCTCCATCCGATTCATGCGTTACAAGGAATCTAAGTGTAGCATCTCCTGTTTTAGTGTTGTTACAGGAGGTATTTATTCTGCTTTCGTGGTTCTTAAACTCTGGAGAGAAGTCCAGATATCCATCGCGACAGAAGCAAAAATCAGCGCCATCTTTCTCCCACGTCCATCTGTAACTACTCTTATCCACATGGAATGGAAGATCCACAGGACTGCCAACTGGTGCAGATACATTTTCAGGTATAGAAGGGCACTTTTTCTGGCCATCTGTAACAAAGACCATATGAGATAAGTTAGATATAGGCAAGGAGATTTCAACTATGTTTATGTAGAAAGAGTCTAGTACTGTGAAAATAATATATTTATGAAAAAAAGCTAAATTAAAAATTGTGTTATGCATGGATTCTAAGGCTTTTTCATGCTTTTCTGCATATGGAAACAACTGAATAATGTTGGACTTGTGAAAGATCAACTGGAACACTGCACAAACATTTATTTCAACAAAATTTGTGATGTATTTTTAATTGTGTCAAATGTGCAGATAATTGCTGTAATGTTTAGCAAAACTACCTGTAATCCAACAATATAACAGCTTCTATCTTTTTGTTAGTGCAGCTCCATCATGACCGTGGTGTAAGTGACATTTCACTACTTAAATAAATACTAATTATGTGCAAATCCAACCTCATCTGCTGGACTCTACGATCAAAGTTAAATGCTGGTGAAGAATATTTTAGCTGAACATACACATCTCCCACAACTGTGCTCTTGTATCTGACATAAAAGATAAAGAGAAACCTTTGTTTTCCAGGTAACAACTGAAGATACTTACTGAAGCCTCTTGGTCTGATCTTGTCATCATCATGGCTGCTGATGTCAGCTTTGGGAAAAACAGTAAAATTGAGCAACAAAATAAATAAAATAAAATAAATAAATAAAGTTTTAAAGAAACGTCTAAACACTTACTTAGAACTTAGATACTGAAAATCAGGCAATATAGTAAACAGAGTCCATATTAATCAATCAAACTGCTAAAAGGGAAATTTTGGGCAGGAGAATAAAGTTCGTTCGATGAAGAATACTGTTAAATTTAAGAAAGTTTTCCTGCCTGGTTATAAAATTCGCCCTTTGCATGGCAACTTTCTTTATTTAAAAAAAGGATTTGCGGGGCCCAGAAATAAATCTGGCATGGTTTAATTTAGTTTAATATAGTTGAATAGTTGTTGTAGTTGTTTGATAAATACGGACCGTTGCGCTAAAATGTCTTTATTTCCGGTAAATTAATGAATCTTTCCCATTCTCAATCAGAAATATCAACACACATAATCCATAAGGTCTACTTGCATATATGATCAGACTTACCGTATATTATCACCATAAACAGCAAAAAAAAGAAGAACTGAGAAGAACTGAGAAGCGCTTTTTCTTTGGCCATCGCCACGCAGATACGTCAGTTACGTCCCCACCTCAATGACTCATTACGTCACACGCGTATCTTCTTAACGGAATAAATATTAAAAGTCACAAATGTACTAACAGACATGTAGTTAAATCACTCCACGTGAATGTGTGTGGAGCTCCCATTTTTCTAACATTCAATGGGGAAAATAAATAAATAATTAGTAGGAAGTGTACAGGCCTCTGCTCTGAATGACTTCAGCACATCTGCGGCCACAGGACAGCACTAGTCTCTCACACTGCTCTGGTGTGATTTTGGTCCACTCTTCTTCCAGTCTCCTCCACAGTTCGGTGACTGTAGTGGGTTTCTTGGCCATAACTTTGTCGCCAAGGATTTTCCAGACGTTCTCTATTGGGTTGAGATCAGGACTCTGGGCAGGCCATGTCATTATTTCAATGTTTTCAGTTTCAAGGAACTGCTTTACCCGTTTTGCTGTGTGACATGGAGCGTTGTCCTGCATGAACACTGCGGGCTGATTGGGTGATGAACGCAGTGAAGGAACCATATGTTGTTGAAGAAGGTTCTGATAAACATTTGCATTCACTCTGCCATGTAGCTGTATAAGAGGCCAAACTCCTGCTGCAGAAAACATGCCCAAAACCATGACACTTCCTCCTCCACCTTTCACTGACTTCTTTACACACTTTGGGTTCAGTCTTTCTCCAGTTTGTCGCCGAACATAATGTTTCCCATCGGACCCAAATACATTAAACTTGCTTTCATCACTGAAGTGAACTTTGGACCAGTTCTCCTCTGTCCACACAACATGCTCCTCAGCAAAGCTTAGTCTAGCCTTTTGATTCTTTCTGCTAATGAGAGGTTTGGTCACTGCAGAGTGGGCTTTCAGTCCAAATGCTCTTAAACGTTGAGACACTGTATGACGAGACAGATCCTTACCCTGTTCAGTGCTGAACTGGCGAGCAATTCCAGCCGCAGTGTGGAAACGATTCCCCATTGAGGTCCTCCGCAGTATCCTGTCCTCTCTTGTATTCGTCTTCCGTGGACGACCAGCCTTCTTGGGGGACTTGAATGAGTTTGTGATGTTGTAAAGATTCAATATTCTTGAAATCACAGATTTGGAACAACCAACTTGTCTTGCTATGGCTGATAGGGTCATCCCTTTGGCCTTTATCTGGACAACCTGCTGCCGGAGGCTTTCAGTCACTTTAGAACGGCCCACCATCATGCCGAGTCAGTGAAACTGGAAGTTAGGCTGCCAGTTAAATAGGGGTTGACAGATAATCAAGGAAATTAGCACCAGGTGCCAGATTAACACCAATAACTGGGAGGTATCTGAAAGTGTTCTCTAATTTTGATCAGTGTGTTTTCTGCAAAATAATGTTTTTTGTTGAAATGCCTTAGTTATTTTGTGGAAAAAGCGTTCTAGTAGCATGCTATAGACACAACAAAAAGTCCTTCAAATGTGGAGCAGTGAAGATGACATTACTTCATAAAAAATCAGTTGTTTATAAATTGTTCTCTAATTTTGATCTCCAGTGTATATCTATATACCGCCGCAGACCTCACGTGCCAAGTCAGCCACAACAAAGCCTCCACATGCTCCTCTGACAGTCATGCAGTCACGGTGTGTGAGTACAGGATGTGCAGACCGAGGTTAGGGTTAGGGTTAGGGCTCTAATCTGCTCCACTGTTGCTGTCCAGTCAAACATTTTGCACATCTCTTAATAACTGCCAGATCTCTTCCCATAACTGCAACATTTTTTTCAGCACTAGACATTTCCCTAATTGATACTGCTGGTAAGTATAGTGTTATTTCATCTGCATACATAACTGTTCTTGCTTGATTTAGTACTATCTTCATTGGTGAAGATAGTAGACTGCTTTTAAAAGAGCTGAGGTTACACCACTATTAAAAAAGACCTAACCTTGACCCACAAACTCCTAACAATTATAGGCCAATTTCAAATCTCCCATTCATGTCCAAACTGTTAGAAAAGGTGGTTGCTAGTCAACTCACTGCCCATCTATCCAGTAATAACCTTCTTGACGAGTTTTAGACCAGTCCAAACACTCTCACCGAAGTGTAAGACTTTTGATGTGCACATAAAATTGAAATTGAAATTGGGATTTCCTGTGTGAATCAGGATGTGGGTTGGCAACTAGGTCAGAGTGACTGAGAGGAACAAAAACAGCATCGAGACAGGATGGCAATCACATCACTCTGCCTATTGTTCTGTAAGAAATTTTACTTTTTTAAAAATAATTCCTTTCCAGCTCTGTCTTTTTTTTGTCCACTTGTAACCTCTTCTTTTATTTCTAACATTACACTCTTCTAGTGAAGCTGTGAGAAAACGCGCCTACCCGTCTGTCAAATGCTATAACAAACCTGGGAAGACTTTTGACTATCTCCAGCTAAAATTATTCTAATAATCTTGCATTAGCTTGAAACACTTTAAATGCAAATGTCTCTTGATTGGAGTCCAATTCCGAGCTGAAAATATGCAATTTGCAATAATTGGCTACTTTCTGTAATCAGCTGATGGCACAAACAACAGACAGCAAACCTTTCACGACATGAACAGTAGTGTGTAACCAAATCTTGCTAAATTACATATAGTATATTTCCCTTATGTGGCTAATTAAGAGGTCGGGCACCCAAATTACAGTTACAGACTTTGCAGATCATTTTAGGCTTTATTTGTCCAGGTTTTGAGCTCTCTGTCTATAACATTTCTGCCTCCATGCTAATACAATACAATGCATTGAAAAATGATGTTCCAGAAACAGCATACCAAAACATTACTGCTCATTATGAACAGTTGAAAAATAGTATTATAGTATCCAATCAAAACTGTCCAGGCCTTGTAAAAACCAAAGTTCTCTGAATGGTCTAGATAACACTACAGGTAAGTGAGAATTTGTGTGTGTGTGTGTGTGTGTGTGTGATGATCGCTCATAAATTAGATTTCCATTTTCTGAATGTAGAATAATTATACATCTCTAAAGTGGCTCACCATCATCTACCATGCATTAAAAATATTAGATTTAAATGAGAGAGCATTTTAAATGCATTGTATAACATTAAACTCGCCTCACCACAAGTGGTTGGAGGTTGCAGCAGCAGGCCGGCTTGAACAGGTCTAACCACATCATAGCTTTTCATAAGAAAGAGAATGTGAGGTTTTCTGTAACTGAACAACCACAACAACATTTCAACCTGATGGTTTTAAAATAACATCTGACATTTTCTCTTTGAACCCACAGCAGCTACACTGAGCGTCTATCCTGACAGAACTCAGTTCTTTCGATATGAGTACCTCTCTCTGAGCTGTGCAACGCCGGGGAACTCCAACGGCTGGACTGTGAAGAGAAACACTTCGTCTGAGTCTTCTCTTCCATGTGAGGTCGGCTGGGGTCGCTTAAATGGGTCCACCTGCACCATTAGGGGTGTCTACACGGCAGACAGCGGACTGTACTGGTGTGAGTCTGAGCATGGGGAGTGCAGCAACGTTGTAAACATAACAGTGAACAGTAAGTGAGCAGTAAGCAATGCCAAATTCTCTTGCAGCTTGAGTGTGTTTTAGTTAGAGTGTTAGGCCCATTTAAATGGAAGTCAAAACTCGGATGGAACATAAGCCATGCTGTCAACTTTGCCCTACAAAGCCCAAACACATTTGGGCATAAATTGTGATGTCTTTTTATATAAAAAACAATATCACACAGAAATGTGTAGCTTACACAAAAAAGCATGTAAATGAAAAAAAGAAGCTATAAGAACGAAATGAAGATATGCCCTGCATTGAAAATGTCACTTGTTAAGGTATGAAGTAGATAAAATGTACTTAAAGTATCAAAAGTAAGCTACAAGTACCTGTAATGCAGAACAACATCACTTACCGTTCCTTTCTTTTGGGAATTCACAAAAGACAGAACGTTTGCTTTATGTTTACACTATTTATAAGACAATAGTTTTGATATGAGCACTGACAGAGAAAATACTTGCAATGAAAACACAAAGGAAATGACCGATGCTTGTTTTTTTCTGTACTTCAGAGGGTGCTGTGATCCTAGAGAGTCCTGTACTTCCTGTAACCGTGGGAGATGAAGTGACCCTTCGCTGTTCCTACAAGGAAAGATATGCGAAGAGCTCAGCTTCAAATTTCTCTGCAAATTTCTACAAAGATGGTGTTTTCATCGGGACTCAGCCTGTGGGACAGATGACCCTCCAAACAGTGTCCAAGTCTGATGAAGCCCTTTACAAGTGTAGACATCCCACAAAAGGAGAGTCTCCACAGAGTTTGCTGGCTGTGAGAGGTGACAATGATGTAACAAACATCTTTGACACCTTCTGGTGTCTTCATCGGTCACTTGACCCTCACTTTGCAGGCCATAGCAGTTTCTCGAGACTCTCCCTATATTAAAACCCCACAACTAATTATTGCTTTGGGTTATTTTTCTAGTTATTGGTCTGACATGTCTTAAAGTCTGACACAGATTGCAGAAGATTTTATTTGACGCATCTCTCTCAGCGTGACATGGAATGGACTTTAAAGTGCCTTTACTCTCTTTCAGTCATACTATTTTGTGAATATTAATATAGCACTATATGATAGATGGATTTTTGTTTTCTATTTTTGAAAAATCACTAAAATTTTGTGCAATATTTGAACTCTGATGTTCATTTTCTTCCTCACAGAGGTTCAGGTTTCAAGCGTCTCTACCACTCCTTCTCTCAGGCTTGTGTGCACCGTCCTGCTCTTCATCCTCTTCAATGTCATCTTCATTGTGTGTATATACATGTACCGAAGCTGGGCTCGAGGTAAGAACAGCTCTGAAAACCCTTAAATGAACAGAATATATTTACCTTTGCAGTCACAGGCCAAAAACTGCATTTTGTCATATTTTTATTTGTGCTCCTCAGAGTCTCTTATTAGCTTCAAATATGGATGTGTTGCATATTTTCCCTTTCAGGATAAACAAAATGATTAAAAAATGAAGAAATATTTGACTTGAATAATTAGATTCAAGATTTATGATGAATTGCAAACTTGTAGAATTGACGCTCACCTAGAAAACATGTATCACAAAATGCATTTAATTAGAAATTAATTAGGTGTCAACTGTGTATTTTAGAACAGTAACACAAGTGATCTGTGAAATCAAATGTTTTGAAACTGAAAACTGCCTCATAATCAATAAAAAAACACAGGCCAAATTTGACAAAGTACAACAACAAGCATTTACTCAAAGTAAATTTCACTCAAGTCAAACCTGCCACTAACCTTTCTGACTTTATAGAGGTCAAGAGTGAACAGTTAGAATTTAAATAGTTTGCTAAAGGGATGTGCAGAGAGCCCATTATTTGTATTTGTATCTATATTTGTTGAGGCAGCAAAATTATTTGTACTTGTATTCAAATGAAAGTGGAAATAGGCTTACAAATCTTGTTTTTGTTTTTATTAGCTTTTAATGTTAGAACATTAAAGTTTTACAATAACTGTTCATGAATAAACTACCTTATGAAGGAGGTCCCCACACCGGGTGACTACTGAGCTAAAACTTTACTCATCACCTCATTGCAGACAGACCTCTACCTATTTATACACCCATAACACAGAGACAGCACACCGTGTAATGTGTAGAGAAGAACTTCATAGGCAATTATCAGGAATCAGGAAGTGAAAGAACAGCAAAGCGAAAAATGTATTGTGCACCGACGCCCTCTAGTTTTAAAAAAATGAAATTAAAATGACTCCACTAAAGGAAAACTTTCTCCTCTCCGGTTTTCTTGCAGCTCGAGCTTAAAAAAAGAAGAGAGCGTCTGATCATCTCGACCTGGAGTGATGACTTCTGTTTCCTGCCTTTATATATCCAGACCAACATTATAAATATATATAAATATATATATGCATGCACAAAATTTGTATTTGTATTTGGGCACATCCCTACTGACTACCCCGAAAGCAATGGAAAAACACTGTAATGTTAGCGGAGTGGAGCAGTGAACTTGTGTGTCAGGCTGAAACTAGAAAAAAACATTGGAAACTGAATGTTTAGAGCAGTGTGCATATGTTTACCTCATTATTTGACACTTTTGATATGAGCATCTGGCATTATAACATTATATATATGATGGAAAATAAGGAAAAGCATAATAGGCCCCCTTTAATTACTTTGTGTACTTGTATATATTGATATCTGCTACTGTCTGCAATCTTTTTTTTCTCCCTTCCCGTCCTTTTAATATTTTTTCTCTTTTTTGAAGCTTTTCTTTTTGCACCTTTCCATCACATTTTTCTGTTGTTTATGTGTATATCAATTTGTATCTTTTGCATATGTGAAAAAATAAATAAATACTGATGGTTGGCCAGCAGATGTCACTGTTTTGACGGTTTCAGATGCAATACACAATACACACATGCATCCAAACCTTTATTTCTTTATCTTTTTTGTCTTCAAACTGAATATCTCTACGTTTTTTTTAGTAAGTTGAGTTAGTTAGTTGAACTAAAAAGAGGAAGGGACACCCACACACTGTCTTCACTTGCTCAAAAAATATGCTTTAATATAAACCACGTTTCGGTCTATGACCTTCTTCAGGGAGGCCCCATAGAAAACCCACAGAGACACATTTTCAGCATCTGTTACTTCTTTAATCATCTATTGGAGACAATCCCAGATTCGTTTCACCAGCAAAAATCTGTCCTGTTCCTTACTGTGTATAGCCCAGCTGTAAAGTCCTTCCTTGTGTTTCTTCCATTGAAACACAACTACAGTTTTCTTCCTGGAAGTGATGATATGACAGACGATACTAATAAGAGAGACACAGCTTGATTATATACTGTTTATTCCCCCAGCGCTCAGCTTCTGTGTCCTGTATCAGCTCACAAGACAAACAGGCCGATGAGTCAGTTTTCAGGTATCTATTAATCCTTCTACAAGCCTCTTTCACAACAATGATCCTGTGTTTGAAGAGTAACCAGTAAATTTTTTACTTAGTGCTCACTCAGTATTTACTCAGTCGAAGGCGAGACTTCAGTGTAGAAAGATAAATGATAAGAAGGAATTCCCTGTGACGTTAAACAGGTAGTCTATGTTCAGAAAAAAAGAATGAGGAAACACCTGTTTAATCAGCTATTAATAGCACACGGTGTTAGAACTCGGTTTTAGTGGTATTAAGTAGAACAAAGAAAAAGTCTGACCTGATGTTGGCGCTACATGATAAGTCAGGAAATCACCAAAGTTATTACAATTCATCTAGAAGCAGAACACAAATGTCTGAACTGTATTTAAAGGCAATCCATAGTTTTTGAGATATTTCAATGTGGACGACTGAAAAATTCCAACAGACCAATATTATCATCAGTTGAACCATGACGCTAATGTGGCTTTGTATCTGTCTTGGTATGATTTACAGTTAAAAACTCTTTATTTATCTTATACGGGCCCTTTATGAATAACAGAAAATCACAAAAAACATGAAATGTCCCCTGTAAACATCCTGGGAGCTGAACAGGCAGAAACCAAAAATATGCCGTTGTGATTTAACCCTGTTTAAAGGTCAAAAGACTTTCCAGCTGCAGTCATCAACATTTTTATATAAACAATGGATCAAATGTGTCAGGTGTGTCACTCCTCATGACAAATCCACAGAGAGTTATCACCTGGCTGCAGTTTCCACTCAGCAGTCAGGCTGCAGACTCTATTTTGGTTCATCGTAGTTTTGGTTTTCTATCTTGCAGCTGGCAGTTAAACTTCTGAAATTAAATATATTTGCATATATACACAGACACTGAACTCTCAGTTTCATTATATTTAGACTGAGAGTGTCTTTGTCGAACAAGAGGACCTTATTCCCTCGTTGGTTAAGTGGTTCAGGTTCAGGAGAACGCTCAAGTGAGTCTTGAACTATTTCAGCCACAGCACTGAGGAAAATAAACTGTAATCTATTCTGTTTTCAATAAAAACACATTTTCATCAGTTTAATCCATAAAATCATAATTTATAGAAATACACATTTCATCGCTGGTTCTGTTGTTTCCTGTCAGGTGGATCCGGGTTTAATTGTTGAGTAGAAGGTCGATGTAGCATCCACATCTATTGAAGAAGGAAAAACACCTTCAGCATGCAAGTACTAACGTCATGCGGTGGACAAAATAATAGAAACACTATAATTTCACTGCCCAGAAGCAAAGTATCTCTATCCTTCAAATTCCCTCAAATCCAAGCAAATCAAATGAACTTTTATCTGCTTTTGGGCATACAGTATGAATGGATGAATAATGAATACATTGGGTCTCTCTCTCTTTACCCTTAAAGAACACTGAAGAGAAGAGAAAATGAAAGATTGTCTATACGCCTGTATTTACACTTTTAATTTAAGTGTCTGCTTTTAATATGAACAACACAAAATGTGAGTATATATGTTAAAAACACAAACTGTCTTCACTGACAACACATTATCCAAATTAATTACAAAGAAAAAAATATACATAACATTTTAAAAACAATCAGCTGTTTTACATGTAAAATATTGATCTGACAAGTACCTCAAACTTGTACTTAAGTGCAGTACTTTGTTCATTTCACCGCTGTTCAATAACATTCAAATCGAGTGTAGGTGTAGCTGTCAGATAGAGGAAGTGGAGTTAAAAGTACAGTAAAACAAAAAGTATTGTAATGAGTTACTCTTCACTGCTGTCAAATATTAATTCTGTCTTTTGTTAATGAATAAATTCACTTTTTGTGCAGTTTCACGCTCCAGAGGTCCAGAAAAAAGTAATAAAATAAAAAACAGATCAGGCGCCAAAAGACAGTAAAACAGGAAAAAGCTGTTTTGGTTTCAGTTTGTTTCATAGCCTGTTTTTATCTTTCCATCTACCATCCATTCAACCTGTAACTATGTTTTTCTTTTTTCATGCTCTATATCAACATGTTTCTATCATGTTTCTATCATGTTTCTATCCATGTCGTCATATCGATTAACCTACAACTCAGTGACTCAGAGTTTAATAGGGCAGAGATATGACCTAATGCTAACTGTTTGGTTTACTGTAACCATATAAATGTCTGACTAATGTTCCTGAGGGCCAACAAGAGCAAAGTTCAAGAGGGCAGAACTTCAGTTTCCAAGCAGACAATAACAAACACAGATGGCCCAAAAGGGGATTTCATTACATAATGGAAGAAAAGTCTCTGATACACAAAACACTGAGAGGCAGAAAAGTGTGTTTTACATTCTTCTTTTAAAGAAGAGCTGAAGTCCGATGTGGTTTTGTAAACTGTAAAGTTTTGACTCCTTTTTAATTCAACATCTCATCTGAATATTTGTGATTTTTTTCATCCTTTTATTTTACACCTTTTATATCAACTGTTGGTTATAATATGGAGAATAGGTCTATAACAGTATATTATATATTAACGATTATTTTCATTATCGATTAATCAATCTTGATTAATCGTTTTGTCTTTAAATTGCCTGTTATCATTTCAAAAAGTCCAAGTAACGTGTTCTAACTGCTCGTTTTATTCAGCCAGCAGATCAGAAACTCAAAGATATTCAATTTATTATCATACATGACAAAGAAGAGTATAAAATCCTCACATTTAAGAATTTTCAACCAGTGAATATTTGGCATTTAATTGCTTAAAAAAAATAACTAAAACAATGAATCAATGATCAATTACCTCTGATCTGTTTTGGTTCCACTTCCTGTGTGATGGTGACGTCAATGTATGAGACATCAGTGTTGACTTTACCTGCAACACAAAACTTCTCTTTGTTAAACACCAGCTGGGTTTAAACATTTAAATATGTTATATAGATATAGATTATGTAGATATTTGATGTGAATTATAATGAGATAAAAAAAACTTGAAAAGAAACTTGTGGTTTGATGCTTTTGGAAAATGATGGTGCAGCATGATGTTAGTATTCATCATTTTAAAAAGCTTGTTATTGTCTATGATCATCAGTTGCAGCATTAGAAATGTATCAAATAAAGTAAAACTTAATAACATTAGCCGATGCATAAAAACAATACACTTGAGAAACATCTTTTTTTTAATTTTGTATTCAGGAAATCTGAATAAGTCACAATAATACAACCTGACATGAACTGTGCTTCCAAATAATCCACATACAGATGTTAATGGGTAAAAAATCCTCAAGACATTTTAGCTTTAATACCTACATGTAGTTCCTGAATGATGACATTAAAATGTTTCTCTACACTCACAAAAAACTTTGTTTTTGTGAGTTTGAATTTAAAGGCAGCCTGTAGACTTTTCATGTGAACAAATACAAGTTATGTGTAAATCACCAAAACAGATTTTTAACTTTTTTTTAACAAAAGTGCAAAATGTGTTTCTTTCCTTGTAAAACATTTGCTAAGACAATTTTTAAAGTATTTTAAATCCTGCATTGTTTATATCCATGTTTATTAGTTAATTAGTCTTCTTCTTCCCTGCCTTTGTTGGTATATTGCTGCGTTTCTCGGTGCATTTCAGCCACCTATAGATCAGCAAAATAGACGAACAATATGGGGACAAACTCATAAAAACTCAATAGCGTGCATTTAACTTGTTTTAACATTTAATTTTATTGAGACTGCAATTTCTTTCGCTAATTATTTGTTTAGTTCATTTTGTTTTGTGAGAATTGAGCAGCGCTACAGGTTTTATATAGCAGGTAGAGGAGCAGCATGCACCGTCTTTACCGTGCGTCAGTGTCCTTTTCATTTCAAGTTTGTTTTAAGTTTTATTTTGGGTATGAACAAACAGGCTACGTACTGTGGAATATTATTTTTAGTACAAGTATAAAGCATTTTAGGACACCACAATTGCTATTCCACCCACTGACGTCACTGTACAAAACAAAACCTCGGTTTGCTCTGTTTAATATGAATACTTCATGGATACTTCTGGTGTTTTCATGTAGGTGGCAACACACCCAGTTTGTTGTTTGAACTCTGAGTCATTCACAAGCGTCATTAAAATCTAAGTGGGGCCACGAAAGACGGTGCAAGAATTAGAGCTGCAAAGATCAGTCGATACATGGATTAGTTGCCAACTATTAAATTAATTAATAACTATTTTGATAATTGATTCATCATTTGGAGTAATTTTTAAGAAAAAAAGGTCCTCAAATGTGGATATTTTCTGGTTTCTTTAGTCCTCTATGACAGTAAACTGGATATATTTGGGCTCTGGACTGTTGTGGACAAATTAGAAGACGTCATCTTAGACCTAACATTATTAATCGATAATTAAAATAACTGTTATGCAGTCCTAGTAAGAATCCACTACATATATATCTATCTCTCTGTCCATGCTGCTGTGGATATAATAAATATATCAAACATTTACATGAAAACCGGCTGACCTTTGTGGCTTCTCCAGAGGTAGAGCAGCATCAGCGAGGCTAGCACGAGGCAGCAGCCCACCACAGGAAGTAGAATGTTTGTGAGGAGGGACTGAGATGGCTCAGGTCGCCCTACTTCAAAACAGAAATACCACAAGTTGGCCTCAATGCAAAGAAAACAAAGAGCTGTGTCTACATGGCTGACAGGCTTTGGGCTAAGCTAGGCTAAACACACTGTGGATTAATCTCTGAACACACAATGATAAATACCAATATTTTCATCTAACTCCTGGTAAGACAGCAAACCAGAACATTGAAGATGTTGGAATATTCCTTATAACCAAATTCAGTAGTTGTACCTTGTTTTTTGCCAGTATTTGCATTTTAAAGAATACAAAAACATGGCTAAAGGCCTGGTCAGAGCATTTAAAGCAGCAAAGCTTCACCGCAAAATCAGTTAAGTTCAGTGGAATTGCTGCAAACAATACATTTTCCCAGCTGTCTAGCGTGTTAGCAGTTAGCTTGCCAGCAGCAATAGTTCATCAACAAGCCCTGTGAGTAGTCATCAAAAAGCAAGAGCTCACCTCTGACGGTCAGCCAGGTGTCTGGTGATTCTCCAACTCCAGAGATTTTACACTTGTAGAGTCCTTCATCAGATTTAGAAACACTGTGGATGGTCATGGTTCTTGTAGAGCTGGTCGCCATGAAGAAGCCATTTTTGTAGAAATCAGTGGTGAGGTTGGAAGAGGAAGTCGTTGTATTTATATTCGTACAGCTCAGAGTCACATCGTCTCCCTCCATCACAGGAAGGACAGGACTCTCCAGGATCACAGGACCAGCTCAGGCAGAAAGGCGAAACAACAATTTGAGGATCAGGTAGCTTAGGCCCTCTGCTGTCAAATTCACACACTGAAGTGCAACAAATATCGTTGGCATCACTTCAGAAACTTACGGTTTCTGTTCCAGAAGTAAGAAAACCTCATTTAAAATCCCCTTGACATTTGTAGTAACATAAATAACTAAAAATCCAGCCTTTAAACATAACTGTTGTATGTTGTGTTGCCTTTAAAAGTTTCATCAGAAGAGAGTGTTTATGGATATAGATGAAACTGAAGTTTTTGTAGGCTAAAAAATGTATTATTGTTTGTTTGATGTGCTGTAGTGAAGCAAATTTGTCCCAGAATATGGACATTAAACTCCAGGAACGTGCTTCATTTTTTCAGAACGACCGATGGAAGACATGCTGAATGAGAGATTGCATTGAGCTACAGAAACTTGTTGAACAGATGCTCGACATACCAACACAAGAAGTCCTGTAGTCAAAGTATAGTTGTGTATCCTTCAACTAAGATGTGTCACATGTCAAGACGTTGCTTTGAACCTTGAATGTCGCTACGTCTACCTTTGCAATTTAGAGAGGACAGTCACTACCTGCTTTGACCAATGCTGCTGCTTTTCAGTTAAGGACAGAACTAGATGCACTCAACATGCATTTGAGAATTCACATAAAAATAGTGAAAGTGTTTTCTTCCCTAAGAGCCTTCAACTGAAGTACTTTACATGCCTATTTGCTACAGCTGGTAGTTTGTTTAAACTCACCGGTCACAGTGATGTTGACGGTGTTGCTGCACCCTCCTGCTCCAGACTCACACCAGTACACTCCAGTGTCAGACGGGTAAACATCATGGATGAAGCAATTAGATTCATTTCTTCTATTGGGACACAATTTGTTTATGTGTGTAGATGTGTTCATTAAAACTCGCCACTGAGAAGACTTTCCCGGCTCCCCACAGCTCAGAGAGAAAGACTCGTACTGGAAAAACTGAGATCTGTTGGGAAGGACTCTCAGGGAAGCTGCAAGAGTCACAGAAAGTATCACAAATTGAGATTTTCATTGTAATCACATCTCAAACAACAAAAGTCCTCTTGCAGAAGTGAACAACCAGGAAAACTTTGCTGCAGTTTAGACACGCAGCAAGTTTTTCACCTTCTTTACAGTTGGTTACTTCCTTGTTTCACTGAGGATCTGATTTTTAAAAAACAAATCTAGTGATTCAAGCTGCTCAAAGCTTCCTGGTTCTCTGCAAACTTCATTTTAAACACAAGAGCAATAAAACCTCTCAGCTGCATTCAGTGTCGGGGTCGATGGGAAGCTGTGAAGTTATTTTGCTGAGATTATTTTCCATTAATAATACAGAATGAGTGCAATGCTATGAAGACGAAACCAAAGAAGCAAAGTGCAGAGTGATGCAATACATACAGTAAATGCGATCAAAGGTTCACGTATCACCCAATCAAATAAAAAGAGCGACAAAGAGGGGGAATAGATTATTTTTCTGATGGCCTGGTGAGTTTGGGTTGTCTTTTCGTACCCTTTATGGTAACAGTGATCATGTACTTTACTTTAGTCTTACTTACTTTATTCATTAATTTATTAAGGACAACACATTAGTTAACATCAGTATGATGTAAATGTGTCAGATTTAGCCACAATTTCTAGTTTTCATCTGCAGTCCCCGGGCAGGATGATGTTATACATAAAAAATAAGTAACAAATGTGACATATTAAAAACAGACCAAACTACATCATTTGAGTATGTAATTATTATTTTAGTATGTACAGTACCTGTGGTTGTGGTTTATTGTAAAATAAATATTGTCAACTCTAATCTAAAATAATACTCTTGTTGTCTGAAATGTAAAACAAAATACATCATATAATCACAGATGAGGTTTTATCTTTTAATCTGAGCAGAATAGATATTAACACTAAAACTGCTCAGAAACAAGGATGCACACAAACAAACACACTTTGATATAAATTTGAAGTTTTGCAGTGGATGTTTCATAACTAAATTAGAGTGAAAACTGTCCAAAAACACTCACCAATGACAGTGCACAGTATTGTAAAATCCATGCTTCTTGCTGCAGATAGACACACTGACAGTCTGGTAACCTGGGGGGGCTGTTTAACACCTAAGGTCTGAGTGTATGTTGTAGAGGCCACAGCTTCCTGCTGTAATGATCATCTCCAGGTCAAAATGTGCAAACAGTTTGTTTGTGCAGGATGTCTCAGCTTTTTAACACCTCAAATGTCAAAGGTTTCTGCCAATGGCTTACTTTTACTTTCTGTAGTCTGAAGTTTTTATGAAGTAAGCATTTTTAAATCTGCATCAAAAGAGACAATTGCCCACTTATCCTGCCTGTTACAGGTTCACAATGTTTCAAGTCTGTCCTAAAACAACATTCAGATGCCCAAATAAACATTGACATGTTCCCCATGTTCCCCATCACTTACAATGTAAGTGATGGGGAAAATCTGTGTATTTAAAAGTTCATGAAGCTAACATCAACAACTTCAGCTTTCCAAAATACTCAAACCAAGTCTCTGTCTTTTCAGTTCCAGATTTCTTCTTTTTGTTATGATCTTCCCACTGCAGCTGAACAGAGAAACACTGTTTTAAGACAGTGAACAGTGTTTTAAGTTTAAAAATTTCCCTGCAAGTGTGTGTGTGCACAGTTTGGGAAATAAATGTTACAAGAAATTGTGAACCCGTCCTTTAATCTTATGGAACATCTTCGTCTTTGGAGACTTTATGGCGCGTGACGTCACATGCGCATGCCCAGTGAACAGAGAAACACTGTTTTAAGACAGTGAACAGTGTTTTAAGTTTAAAAATGTTATGGCGCGTGACGTCACATGCGCATGCCCAGTGAACTTTTTTCCCCCCCCCCACAGCTGTAGTCAAAACAGAGTTGAACCACAGTTCGGCAGAACTACAGACCCTCTACAGACGCAGACCTGTCTATAGTGTACATGCTTAAAGTGGACTTTAAACATGTACACTCTGGACCTTTTCTCTCTGTCTGGCTTTCATCGTCTGGACCCCCGTTGAAGGTAAACTGACATGTTTCACTACTATTAGCTTGTTAATTCAATGTTTCACCTGAGCGACACTGAATCAGTGAACATGTGAAAACGTGTTTTACGGTTCATTTGGCAGGTGGGGAAAGTGCCAGTGCAGCAGTGAAAAACACTTTAAGCTCTGGTTTTCTTTGTGGACAGGTTATGTGATCAGCTGACCTTCTTTTAAGCACCCACTGGTCCAAAGGAGGCCCAACCAAAGAAATTAACATTAGTACTTAGACCTAGTTTCTGGCGTTTTATGAACTAAAAGATTATTGAATTCCTCAAAAATGAGCAACAGTTGTTGCCCTGTGTTTTTACATTTGTAGCTGAGGCTTGTGTTTAGGCATAACTCCTAAGAAACAACGCCAATTACCTTTTATAATAAAATTGGTAGGATAAACTTATTTTAAGTACAAGCACACAGGATACTACGGTGAGGTAGCAGCCAATTAACTGCAAATTAAGGCAAAAAAGGCAAGAAAAATAAAGAAAATGATCAGATAACACATGCAAGTTAACTGACGGACATCAAACGTGGCTACTGAGCTATTTAGGACATTCAAAATAATAATGTGTCCTGTCACTGTTACACATTTACACCCAGCGGTTACATCAGTGATGATACAGCAGATTATTATTATTAATTAATTAATGCATTTCACTTTTAGTCTTATTTGAAATATGATTTGTAGGGACTACAGCCAGAGAGCCAGAAACTCCTCTGACTCAGTGGAGTTTACCAGGTTTCTCCATGAATCTCTGGCTATCATTATGTTTTCAATGTGACAGATTAAAAGAAACAATTTAGTTTGATAAGTAGTGATGAGTCATTAGCTAGTTAGCTGGTTAGCTGAGTCACTAAACACATGATGATGAGTCATGTATTTAGCCACAGTAATGGTGACTCACTATGTAAAATACGAGGAAAAATGTTTTCTTTTTTTTTTTTACTGTCGATGTGAATCTGTGTGAAATAACACAGAATGTGTTTATAAAAAGTTGCGAGCAATCTTTTTAGAAGTGGTAAAGAAAATACAACAGAAGAAACCCACAACTCCCCCCTGGGACTAAAGGCTGTGAAGAAAAATAAATAAATATCTTGTAAAGCTCACAGAAGTTATATTTAAACTGATTTTTGTACATTCACATATAGAAGAAATGTATTGTTTTACATGGGCAATCAGCTCGTTTTGATTTGATAAAAGTTGATCAAAATAATAAAAGAATTAATTCAATGAAACTGAGTCAGTGAATCCAAACAATACATTTCTCCAAAGTAAAGTAAAGTGAAGGTAAATGTGATCAACAATAAAACGTCACTATTTATTCCACAGTAGTTTTGTATGCGGGGAAAACAAATAAAGGTACAAAGATTGTCCAATCGTAGCCGTCTTCCTCGTAAGACGTCATTGCGCGTGACGTCACATGCATGCGCATGTAAAACGGAGTGAAACAGAGTTGAATCACAGTTTGGCAGAACTACAGACGCATCTCTGTCTATAGTGTACATGTTTAAAGTGGACTTTGGCTACATGTTTACACTCTGGACCTTTTCTTTCTGTCTGGCTTTCATCGTCTGGACCCCCGTTGAAGGTAAACTGACATGTTGTTAATTCAATGTTTCACCTGAGCGACACTGAATCAGTGAACATGTGAAAACGTGTTTCACGGTTCATCTTCTGTGTCCCCAAACTGTAATGTGAACTTAATGTCGTCGTCATATCTAATGTGGATTTGCTGTATCATGTTGTTAATGTTGATACGACGCGTTAAACCCGTAAAACCGTTACTAACGTAAACAAACTACGTAACAACCGTAACAGAGCTATAGTTCGTTTTTATTTTACATACCCTGTTACATACATTTTGTCGTTATATTCATATTCTTCTCAGAGATTTGTGTGATTTTACTAGTGATCTGATTAGTCAGTGGTCGGGATGATTGTGATCTGGTTCACGTGTGATTCACGTGGTTCATGTCCATTCCAAGTTCCCAGAGCCCATGATTAATTATCAACACGTCTTTAGTCCAAAACCCAAAGCTAATAGTTTTTTTTTTTATTATCATAGAGGAGTATGAAAGCAGAAAATATTCAGAACCAGTGAATGTCTGTTGAATGATAATGAAAACTAGATTATCAGAGTAGTTGCTGATTACTTTTCTGTTGACCGACTAATTGACTTATCGTTGCAGCTCTACTTCAGTTTATTATCACATAAGACATTGTGGCTTTCTTTTCTTAACAAACGACTCAAAACGATTAATCAATCCTCAAAAGTTGGCAGTTGGCAATTAACTTTCTGTTGATCAACTAATCGATTGATTAATCGTTTCAATTTTAAGATGTTGAAATGTGACAGAAACTTTTCAGATTCTGTAAAAGTTTGATATAAAAAGGCAACCAGTTTTGTAAGAGCACAAATCAACCTCATACAGTGCAGACAGAGGAGAAAAACATCGTCATGCTGTTTGTTGTTTGTTCAACTCGTGACCCTTTGTTCACATTCAGTCATGTTGTTTTCTTGTCACAAGATTTAGGGAGTTTGGAGGGTTCCTGTCATATCGCCAAAAAGTTCCCTTAACAGAATTACCCTTTGGTCATTTGTAAAGTGAAGATAACTTTACAAAAATCCCATTCTGTTTCCAGAAAGAACCGAAACGATCAGCAGATCGATTGATTAGCAGATCGACAGAAAACAATTTATTTTCAGGCACGAATGCAAAACAATTCCTAGTTCCAGCTTCTCATTTGTGAGGATTTGTTGCGTTTCTTTGTCTTCTGTGATAATAAACTCAATTACAGCTGCAACGATAAGTCGATTAGTTGATCGAATCAGCAGCTATTTTGATAATATGAATGAGAATGATCGTTAGTCGCAGCGCTAAACTGAATATCTTTGGGTTGTGGAGTGTTTATCATACAATACAAGCAATGATATTATCTCAATTTTTTTCAGACCAAAACAATTAAATTAAGAAAATAATCAACTGATCAATCATTAGTAAGTTATAAATTAGTTTCAGCCTTAGTGCCACAACATGCTCTCTGTAGCATTTAAGTTTCTAAATTAGCACTGCTGATGTAAAATACAGTCACTGGTGCTGGAAGTTTGGTACAGATTTACAGAAAAGGTTAGGAATTAGAACAAAGTACAATAACAGTTGAGATAATACCGTTGCTACATACAACATACAGTAAAACCAGATTCCAGACTTCACTGGCTTTTCAGGAGATTTAAATTTTCCCTCCATTTTCCAGGTCAGTTTAGGGTGATTGGGTCAACTCAGCCAATCGTAGCTTCTCCAGGAGATGATGTCATCCTGCCATGTCACCTGGTCCCTGAGTTCAACGTGGAGGAGCTCACGGTGGAGTGGTCGATGCCCGATCTGAAGCCCGACCCCTTGGATCGGCTGAGCCGGGTCAACTACGTCCATCTTTACCGGGACAGACGCGAAGTCCCCGACATGAAGATCCCAGCGTACGTCAGCAGGACGGAGCTGTTCACAGACAAACTGAAGCGCGGAAACATATCGCTCAAGATCACTAATGTGACGTTCGCAGATGAAGGGAGATACAGATGTTTCATCCCCAAGTTAAAGAGCACAGTGAAGTCAGCAATTGTTCGACTTGTTGTTGGTGAGTAAGCTTGTTTAGATGTTATTAATGGTCCAAGATTTGTCTTTTTTTTGATCTATTGATTTGACCTGTGTGTCAGAATTTCATGGTTGAGCGCCTTTTTTTTTTTTTTTGTACCTTGAACCCAAATGTCAGAATTCAATACGTTTGTGTCAGTAACTTGTATTGCTTTTTTTTTTTTTCCAGAATCAAAGTCCTGGACAACAGAGACGCCGCTGCATCCCACAAATCTCCAAACTTCTGATCCGAAGGATGAGACGGATGTAAAAGGTGAGAAAATGGTACAACTCTGTGAAGAGGAGAGGACAAGTCTTTAAAATCAGCTGAAATGTTTTTTTTTTTTTAATTACTGTGGTAATTATAGTGTTCGTTTTTGTGTATCTGGTGTATCTCCACTCACTGTAGCTTTATTTCTTCTCCCATCAGGTGGTCGTCCCAATCTGAGCGCTCTGATCTCCGGTGTGGTGATTGGCTGCATCTTACTAATCTTTGGTGGTGTTGGTGCATATTTATATAAACCAAGGTGTCAAAAACCAAATGTAAGCCAGAAATAAACAAAACATATTGTTGCTTCTTGCATTGTAAATCACACTAGACTCTTTTGGAGACAGTTAACTAATAATTCTGTTAATTATCCTTCTAGCATCCGAAGTATGACATCGCCTCAAGCAAACCACTTCCAGTCTAGGTGCCTTTTCTCAGGGCACTTTGCTGGCTAATGTTAAAAGAGAAGAGAACATTTACCTCACCTGGATCTTTCTGGGTATTTAAATCGGCCACATGTGGACTCACTGGATCAGCAGGAGGGGTTTTCTACGGCGGATGCAGGTTTTCTTTACCCACAGCTCACCTGAAGCTCCTAGATGGAGCCTGGCTGGAGGAATTTTTTTTTAAAGTGCCACCTGACTTAAAACTGATGTCTTTACCTTCCTGAAGACATTTGATTTAGATCCATAAATTACAGCCTGGAGAAGCACTGTGCCAGAACTCTTAATCCAGATGATCGCTTAGCATCAGCCTGTGGTATCCCTCACTGTAAGCTATATTTTTTCAATTCTCATATTGTTCTGTTATTTAAATTATTTCCACAATATAAGTGTACCTTTTAAAGCACCTCTTGCACTTTGGATCACTTTGTGACCATTACCTCTTCTCATTTTTTTGTGACACTGAATAAAAATCTCAAACTGCAGCATTGAGCCGCAATGAATGTAAATTTGAGGTTGTCATCTGTTACCTTCTTTTTAAGAATGTTATTCTATTATTTTGTACTTTATTACAAAGACATTTGTCAAATGTTGAAAATTTGATTTAAATACCATTGTTCACCAAGTGAATAGAACAAGTGCAAATTGCCAAATACATTTTTTTTTAAAATGATTACAGTGTGTTGACTTGTGTGCTGTGACTTTAATCTCTGCTGTCTCTTTTGATGTAGGTGATGTTCTCCGAGTGTCAGTTTGCATTTATCTCTGCTATGTGATTATAATCTGACCTCATTGTTGAAAACGGCTCAGTCTTTTTCAGCAACTCACTTTAAAAATGTTCATTAGTAAACCTTAAATCTGTGTGTGTGGCTCCCTCTAGTGGTTAAAAACATTCAGGTTATGGACATGAGGATCAATGTTTCTTCTTTTGGTGCTAAAGGCTCTGTTTAAACGGTGTAGCTTCTACTTTCTTTTTTTGTGAAAAACCTCATTTTGTATTTTTTTAAATTTTTATTCTGTGTGCAGTCTTGCAATTTTGCCTACATAATCACTCTGATTACATTTGGGTCACATTACATTGCTGCAAATTGCCTTTTAATGTTGACCTGTTCTCCCACAGTGTAGGGAAACTTGATGTATCAACTACTCATTTTAATAATCCCAAAATTTTAATAATTCCTTCCTAAACAGCAGGCATTGTGGAATTCAGGGAGGCCTGTGACCTCCCAGACTTAGGACAGCATTTAACAGACTTAGATTAGATTTATATTCCCAAAAGGTTTTTAGACAGCAAAGTAAACATATATTAATCCTATCAAACACATACACCTATCCCTTTAGTAACAGCCAGTTGCCAGAATCCCAGAGTGGTCAGGACTTGTATTTGTACCAGGATGGTGCGGTTCTGTCTAAAACTGGACCCAGTTCAGCACATAGATCCAAGAGCACGGCTCCAGGCAGTCTAAATCGTCTTATTAACCAGTTGACATCATGAAAATCTTCATGGTCCCTGAACACTCATTCCCTCCAAAGTCTTCCATTAGCAGAGCCAGTGCATCCATCATGCAGCATTACACATGACTGTCACAGCAATATTTATGTTTACAGCAATCTGACTGATTGCTTCACATTTTGCCAAAAAAGTCAGTCAACTGCTTCACTTCCCCATCCCATGTAGTTCAGTGTTCTGTCAGTCTCCAGCAGTTCCAGTGTTGCCTGGTCTCTTATTTCTTTGACCTCAAGTTTTGCTTTGTAAAAAGTTGTTGCATGGTTCTCTTGATGTGCCTGTTCAGTTCCATTGTTTAGATGCGTCGTGGTGTCAGTGCACACTGAAACGACAAAGGTTTATGTTAAAATAAGGAAACTACAGAAGCATAAAAGGTATGTGATGACAGCTAAACTAGCAACATCTCACTGATTTATATCAGGTGTATTTTTCAGTTTATCTTGAGGACATTCACCTACAGATGAATAGGAAAGTTCTTATAATAGGAATTAAGGCAGTTCCTTTATTATGTTTCTTTTGGAAAATATTCTGCCATGAGTTTTCCTGTGCTTTACTTGGGCATGGGCATATTTGAGACTATATATAATTAAAGGCATCATATTAAACCCTTTTTATGTTGATGATATACAAAATTCATGATATGATGGAGCACCAAGAACAAACCTGATACTTTGTTACTTTAATTGTTACACTCTCTCAGTTTCACTTACAGATTTTGTTGTGAAAATGTACATTTTCCAATAACACTGCTAAGGTGTCGAGATATCACAGTTTAGAGGCCCCCTGCTCACACTACCTAACATGCTTTCATTAATTGGCTGGACTGGATGAGGGCGACTGAGTCTGTGTGTCGGGGGAAACAGCAGGTCGGGGCCCCGGTGTGCTTCGGATCGTCAGAGTCTGGTAAGCCAGAATTAATAGTTTTTGGACAACTGAGGTCTACAGCACAGAGGAATAAGATAATCAGGCTTTGGATACACACACAATACTTGTAAGTAGATCAGTTCATTGTTGGTTTGATTCTGCACATGAGATTTGTTGACAGTAAGAATAAAATAGAAAATCGCCAGCCTTATCCTTTAAAACAAATAGGTTTTCATACTTTGAAAGATTTATTGGTCACTGTAGTCATTCCCCCTGTCTGCCAGTAAAGAGATCCAGCATTTTATGGCCACATTATGGCCCCCTTTAGCCTTGTGCTGAGACCAACCTGTGACAATCTTTCCCGTCCAATGAAAGCTGTGTTTTGCTCTACAGCCAGTGCATGCACCTAAATAACCGGTTTACAGTTGGCCTTTCCAGCTATAACTCTGATAAAAAAAGCTCATTTCTGGGCCATGTGTGTGAGTAACCAGGTTTCTAATCAGCTTTTCACATGTCAGCATGTGCAGGACAGGAAAGAACTGCTGGGTCATAATTTCATGAAATATTTCATGAAAGTGAAACTGTAACGAACACAAAGTTTCTTTTACAAGTCTTAATACGCCATCAAGGTAAACAATCCTTTTTAAAAAAAAATCACCTCTCTGAGCCACAGTGGAGGTTTCTTAATTCAAAGTAGGCGTTGAGTTGCTGTAAACCTTAAGTGGAATGCCTTAGCTAATCTAAGTGTGTTTGAATATGTTTTTAAAGCCCAGACGAAGACCTACAGAGGTCGAAACATGTTGGTTTTTTTAATGATTTAGCCACTACAATAAAGGCTTTTAAATATTTCCTTCCTTGCTGTTACATTTTCTTATATTTGGAGTGCCTGGTTTGTCTTATATAGAGCAACCAGCCATCTCTTTTCCTGTGTTTGAATATATGTTGTTGTGTGCACCTGCTGACTGAAGTGTGATATTGGCAACCTCACTGCTAATTCTGCCTTCTTGTTGTAGATAATGTAACTGTAAGGAAAATGGATTTCTAACTTACCAATTTAGTTTAGTCTCTGATTCTGCACAACAAAGCCAACTACAGCTGCAAGAAGACATATGAAGCAAAGAGTCCAGACAGCGATGAATAGAGCACAGTTGGGATTCATGACGAAATCACCTAAAATGATAAAACACAGATGACATTAAAACTGATTTTTAAAACTGATTTAAAAATATGTTATTGATAAAGTATATTATAATTAGACACACATTTTATTATTAAATATGAGTAATTTCTACCTGGAACAATAATGTGTGTCTCTCTGGTCTGGTTGGTGTTGTTCTGTTGGACTCTACAGGTGAAGCTGTTGCTGTGTCTCTTCTCCACAGTCACTCTGCTGCTGACAGTATAGAGGTCATCAGGACCTCTGACTGTCTCTGTAGGTCCAGCAGAGAGGAGGTTTCCCTCACCGTCCAGCCAAAACACCTCAGGCTCTGGATACCAGCCTTTAGACTCACACTGTAAAATCACCACGCAGCTGTTTGTGGTCATATTTATGACAGGTGAGGAGACAGAGCCTGATGATGGGAGAGAGGAGAAACAGCAGTGACTCTTCTGCACATACAGAACATTTCCAACATTTCAGTGACTGGGATTGTTACTACCTGTTCAATCCTGTTTTGTCATTTTAACAGTATGGCCTGATGTCTGTTAAATGTGCATTTGTTCAAGAAAGTGCTTGAACAGAATAAGTGTTGTTGTGATGTCCACTAAAACCACATAATCATAAGTATGGGAACATTTCCTCCTGAAGCCAAAACATAAAACTAGTAAAAACTAATCTTTTAATGAATATCATAAATCATATTCCATTGCGACTGAAATAGTCAGTCATGAAGTTAAAGAGTCCACAGTGGGCACTGGGCCTAAATTACAGTATATATAGAATATATATATTCATTATTTTTGTGTAGCAAATTGCACAATAACGTGCATTTACTGGAGCACTTCTGGACAAGAGTTTTGTAGATTTAATAGATAACATGTAGGTTTCTTGAAGTGTTATTGCACACATATGATTCTGAAACTATGAAATCAGTGAGGTGTTTGGCCTCAGTCTGGAAGGGCTGCTATAAGTGCTGTAAACCACCAGATGTCACTATGCTGCCTGAGTTAGGCAGTCTCTGTCTGCCTAACTCTCTTTTTCAGTAAAGTCATTTTTATTCACCCTGCTTAGCCATAAATGCATGTACAGTACTTAAATACAGTAACATTTTGTACATATGCACTTACCTACAATAAGCTGAACAAAGGATTCTTGACCCAGTGCAGGAACAAGACATCTGTATGTTCCCTCATCAGAGCGTTTCACTTCAGAAATTTTCAGTGAAACGTCTCCATGTTTCATTTTCTCCATGGAAAGTGATGTTCTTCCCATGTATGATGGCTGTTTAAAAGTCAGTCTTTCTTTCTTTTTGTCCCACACATGGACAAAGCCTGGGCTCAGGTCAGGTCTTGCCCACTCCAACAGCATTTCAGATGCATCCATGGGAGGTTCAAGGTGACATGGTAAAATGATGTAATCACCAACTATTGCCACTATCTGAGGTGGTTTACCAGACTGACCTGGGAAGTTTTTTAACCAAAAAATCAAATTCCTGTCATCTTTACACCACAATAAATTATGAAAAAAGTCATTTACCAAACATTTTATTATAATTGTAGTACAACCTGTATACATTTACCTGTACAGGGGTGAAATATTAGGAGGATGGCAGCCAAAGCATTGAAGGTAGTCTGTCCAGACAGAAAGACCAGGCAAGTCTTCTGATGAGGCATCCTGCAGCTCTGAAAATATGAAAACAAAGGAAGTTGTCTGTTTTCTTACTCTCTCTCTCTCTCTGAAATGTAAGTTATGACAAACAACACTCAGGCTTGATTTAATGCTGTTACTGTTCCACAGCTCTGGACAGGGTAATTTACCCTACATTAAAATGGATTTTGGCCTCCATCACTTCCATTAAAGCACATTTGAAGGGGATCTTTTAATATCCAGTATGAACAGGAGGAATGATTACAGCGAGGAAAACCTCTTTCACTGTTCATATGGACACCTGACTGCTGTTTTAAGACACACATGAAAAATTGTGAACCCGTCCTTTAAGGACAAACTCTGTAAACAAATGTCCCTGTAAACAAATGTTGTAATGTGCTCCATAACCTACAAACTTCATGGGCAGATGGAATAGATAATTGTGAGCTGATACAATCTGTGTTCTTCCTCTGTCTCTGTTATCTTACATAACAAGCTCTGACACTTTTCTTTTACAGATGTTTGCAGTTTCAGTCCAAACATGTAATGTGTTTCAAAGCACACATTATTACATTATTACTATAAATTTGAATTAAAACTAGGCTACATCTGTTCATTCACAGATTTTTGGCATGTTTGACAGCTATTTGTTTTTTTTAAAGTTTTCCACATTCATTCATGAGGTGGGGCCTACTTGAGCTGTTAAAAGATAAAATCTACATGGTGCAAAAACAAAACAAAAGTGCAATATAAGGAGTTCCCGCACACTGGACAACTTCTTTTATTGCATGGTAGTTCCTTATATAATTGAAAAAAGAGCCAAGTGACCCAAATAATAAACATATAAGCCTACCTTGTATCCTGAGTGGTACAATACAGATAGTTTGGATTTTATTCTGTGAGGTTTGTGCAATAAACAGGTTTAATCAGTGCGCTTTTACAAATGTGCATAACAATAGACTGCAGACAGGGAGAAGACAGTGTGGAGCGGCTGGATGAAAGGATCATCACATAAAGTTAAAATAATTGCATCCAAACTACGACTAAAGCTGAAACTTACACAAAGTAGCCTGTAGAAGTCTGTAGAAGTCAGTTTCCACCACTGAAGATTTGACTGTTAAATTCAGACACTTTCGCGCTGAGGGAAAAAAAAAGTCAGGAACCAGCGTATCCAAAATAAGGTTGGTGGTTCGGTTATAACCTGGTTTCTCTGAGTAACTGATTACTTAGTGTAGAACAACTTTTTATCAGTTGTCTATTCAAATCTGTGATTGAATGTCAGCCTCTCAGTCTGCTGCTCACATAATGAATGAATGAATAGTTTTTAAAGGTTTGTGAGTTTCTTCAGCACGCAGTTTACATCCAGTGCCAACGTTCAAGGCCAATGCAGGAAGTGCTATGTCCTTTAATGTAGTGAGTTGGACTGAAAGGGTGTGAAGGTGGTGGGAGGGGATCTAACACATCTGACTTTCATGGAGGAGACCAGAGTTTACAAGTTTACAGACCAACAATTTGAATTAACACTTAATTAATACTTTATTTTAAAAATAACCATGATCCTTCCCTAACCAGGTGTCTAAGTTGTCTAACCCTAACAATACCTACATCACACTATAGTTAATCTGATGTTCACACAGTCAACACGGAGGTCGCAGCGCTGTGCGTCAGACTGTGTGAGTACTGACTTTCCTTTCTGTTGATTTTGGATTTTAATACATCTGAGAATGTTTTTCTGCAGTAGAAACTCTTTTCAGTCTCTTCATGAGCGAGAGAATTACACACTGCCACGATAATAAAGGGAGCATAGTACATAAATTCAGGACTCAGCGCTGCACAATTCTGTCTCTGTAGGTTTGTGTTGTGGAGTTTTGCTCAGTCTGTCATTTTCTCCATCAGGAAACCTCAAAGTATTTTGTTGTATTTCCACCACGACACTCTGATTTCCTCCTTCAGTTTTAGCACAGTGGCTTCTGGTCTCTGTGTAAAAATAAAGGCAGTGACATGAAAGTATAAAAGACTTTTACTTGCATTTTAGGAAGTTTGATGTCAGTCTAACATGAGATACAACAGGCTATAAAAATAAGGAGTCTGACAATTTGACTTATTGTAAGTACTCTACACACATTAAATTGTCACATTAAACATTGAAAATAAACAGCTTCTTTCTTCTTTCACCCACCAGCCTCCTGCTATGACACTGACTTCCATATCAACGGTGGGAATGACCTGAGTTTATTTACTGTAGAGGGCTGATCATTTATATTTATTATCATTTATACTTCACGTGACAGGTTATAAATGATCATTTTACGTTGCTTAAAACTTCATATAATGTACTAGAGTAACTTCGTGTTACGCTTTTTAAAAAGTTGTTAAAAATATATTTTTGAAAAAGATTTTAAAATGTTTTACCTGCACAGTCAACAGGAGCCAGAAGGACGAACAAGTTGGTCCAAATGTTTTTCGTCATGAAATCTGTGTTGGTGAAGCTCGAGTTATTTACTGTTTTAAATGGTTAAAATCGACTGAACGTCTGTTTTATCTGCCCACACTTTCCAGACAACAGCCAGACTGAAGCAGCACTTTCTCTAGGCTATGTGACTTTAATCACGTAACATTTACCTGTCGTCAAAACAGGAAGTGTGCACCATGCCCAGTGATTTATTAATTATTGATTATCTATAAGAAGAAAAATGACAAGTTAAAGCACTGATGAGAAGAAGAAGAAAAAGAAAAAAGGAAAAAGAAAAACAACAACAAAAAAACAACATTAAAATTCTGACACTGTACTTGCTTCTATCTGTGCTATATTACCGTGTTGTCTGCTGCTGTTTGTGGTTTCTCCAACATACCAGCAGAGGGCCTTCCTCACCAAGACAAGTCATTTTCTTCAACATGGATCCTTGAAATAGGACAAGACACGTCAGTTTCTTCATACTGAGGGAGTGAAATAAAATCGTCCCATCAATCCCCTGAGAGAACAGTTATTCCCACTTTCCTTCATCCTACATTCCTTACAGTCATTGCAGGCTGCCAAATATTTGGATTTTCTTTAAACAAATAACATTTTTCCCTTCATTAGAGCAGAAACGTTATAAAACCTTGAAACAAACTGCTGATTCTGACCCTGATCAAAAACACATGGAGTTTGGAACTAAAGAGGATGAGTAATATTGTGAAATAATCTTTTGACAAACTCAAGGGAGCCATTTTTAAAAATGTTTTTTATTAAAGATTATATTCAAAGATCCCCTTCAAATGTGCTTTAATGGAAGTGATGGAGGCCAAAATCCACAGTGTGTCCACACAGTCATTTAAAAGTAGATGTGAAGCTTATATGAGGCTTCAGCAGTCTGAGTTAGTCATATCAAGTGAAAAACTGCCACATTTACAGTCTTTTTAGCATCAAATTCCCTCTTCTAACGTTGAAAGATATCTACTTGATTTGACTCATTTGGACGCTGAAGCTTCATATTAGCTTCAGATAAACTTTTAAACACATGTTTGCACAGAAGGAGGACTGTGGATTTAGTCCCCCATCACTTCCATTGTAAGTGCATTATGAAGGGATCTTCTAATGGTCAGTATGAACAGGAGGAATGATTACAGCAAGAAAAACAGGTTTCACTCTTCATTTGGGCTCCTGACTGTTGTTTGTATCAATCCAAAGTCAATTAATGCAGGTTTAAGTGACATTTTGAATGTATGGGTCTTACATTTAACTTACATTGAAGTACTGTTACTTTTACCTAATTCAAAGGGTTTGAATTTACTGGGCATTTTTACGTTTTACGTCGGAGAGTACTGACCAGATTGCTTTCTAGGTTTCTTACAGCAATAATGTGCAGAGACTCTTCAAGGGCAAAAAAAGTAAAAACGAGCACCTTTACTGTCTGCAGGTTAAAGGTTATGTTAACTTTAGGGATACTTGAACCAATCAGAAAGTCAGGGATGGTCGACACCTCTTGACTGACAGCCTATAACTCAAAGACTGTCAAACCACAGGAAGAGGAAGTTCTGACCTACATTATAATTAGGCTGCATTCAGTCTGATGCTCAGACAGTCAGCAGTAAGACAGCATGGAGGTCACAGCTCTCTGCTTCAGACTGTGTGAGTACTCACTTGTCATGGTTTCTTCTCTTTTTATAAGTTTTTCATGGTCCTGTAAATCAAAGCATCTGTCTGATGTACAACTCTGTTCCTTCATTAATGTTGCTGGTGAAAACCTGAATGTATCTTGCAAAGAGACCCAGTTTAAACTGTTTCTGTCACAAGGTGGACGCACCTACAATCATTTGTTTTGATCCAGTTCTGGATGTTTCATTGGACACTTTTTAAAAAATAATTACCTCTCGGTTTCAGATGCAGCTTTTCTTCGTATCACTCCGAACAGACTGCAGCACTTTCAATACGACTCAGTTTCTCTTGACTGTGTTGGGTTTGATGACTCGACTCAGTTGAGAGGGATCAGGAATACTGAGGAATTTACACCAGCATGTGATATTAATGAGAGGACGTCAACAGGGTCCATCTGCACCCTTGGTAGAGTCTATACTGGAGATAGTGGAGAATACTGGTGTGAGACTGATGGAGGAGAGAGAAGCAACAGTGTCAACATCACTGTCACTGGTACAGAATGTTTATTGTGTTTCTAAAACCACTACATATGTCTGATATGACACTATAATACACTATATAATGTATAAAATCATCAGATGATCAGGTTTACTGTAAATTTGTAGATTTTATTAAATGTCACAATTCATTAGAGCCTTTAGGCTTATACAGATATCAATATTTGGCAGTTTGAAAAATATGACACATAAAATATGTAAACATTTTTGCTGTGATTCCCTTAAAGTTGGTTATTTAAGATACAGTGAAGATACAGTGTGTACTGAGTGGGATATTTTAGTGTTTAAAAAATAAATAATGCTCTCAGGTGGACAAACTATTTATTGCAACATGTTTTTTGGCTGCTTTTACACGTTTGGTTCAGTTCAAATAAACTCTGGTTTGTTTATCTGTTTGGTTCAGTTTGTTTTTGGCTGCTGTCAGTCCAAAACAAACGCACAGAGAAAAGAATTCAAGTGAGCCGAAATGCATTTCGGTGAGAACGTTCACTCCTCACCTCGACCACTTCCTTTAAAGAGAGTAAATGCTGCGTTCAGATCTGTCCAAATGAATCATACCACAGGGGAAAACCAGCCAACCTCACTTAACAACGCGGGTTTGAAAACGTTCTAAAAAGGTGGTTCTCGGTGTGCGTCTAAGTGAACTCTGGTGTGGTTTGTTTGTGTGAAAGTGACGAGGGTCAACCACAGCTGCCAGAACAGCTTCAGTGCTCCTTGTTGATCACTCACAACAACTTTGTATTGATCTGCAGTGACCCTTCCCTCTAAGGGGACGAGTGGACCCACAGCATAACAGAGCCCCCAGATCCCCTCACTGTAGGGGTCAAACATTCAGACCTGTACCAGTTTTTCCTTTAATTTGTCACCTGTCTGTATGTCATTTCACTTTTTTTACTGTTAAATCCATGCTAGTGAATCTTATACGTAACATGTGTAAGTCAAGTCAAATGTACTATTTATAGATCACATTTAAAAATGACAGAAGTTGACCAAAGTGCAGCTACAGCTAAATAATTTAAACAAAACAAAAATTAAGATGATCACTGTAAAGCCTACCACACTGTTGAGACGGTATACAGTGGTCGACCCCATCAAAAGCAGCAGAAAGGTCCAATAAAATTAAATTGCATAGCAGCAGCAGCCCTCAGCAGGGTGGACTCAGTTTCTACAAGATCATTTAGCTTCAGATTCTGCACAACACCGCTGCAGAAGAAGTTTGGAGTTTAATGATTACAGTTTTTAAACTGTTTGTGATGCTGTAAGTGAAGTAAACACCCTAAACTTACATAATACATGTAACTGTTGCAGTGAATCATGTTCATGTCATGGTTAAATGGTACATAAACTATATATTGCTCTATATATCACACAGGCTGGTTGTAATGTTATTTTTCTCATTAAACACTGAACTCTGTCTGTCATTCAGCTGGCTCTGTGCTCCTGGACAGTCCTGTCCTTCCTGTGAAGGAGGGGGAAGCTGTGACTCTGCACTGCAGAACAAAGATGGTTTTCTCTAACCTCACAGCTGATTTCTACAAAGATGGCGTCTTCATCAGAAGCAGTTTTACAGGAGAAATGACCATCCACAATGTTTTAAAATCTGATGAAGGACTCTACAAGTGTAACATCTCTCATGTTGGGGAATCACCAGAGAGCTGGCTGACAGGTGAACAAATACTTCATTTTACTACTGAGGCCCATAGATTTGTCTTTGTCAGGGTGCATGATGTAAAGTAAAACTTAAAGGGGACATTTCTATTAATTATATACTTTTATGATGTCAGATGTGTGAACGTATGTAAGAATGGCGCCTTCAAGTCAAAATCTAGGGCTTCAGTCTGCTCTGAATGCTTCAGTCTGCTCTGAATGCTTCAGTCTGCTCTGAATGCTTCAGTCTGCTCTGAATGCTTCAGTCTGCTCTGAATGCTTAGTTTGCACAGTTACCTTCCTCCTTGTGATGACATTGTTCGCACATGCTCACAAATGGCTTTGTTGCTATGGTTGTTGCTAAGGTGTTTCCATGTGTTGTTCACGTTGTCCACTCTCATATTTCAGATCGGATTCGGTCTTGAACATGTGCGGATGTATTAGAGAAGTTTACATTTGGAGTAAAGAACAAGAAAAAGAAGTGAAAACCAGCAACTATAGTTTGTTTACGTAGCCTCCGGAGCCGGAGGAAGCTTCCTGAAGCTGACCAATCAGAACAGAGCGGGCTCATCAGGAGGGGGGCCTTAAAGAGACAGGAGCTAAAACGGCCTGTTTCAGACAGAGGCTGAACTGAGGGGCTGCATAAAGGGCCAGTATAAGATAAATAAGGAGTTTTTAAGTTTAAATCATGCAAAGATATTCCAGTAGAGAATATAAATATAGACCCCTTTAACAGATATATCTTCAAGTTAGACTAATGATTTGCCTCCTGATATTGTTAAATTTACCTCTACACCCTAAAATTTCCTCCTAGCTTGCTGCCTGTTTTGAGTGTGAAAGCTGGGAGTTTTTATCTTTATTTGGAGGCACTACTGGGCCTTACATGACTGTATATTTACATAAATCCCACTTTAATATACAGTATTTATGGAAAGCAATGCATATACTCACGGCTATTAAAGATAGTAGAAGAAGATAGTATGATTTATATTCATAATATATTGCAGGCAAAAAGCTGGATGACATTGTTAATATTCAGCTAAATTTCTTTAGTACCATGTAGTAAGTAGTAGTAACCATGCAGTGTACTGTATGTATGTATGTATGTATGGTTAACAGCAATCTCTATTTACGCTGTTTTGGGGGCACAAAACAGAAGTTGAACCAGCAGCTCTATGCGTCCTTAAAGTCCCACAGATCTCATGCATATGTGTAATTTGACAGATTTAAACTTGTGTAATGAAAATAAAACTCAAAAACCTCTGTCCAGTTTCAGACCCAGCAGTTCCTGATGCTCCTGAGGGAGCTCCGCTGGTGTCTGTCTGCAGACTGATAAGCTTTGTAGTCGTGGGGACTCCTTACCTGCTGTCCACCATCATACTGGGACTCATATACAGAGACAAGAGAAGAGGTGAAAACTAACTCTACTGACTCAAATCGGTATCTGCATTTGAGGCTGTTCAGGTTATCTTATATTTTTATGTGTGCCCACAGTTTCACTTTTGCTGTTTTCTTCTGCTGTGTTCATTCCTCTTTCTTCTTCTCTTCTCTCTTCATGCTGTAGCACGTCAGCTTGTTGCAGAGGACAGGAGCCACGATGTTGCCATGGAGATGGAATAGACCACACACAGAAATGAAATATTATCACGTTAACATGTTTACACATTGCATTTTAATTCGTGTACTTTTTTCATCTCATGCTTGCGAAAGAATGTAAGTTTTGTCGGCAACATTTACATTATTTACATCACTTACACACGACATTTTACAGACGGGTGGTGAAATTGGTTATAAGAAAAACAGAAAAAGTGTGAAGTTGTTGTCAGTTGTTGTTGTGAACTGTCATAAAATACTTTTTTATACTCCATAATGAATACGTTTACCATCTATTTCAAAATTTTATGTCCTAAGAATGAACAGTTCTTATAATTCGTACCAAATTCTACCACCGTCTCTGTAAAAAAAAATTACTGTTAAATACCTGCAAATTACTCAGGAAATTAGTATAAAATTAAGGGACCTGTAAAATTGGATGTTACTATTTTGTGTATGTGAATAAGTTGGCTGTGACAAGATAAGCAGTGGTGAGAATGTAAAAATAACATTTGCATTTCTCACAGGAAGATCAGTGTGTTTGAGGAGAACTGTAATATGTCTGAAACCCACCACAGAGGAAGAGGAGGAGGAGGAAGAGGTGGTCCAGCTGCTGAGCTGTGGTTGAGGCTGTGTAGTACACACACTCAAACAACACACATGTGAACAGCACTTCTGTGGTGTTCTCACACTTTAGTCATCTGTCTTTTTGGTCATGTATTTAAAATTTATCTGATAAAATACAATAATTACCTGCAGATTTTCAGTCCAGGCCCGTGACGTTTTTATTCTTGAGTCCTTGTGGTTTGTTGTTAACTGTGTGTAATAAGGTAACACACATTTTAACATTCATATTCAATATTCAAAGTTATCTGGTACTTTTGATTAAACACAAGTAAATTTATGAATATGCATAATCAAAGTCTTAAAACTAATAAAACTAGAAAACAGGTTAACGATTTATTATTTCACTTAACAACATTGGGATGTTTGCAGGAGACAGATTTGAAAAAGAAAGCAGAGCAGCAGCAGCAGAGGCCTGATTTTTAGTTACTGTTTATTCCTGTTATAACTTCAGTTGGCCACTGGGCAGCAACAGAGACACGGAAACTCTGCTGGAGCCCCACAGCTGGCCACCAAAAATGTAACACCTAATTTCATTATAGTGAAATCAAATATGTATTTTTTAAAATGCAGAACAAAGAATTTGAATATTTATGCAACAATACTGTGATAATAGCTACATTCTATATTCATATAAATGTAGATAACTAAGGATTATTTAAACATTTTCAATCTTTGAAAACAATTTGAAACTCTCCCTTAAATCCTTAAGAAAACAAAAAAAGATGGAAATGTATATTCTCCCTTTTTCCTCTTGAATTTTATCTCATGCTTTTTTATATTGCATTATATAATTTGTTTGTTCGTGTATTTATTTTTGTTGTCTTTTTTATAGTTAACTTCTGCTTGGGTGATTTCCTGTATGTTTGTCATATAGATTGAAGGCCTGTGTGTTCAAATGTTTGGTTAGTAAAGTTTTTATTTTAAGTTGGAAACTTAACTTGCAGTGCAGCAAAAAGCTCAAAAAGGGCAAATTAATTATTACTCCGTTAACTATAACAATTTATGTTTAAAAAAAGTCATCAATATACATGGCTGCAAGCTCTCAGAAAAGTCTTAGTGGGTTGTTATTAAGGACATAATACAGTTTTAATGGTTACATTAAAAGTTTTGTGCTGACAGAAAAAGAAAAATGCACTTTTAGCCTCCTTGTTGCCATTATAAAGTGATATTATTCTGTAATTTCTCCAGTGTGAATAAACTTTTTCAACTGTTCAAATGGATTTTTCCTATTTGGATGAAAGCTCCCATTTCCCAGCTGTAAGTGAATGCACCATTAGCCCCCTGCTGAGCTGTCCGTGGTGCTGAAACACTGAAGCCCCTCAATGTCTCTCATTCCTCATTCAGATGTTGCTTCGTCTCGTGTGGTCACATTTGATCACGTGATCTTATCAATATTATGATTATTATTTTCTGACAGCAGCACGAGCACAACACTGCAACTCGTGGGAGACGCGGGGAGGCTCGTGGGTGGCGGAGGGCAGCGTGAAACGTCACAGAAAACGTGACGCTCCGAAGATCGTTTGTGTTGGAAAGATGGAGGCTTCAACCAGTTTAAAACACTTACAGTCCTGCATTCAAAATCCTACTTAAATAAAATATTGATGTATTAACAATTAAATGTACGTAAAGTATCAAAAGAAGTGTTATTCTGCAGTCAAATGTCCCATGTGTATACATTTTAACAACATTGTATTTTATAATCTTATGATAGTCTATGTTTATGTAAAATCACAATCTGAAGAGTAAATAAATGTAATGTAGTAAAAATTTCCTATTTGCCTCTGAAATGTAGAAATATAGAGTAGAAGTATAAATGGAAATAGTAAAGTGTAAGTAGCCTCAAAATTGTACAGTAGTAGAGTTAATGTACTTTCCACAGAGGACAAAACACCTCTCAGTATAACACAACACAGCTCAACAGCCACAACTACAGCCTTAAAGTATAGGTTCACGATTTTTTAAGTCTGTCTTAAACCAACAGTCAGGAGCCCATATGGAGAGTGAAACCTATTTTTCTTGCTGTAATCATTCCTCCTGTTCATACTGACCATTAGAAGATCCCTTCATAATGCACTTACAATGGAAGTGATGGGGGGCAAAATCCACATGAAGCTAATATGAAGCTTCAGCGTCCAAATGAGTCAAATCAAGTAGATATCTTTCAACGTTACAGTCTTTTTAGTGCCAAAGTCCCTCTTTTTGTTACTATACTTCCACCACAGCTCAACAGGGAAACACTGTCTGAGGAAACACAAAGAGGGAAAGACATCTGAAATGTGACCCCGACTACACACTGCTTTTTGTAAGACGTCAAAAGCCAAAAAGGTTGGAAACCACTGGTTTCATCTTTAACAATGTGTTGTATTTTAAAAGCTTGTTATATTATCCATTGTGTCAAATCTTCAACTGAAAAGTAACTAAAGCTGTCAAATAAATGTAGTGGAGTAGAAGTATAAAGTAGCATGGATGTTTCCTGCACTTGTTTACCATTTGGGTGATCCATCTTTTGCACTAGACGATCTTTGTCTCTCTCTCTCTCTCTCTCTCTGTCTCTCTCTCTCTCTCTCTCTCTCTCTCTCTGTCTCTCTCTCTCTCTCTCTCTGTCTCTCTCTCTCTCTGTCTCTCTCTCTCTCTCTCTGTCTCTCTCTCTCTCTCTCTCTCTGTCTCTCTCTCTCTCTCTCTCTCTCTCTCTCAGACTGAAATAGATCCAGCTGGGTTTGGTCTGGCAATCATCGGCTTCTGATTCCAGTGAAAAAATTCCACCATAAAAAAGGACAATATATTGACGTCTGGGCAACGTTAACCGCAGGATTTACCGCCATTTTTGCGGTCGAGCTCGGTCCTAATTACGACCCTTCATAGGGTATATATATATATATATCTATATATACATATATAAAAAGAAAATCTTACTCCTATTTTTATTTTTCCGCAGCCGAAGTGATGTCTGTGGCGGGGTTGAAAAAACAGTTCCATAAAGCCACCCAGGTAAGAAGAGACGTCTGTTTGTTTCTGCAATCACAGCACGTTTAATGTGTGCAGTCATGTTTCCATATAAGATCATAAAAAGTGAGCAACTGTGATGTAAACACTGCTGTTCCTGTTGTTCAGTGGGCACCAACATGACAAAAAAATCGTTCAAATTTGCATTAAATCCTGCTTTTTTTTGCTTCGTATTCGCATTTGAGAATATTTACATTCCCATTATAAATATATCTTTTTGTCACGGTAAAAATGCGTGTTTTTACATGATAAAAAGCGGATTTTAACGCACATTGCGCAGAAATGACGCTTGATATTCGCTCCTCAACATAAAGTGGATTAATGGATGATATATTGAGTGTTTTCTCGCGGTGTTTTGGTGTGGGTGGGCGCTCAGCAGCAGGGTTTACCCCCCTCTCTAACGCACGGACGGTGGGATGTAATATTACGTAACACCAGAGGAGCTGAAACCCTGCGTGATTGGCTGTTGCTGCACGCAATAGGGAATTCCCTCCATCCTCCTTTTACATCCATCCAACTTCCCTTCATCCCTCCATCATCCCTTTATCTTCCCTTTAATGTCGCCTCTGATTATCCCCCCATCTTCTCTCTCTCTCTCTTCATCCATCCATCATTCTTGTAGTAACATCTTTTTTCTCGTCATCCCTCCATCCTCCTTCACATCCATCTTTCTTTACATTGTTCTGTCCTCATTTTAAACTTTCCTTCATCCCTCCATCCTTCACTGTCTGTCTTTCTGTCCATCAATCATTCCTGACATGAGTCCTTCATCTTTCTTTTCCCTCTTTTCTCCCTGTAGTCATCCTTCCATCCCTCCATCTGTCTCTTCATCCATCCATTATTCTTATAACCATCTTTTTTTACATCAGTCTGTCCTCATTCTGCACCTCCTTCCACCTCTCCATCATCCCTTTATCTTCCTCATCCATCCATCATTGTTCTTAACCTTCGTCCATCCCTCCACCTTTCTTTTCTCCAGTAGTCATCCATCTGTCTTCTCTCGAAACATCCCTTCATCTTTCTAACTTCCTTTTTCATCCCTCCATCCTGCCTCCATCTCTTCCCTTTCATTTTTTTGTTTGCAGTTATCTCATCTCATCTCTTTCATTCATCTCAGTCTATCTTTTCATCCATCCTTTAATCTTCTAACCGCTCCCTCCTTCACCTCTGTGTCGTCAACCCTCCATCTTCCTCCAACCATTCCTCTGTCATCCCTCGTTTTCGTTCCTTTAATCAATCCTCCATCTTTCTTTTCTCAAATATCCCTCTATCATCCTTCTAACCTTCTTTACCTTCTCCCTCTGTCATGTTTCCAACCCCCTTCATCCTTTTACGTTTGCAGTCATCCTTTCATCGTCCTTCCACACATCCCTCTGTTATCCATTTTACCTGTAGTCATCCCTTCATCACCCCTCTATCATCATTTACATTTATCATCCCTCTGAAGATCCCTCTATCCCTCCTCTCTTTGTTTTTCATCTTGTTGAAAGTCCCTCCTCGTCCATGTTTCTCTACATCCCTCCATTAACTTTCTATCTTTCTATCCTTCATCTCTCCATCACCCCCTCACACATCCTTCTCATTCCTCCACTGCCTCTACACTTTCTTAACATCCTCCCATTCCTCCGTCATTCCCCGTCTCCCTTTACTTTCCTTTTATTCCCGTCAACATCCCATCTTCCTTCATCCCTCCATCTTCTGATACGTCCCTATATCACTCCTTCACATCCTCCTTTACACCAACCTGTCATCCTCTCATCCCTGTCATTCCTTCATCTCCCTTTACTTCCCCTTTTACTTCCTCTAAACATCCCTCCATCATTAAAACCCGACATGTAATTGTTCAGCTAATTAGGAATGCAACGATTAATCTGCTGATTATTTCCTTGATACATCGTTTCCAAATGTCTATAAAATAGTGAAAATGTCTGTTACAATTACAACAAGCAATTTGTTTGTTTTTGCTTAAAAAATGACAGAAATGAATATCCAAGAATCAAAATAGTTGCAATAATGGTTTTGTGACAGTCGAGATGAAGGCAAAGAGGAAAAAGCTGCAGGTTTTTACGACCTTTTCGATTCAGATTAAAAGAAGCTGACATGAGCAGAAACAAAAAGGGAGATTCACGAGGAATCCCTTTGACCTTTTGGCCTCTTTGCTGCCGAGTCTGAATGTGAGATGAAGGCAGAGAGAGTCGGATGTGATGAGACTGACGGACACCTGACGTCTCTTCACTCCACCCAGACACATCATACTACTTTTACTTTCAACCACTGCAATCGAATAATTGTTATCGTCATTTTTTTAAAGCAAAAATGCCATAAATACTCCTGGTATTACACGTAAACATTTGTTGTAGAGTCTGTAGTTAATAGAATATTGTTTTGGTAATCAATATGGCTGCATCAACAAGGACAAATATGGACAAACAAAAACCTTTTTAAATGACTTTTTTGAGCGTTGTTTATCCTCCATCAAGCTGTCTGAGAAACTGAGTCTAAATCAATGAAAATGTTATTTGTTTGACGCATTTCAGACAGTAATCTGATCCTGAGTGCTTCACTAACATGATTAAAAACTAAAAGAAACTGGATCAACATCAACACAGAGAGAAGAAAAAGTGTAAAACACTTCCTGTTTGTCTGTCCCGGCTGTCAGCGGGACAGATTCCTGCACATTTGTTGCATTTGTCAGGCGAAGTGATGCTGATAAAACAGAGGTGATGATGTTTATTGATCCCTGAGGTGGAAACTGGGTCACTGCAGCAGAGCAGAACAGGAAATAAAAATAAAAAGTACAGCAGTAGCAGCAGCTGAGACGGAGAGTGTCCCGAGCGCTCAGACGGCTCCAGAGGACAACATGATCTGTGAAATGTCCTCTCTACTGGAACACGTCCACTAAAGCAGTTAGACTCATTATTCATTATGTAACAGAATCCATCCAAAAGAGACATATAAGGCTGCTCAGACCACTGTTGAATCATATTTGATGATAATTTATATTTTTTCAGCGATTTAACTCAGATATTAGAAACGTGTGTGAAAAGTAGTTTCAGTTTTTTGTGCGTTTATACATTTTTGACTGAGTTGAAACGTCTCAAACATCGAGGTTTTTACATTATTGTTGTTCAACTTGATTAAATAACAAGCTTTACTTGTTCTTTATTCTTTATTTGGATCCTTGTTGTCACTATTTCTCTGATGTAAACAGACACAGATAGTTGCTTTGTCTCAAACCCCTAATAAATATTATGTACAGTACTGTTCAAAAGTTTTAGGCACTAAAAGTAAAGTGAGGATGTCTTCATACAAAGTTCAGTAAACAGTAGAAACATAAAGTAAATCAGTGTCTGCAGTGAGCAGCTTTGCCTTTAAAACAGCAGCAGTTCTCCTCGGTACACCTGCACACAGGTTTTCAGGTACTTGGCAGGTCGGTTGTTCCTGCATCTTGGAGAAGTTGCCACAGTTCTAATTGTGGATTTTCTGTCTCTTCATGTAATCCCAGACTGACTCCATGATGTTGAGATCAGGGCTCTGTGGGGGCCAAACCATCTGCTGCAGGACTCCTCGTTCTTCTTGTTGCTGAAGATAGTTCTTTATGACTCTGACTGGATGTTTGGGCTCGTTGTCATGCTGCAGAATACATTTAGGACCATCAGACGCCTCCTGATGGTGTTTCATTGTGAAAGAGAATCTAAACATCTAAAGGGCCTAAAACCTTTGCACAGGACTGTATATTAATGAAAAATGATAGTAAAAAAGTAAAAAATCAATAATTAAAATAGAAAAACTCAACCACACCTTACGGTCTCATAAATGGGGATATGGTCTCTAGAATATCCTCTGTGAATGTCCACTGATGCTTGGTAGATGACCTTTGACCTCTTGGATGCTGTGAGCGGTGTTTATCTGATGTTAACAGACAGCTGATTTGTTTCTGGTGTTCGCTCAGTTGAATTGTCACACCTGTTGCACGATGATGTCACATTTATCTCTCGTTTGACAGAAAACAGAGTTTCTATCATATCGGAGCTGGGGGAGTTTTTTTTTAAAAATCACTGTGATCTGAAGCGGTGTCATCTCTCTGAGGTGAGGTGTCGAGGAGCGTGAGGGCGAGTGGGCGGGGAGCGAGGACTGAAATAGATCTGTGATTCAACGGCAGACGTTAACAGAAAGGAAGGGGCGGCGGGCGACACGAGATGTCAGAGACGGTAACTCTGGAAACGAGGAGAGAGGACTATCTATCTATTTATCTGCAGGTTTCTGTCAGTGTGACCTGAAATGTGAAGCTGCTTCGTCGTCTCTCAGGTGTTGATTAACCTTTGAGACGGCAGGCGCTGTGATCTGGTTGATCCACATGGTTTATTCATGGCTATGCGCACAAGGGGGAAAAAAGCAAAGGGACCTGTAACCCTCCACCTACAGGGTGGATGTTGTGCTGCAGAGGTGAGAGATAATTACAGATGATTATATGTAGCGCCAGTAAAATACAACAAACCATTAGAAAGTAACTGTATTATTCAGTATAGAAAATAATACAATGAAGAAAGTCACAACCCTTCAAATATAAAGGGACAGTGTGTTATTATGAAATTAAGACTACTTTGTTCATTAAAACAAAACAGTGATGTCATGATGGAGAAAAGTGGATGCTTCTGTTTAATTCCTGGGATTTTGTCCATGCATGTGCAAATTAAGACTTCGTTTCCCATCAGCCACCACTCCCTCCACTTGAAAAGGGATAAATGTCTTCTGTCATTGTTTCACCGCCGTCTGTATCCACTAAACTCTGAAAGATTTTGCTCTGTGAGAACTGTTTTGCGCCGTAGACGACCACGTTTTCCCTCCAACCAGCTGGAGCTTGATGGAGCTGACATTCGGGATTAAAGTGATATCACATTACAAATACAGAAACATATGTGACAAACAACAATTAGTGAAAAGACAATCAGGAGCAAATAATAACAAACAAAGAATAAAAGTGAAAGTTGACCATAAAACAGACAAAAACCCAAAACCCAAAAAGTATTTTCACTGATACAGCGTTTTACATACTAGTGACAGAAAAATGAAAAAGTACCACCTTTAAAACAAAATGCACACATGAAGTTATAATACATAAAGCTGCACTATACTAATCAATATTTTAAACGAACAATGGGTCAAATGACCATGTTTAATGTGCTTATTGTGAAGCTTGTAGACGATTTTCACGACTCTTCAGTTCCTTTCAATTCTGCGGAGCTTTATAGTGAGTTTCAGCTCATTGTTTATCTGTCCGGCTGCAACTTTACTGTTTTGGTTCACTCTCAGCGCTCTCATAGTATCATTTTCGTCCGCAGCAGGCAGCTGTTTTCAGAGAAAAAGCTGTAAAAAGCCACTGTACACTACCTGCTCAGCACCAAACAGCAAACAGACACAGTTAGCTGTAGACTAGCTGGTGAACATAGTGGAGCATTTAGCAGCTAAAGAGCCAGATATTTCCCTCAGGAGTTGGTAGAGAGCAGAAACAGCTAAAAGAGAGTGAATATTTAACCAGAAAGTGGTTTTTATTTATTTTCTTGAAGATGAAGGAGAACTTTTTACACTCCTGTAGATCGACAGTTGCATCGGAGAAGACCACGAGCCGACTATAGTAGAACAAACTCCTGCACACTGTCTTCTTCACTTGCAATTAGAGAAGATTTATTGGGAACAATGTTTCGGTAACCTGATGAAGGTCTGTGTACTGAAACGTTCCCAGTAAATCTTCTGTAATTGCAAGCGACTGTGACTGAGTACTGTTTTCTTGAAGTTGAAAGTCAGAGAGAGTGAGCGCTCCTGCCTTCCAATCAAGGTTCGTTGGGTTTGTGCTCTCAGGTGGGTGTTTATTGTCTGTCAGAAGTGACTCAGCCAATCAGACGTGAGCATGTTAGGAACATTAAAACTTGATATTAACGCCGACTAAATGGCCACAGAGACTTGAATCTAGGACACATCTCAGCATGTGTGTCTTTATACATGGATGATAAAAACCGAGAGAGAGAGAGAGAGAGAGAGAGAGAGAGAGAGCAAGTGGTGGCAGCATGAAGCCAACTGCCAAGTCACAGTGCCCTCGACCAAGATGGCTGCTGCTGCTGCTGCTGCCATCGCCGCGGGAAATGGGACACCTCGGTCCACCTGGCTGAATAAAACATGAGAGAGAGGAGAGCAGAGACATAGATATACAAGACTAGGAAAGAGATAGACTAAAGTCAAAAGAGAAGAGAATTAAAAAGAGACATAAAGTAAGATTATTTACCTCAACTGCAGCGAGAAACAGCCTTTATTTCTAATTTCCTCTGTTTATATTTCATCATATTTTTGAAAAATGTCTCCCGGTTGATGCAAGCTGACAGACTGACGAGGAGAAATGTGACTTGCTGTAATTCCAAAGTTGTCTTACTCACATGCTGTGTGTTCTTAGCTGGCTTGCTAACGTTAGCCTCAGGTGCGCCTACATTCAGGAGTCACCTGACGCTAGTTTAGTTCAGAGTTGGAGGGAGTGTGAATCGTGCTGTGTGCAGTCAGGCTACGCTGCAGTCGCTGATTACTGCCTGCTTGTTAAACCACAAACGTCTCATTTTCTATTTCTGTCTGCTGCATGTGTTAAATACAAAGGCTGCCAGTTTACAGAGAGGTTTTTATCTTGATGTAATGTCAGTAATAAAGAGCAGCCTCAGGGTGTTTCTGCAGGTCTGTCCAGCATCATGTTGTGTTGCAGCTGACAGTGTAACATACTGTAGGCTGTAATATTCTCTCCTCTAATATCTCTGTGATTGTCACATGACCGCCTCTCATATTAGTCACAGAGCGCTTTGCTTCAGCATCTAACTTCATGTCCTTCTTTATTTCTGTCACAGTGCAGCTCTGCTCTGCCAGATTCATATTTTCAGCTCCTCTAATACGACTGCTGACACTGATAAATGTGTCTGCTGGTTTTTGACAGCAGGACTTGAAGCTCTGTGGTGTTTTTACTCTTTGGGAACATTTCTGTGAATGAAACGGAGCAGAACATGTCGCCTTTTATGGACATTTTAGAGCTGTCGATGATGCTAATAGAGGCAGAGCACAACGCGTCACACTATGAAAACCACGCCCGCTGGAGGGGAAAACAGTTGGCACCATAATATGCAACAAAGGGCTGCATACCTTTCCATTAAACAGCTGTTCTGTTTTTACTTCCATGTGTGTTGTCTGTGACCAGCAGCGTGTGCAGGTATATGTGTCATTTTTACGGAGGTTTTTGAGCTGCAGGCTGTCCGTGCAGCTCAGGTCGGGTCTGTCTCTCTTCCACCACATGACACACAGCCCTGTAACGTTATCCACTTTTATCTGCTTAAAGACTCGGTTTTTCGGTTTGGCAGCTTATAAAAACGTATTTCTAGGTTCTTTACCTTGTTGGTAGTGCATCCCACCACACTGCAGCTTTTAGGCATTTTTCTGTTGTTTGCTAGCAGACAGAAGTGACAAGGAGGCACCTTCACCCAATACAAAGTCGATGGAGAGTGATGAATTGTTTTTCTCTCTGGGGTGGACGGGACTTAATTGCCTCTATGATGAAATCTCAGGAACATTCACCTCCTCAGGAACAGGTAACATTCATCAGGCTGAAACAAGCGATTTACAATAAGTTTGTGCAGTTAAGAGAGTTTGTTGAATCCGACTTGAAACGCTCTTACGAGAAAACCTCAGAGGAAAAAGGCTTTCAGTTTTAGGAGAAGAATATGAGGCCCAGTGAGAGGGAAACAAAAAGACGGCAATATTTGAATCAGATTTACTAGCAATGACAGGAAAGGAGCTGAAATAATGAATAAAGTATGATAGATAGATAATAATAATCAATATAATCAATCAATCAATAATCAAATCAAAAGGATGATATTAACATGTCAGAATTGCTTTATTTAGAAAGGATAAATAGAATCACAGGATCTAAAACAGTATGTTTCTCTGTTGCTTCCTCATCAAACACGCCTCCGTTCGGAGGACAGTGTTGTCGTGGAAACCACACACACGTGTGAAGAGAAAGCAGGAGTGATGCACACACACACACACACTGGCAGTGCTGCTATCTGGTTGGCTCACTCAATAATTGATCGCCCTTATGGGCATCACACGTGATGGAGAGCAGAGAAAGGGAGACCCGAGTGTGTGTGTGTGCTTGTTTTTCTATCTTTGTGAGAACCCATATCAGTTAAAAACCATCATTGTGAGGACATTTTTTTCAGATCCATGCTACTTTTAAAGGACGGTTTGAGGTTCAGACTTGGTTTTAAGGTTCAGGTTACAATTAGGTTTAGAGGCTAGTAAATGCATTTTGTCAATAGGGGTCCTCAGAAGTACATTAAGACAAACCTGTGTGTGTGACAGTGAAAAAGAGAGTGTGCTGACTTTCCTTCCTGGCTGTTATTTATTTTTCTTCACGCTCATCCTCGTCTGTGAACACAGTCTTGGGTTTCAGTGGTGTATTAATCACATTTACTGTCTCAGTACCCTTGACCTTTTGACCTCTGACCTCCTCACTATCGGATGCTTGTAGTGTCGATAATGTAAGTTCAGCTGTCGTGCATAAAAGGAATTTATCTCCTCCTGTGAAAGCAATGAAAGCTGCGAGATTGTAGTTTTTGTTCAGTGAAGAAGAGCTGCTCCTGGATGAAATACACATCGCAATGTTAATAAGAATGTTTTTCTGATATTGATACTGTATCATAATTAGAGCTAGAACGATATATCAGCTTATTATTGATAGATAGATAGATTGATAGGTACTTTATTTATCCCAAAGGGAAATTAGAATGCCACAGCAGCCACCCGACATAAATCAAATCAAAATACAAAAACAAAAGAAAAAGAAACAAAGGCTAAATTATATACACTGAAATATAAAATATGAAAATATTATGAATTCAACAGATGTGATGGATAATTTTTAAAAAATCATGTAAGTGTTGTCCGATAAGAAAAACCTTTGAAATGTAAAAGTCCAACTGAAATTGAACTGCCTTTTTTGTCTACTACAGCAGCATTTCTGCTCTGTATTTGTGTCCTTTCAGAAAACAATTTCAATTCTTTGGTTCACACTAGTTTTACACTAATTCTGCAAAATACTGTCCCATCATCCAGTCACGTATCTGGAGTCCTTATTTCCATACAGCCAATCAAATCATTGCATAAAGCGATAACGTATCGTTCTATCATCGGCAGAGCAGACAGTCACACTGAGCCTGATAGCATCCTGCTACACAACACAAGAGCCACAGACTCTTTCCTGCTAAAGTCTCCTTCTTATCTAACGTACAAACATGAACACGTCTTGTCCTGCAGCTTAGTTTGTTGAACGAGCCACAGAACAAACATTTCCCGGGGAAAAGTGCACCGCTAACATCAGTTAGCAGCTACATAGCTAATTAGCTGCTCAGCTGCAGCACATTAAACAGAATGTAAACGTACCTGCAAATGACACTTCAGACCCGTTAGATGCTGGTTTGGTTCTTATTCTTCAACAACACTGCTAACACACACTGTCTGTCCATGACTTGTAGCTATAGCAGTTTGTTTACAGATTATCTATTTTACACAATAAGAAAATAAATACCCAACAGAAGAGAGAAAACCATCCAGATTTTTTTCCTTTGTTTTGTCTCTCTTATTATTTTCCATGCTGTGTGTTTTTGTTTTCCTGTCACATTATGAAGATGAGATGAACATATTGCTGAGCTCTCATGCATACTAATATATTGCCGTCAATCTTTCTTTCTGTCTGTTTTTACTGCCCTCTCTCCCATTTTCTCTTCTCTCCCTCATGCTTTCTGCTGCTCTAATCTCCAAATACCCAATTCAGAGTAATTGTCTATATTACGGCTACCTTCTGTGACAGTATGTGTCTCTTTGCTGGGCGTTTTTATTGCCCCATCAATCCTGAGCTGCTTTCTAAGGAGCCACAACACTGCAGCTCTGCAGGGCTCCAGCACCAGATCCTTTCATTTTCTGAATGAAGATTATAACGTAGTCGAGGCAGAGCTGAGTGTTGAAAGAATGACGGGTCAAAAGCACATCTGAGTCATACTGGAGTATTTAAGATGCCATCATACAAAATACTAAATAAATGAAAGAGGATTTAGTATTATCCAAAAGAATTATACATTATTCTGTAGAGCTGCAGCAATTAGTGGATTAAACGATTGGTTGAACCACAGAAAATTAATGTTTTGAGCAAAAATGTCAAAAATGTGATAGTTCCAGCTTCTGAAATGTGAATATTTGCTTTTTCCTTTTCATATATGACAGTTAATTGAATATCTTAACATTTACATAGGTTTAGGTTTACTAATGATACTCTAATTTATTTTATAATTAACAGTAGGTATTATCTATTATAAATAGGTAAAATGTGATTTTTTATATATATATTTTTAAAAATACTCAAAAATTGTGCAGTTTGGTTGGTGACTGGTCAAAATTTGTACTCATGACCTCAGTATTTCTAAAATCCTGGCCCTGGTGGGGGTGTAATAGAAGAAAAGTACGTTATAATGATACAGTTAGGTGTAAAATAATTTAATGGAAGACATCCAAAGAAATAAATCTAGTATTCCAAATGTTTTAAGTCAAAGAGGACAGGTAAGAATCATGATCACCTTCATTTTCACTTCTGAAAAAGCAACATTATGAACTGTGAAAAGGCTGAAAATATTCTATTCACTTAGGATTTGAGGTTATTTATCACTCTGCTGGCGACTGTGTGGAGCTCCTTAAGTGCCTCAGAAGGCTTCACAGTTTGAGACTCATAAGAAAGCAGCTGATCTGTTATCTTCATCAGTTTGACAGAAATATCCCCTCAACGCCATCAAACACTCACACAGATTCATTTCACAAGCTGTGAATCGTGACTCTGTGCAGATTAATGGAGTCGAGAGTTTTCTGAAACTGTAGGTTTTAGTTGAGCTGCAACAATCAAAAGAAAATAAATCTGCGGCTATTTTCATAATCAATGAATCGTTTTTCAAGCAGAAATGCCAAACTTTTGATGGTTCCACCTTCTCAGATGCGAGGATTTCCTGTTTTTACTTGTCTTACATGTAAAGCCCCAGTGATTAGTTGGAAGCTATTTGGATAATAGAATAATTGTAATTTTTTAAGCAAATATGAAAAATTGCTGGTTTTAGCTTCTCAGATGTGTCATACACAATAGTAAACTGAATATTTTTGGGTTTCGGACTGTTGTTTGGACAAAATAACACAACTTAAAGAAGTAGCCATTGACTCTGGGAAATTATAGTGGGAACTTTCACTGTTTTGGCAGATTAATTGAGAAATTTGCAGCCCTACTTACATTTTAGTAAATGTAATATTTTTGGACAGTTGGTCAGACAAAACAAGACATTTGATGACGTCATTTTGGGCTCTGTGAAGTTTGTGTTTTCTGATTAGTCAAGAATCTAATCTGCAGATTAATCGATAATACAAAGTTGCAGCCCTGATGTGAATACAAATGAAAGGAGAAATATGTCTGAGGTATGAGGCAGATCATCTTTTTTTCTTTCATATTAGATATTTCATTCAGGCGAGTCGATTTTTGCCTTCTCTCTCTCTCTGTCTGTCTGAAAATCTCGTCTCCTTTTCCATCTTCTTTCTCTCCCCAGCTTCTTCACATTTTCTCACTTTCTTTCACACTTTCTCCCACCACTGGCTCTGCATGTAATGTGACACCCTTTCTATGTGTGTGTGTGTGTGTGTTACAGTAGTGGCAAGATGACCCCTTGTTATATAACACATTGTCATCCTATCTCTGTCTCACGCACACAACATGACTGAAGCCTGAGAGCCTAATTACTAGTATCAAGTCACACACACATTTTAAAGGGGACATATCATGCATTTTGTGATTATTCTGTCATTTATATACAGTTATGATGTCAGATAAACAGGGTCAAAGTTTCAAAACTTGAGGTGAACATATGTAACATATGTAAATGCTCCCTGCAAGTCAAACAGCCGTCTGTTCTGTAGTCGGATGTATTGGAGAAGTTTATATTTTGAGTAAAGAAGGAGAAAAAGAAGTGAAATCCTGCTACTATAGTTTGTTTACGTAGCCTCCGGAGCCGGAGGAAGCTTCCTGAAGCTGACCAATCAGAACAGAGTGGGCTCATCAGGAGGGGGGCCTTAAAGAGACAGGAGCTAAAACGGCCTGTTTCAGACAGAGGCTGAACTGAGGGGCTGCATAAAGGGCCAGTATAAGATAAATAAGGAGGTTTTAACAAAGATATTCCAGTAGAGCCCAGAATAAAATTATATATGTGAAATGTGCAGAATATGTTCCCTTTAAGTTTAGACCCAACCCTCCAGTTTGGCTGACCAATCACAGCACTTTTTCCTGGATCGATCCATAATTATTAGTTTCTTGGCTTATGGTCCAACTTTCTATCAAACTTTAGATTTTCAAACATGTGCAAACAAAAACTTTACCTCCTTCACTGACACTATGAATATTTGTGCATTTTCATATTTATTTCATATGATCGCCAAATATCAAATCATTATAATTCAAAAACATGAGGTTATAGTGTGAACCGTGTCTTACTGCAATTACTCTCTTGGCGAGGTGTTTGTGTTGTCTCCGAGCTGCTGCACTGCAGCTGGTCAGACGCTTCCTGCTGGAATCTCAAAGTCCCCTCCCAAGAAATCAAAATGCAGAACGCTGAAACCTGCAGGAATTATAATGCAACACATGACGCTGTTCTTCCTCCTCCTCCTCCTCCTCCTCCATCCTTTTTCTTTCTACTTCTCTATTTTCTTCTTTTCCTTTGTCTTACCTGTTCTTTCCTCCTTCTCTCATCTTATTGCTGATTTTCTCTCATCCTTCCATCCTCCTACTGCTCCTACCTTCTTTTCATCTTATCTTCTCTCACTGTTTACTTGATTAATCTCTTCTTTTTTGTCCTTTCTTCTTTGTCCACTTTCCTGTTTCCTCCTCTTCTTCCTCACCATCAACCTCCTCCCGATTCGATCTTTCCTGCCCTGTCTGGCTCCAAAATCACTTTCCAATCAATGATGGCTGTCTGTTTGATCCAGTTATCCACTCAAAGGCAGCGTAGATTCACATCACTCAAAGAGATTTTTGGATCAGATTTTGTGAGCCGCTCGGATAGTTTAGAGATCAGGAACAAGAAGAGTAAACTTCCTCAGAAGACCTCAGGTGTGTCTCTGCCCTTGAAACATGTAATCGACACACTCTCTTAAAAAAAGAGTGGCTGATGTTTTTCTTTCATTCTTGTGTCATATCTTTTCTCCTTTCTTTCTCTCTCTATCACCCATTTTTGTTTCTGCTGCCTGTTTTGGGTCCATAAGAGTCGGCGTCGTCCTACGAGTGTTCAAAAGTACAGCAGTTTACTTTAAATCCAGGAGAAAGTAAAAGTGAATACATACAAATAAAGATCTCAAGTGTATATGTTAGTTAGGACTGTCACTGTCAAAAAGTATGAACAAATTCTAACTCAACCCATATACCACAATGTGCCTGAGACAGACAAAATTTTATTCATTCATTCAAACCTTTATTACAAATATAAAATATAATAAACAATAATCAGCAAATATAAAAAGCAAATATTAACAGATAAGCAATAGGCAATATAATATATAAGAAACAATAAAAGTGATATATAAAAGCAATAAAACATAATATGAAACATTAAAGCAATAAAAGCATCATATGCACATAAATGTTAAAGCTCAATTGCCCCGTGTCAGCTAAAAGAGACTTAAAATGATTAAAAGCTCATCTAATGTTCCTATCTTCTGCAAGTTGTTCCACTTGTGTGGTGTATAATATTTAAAAGCCAATTTCCCAATCTCAGTGATTTTCAAGGACAAAAGAGTCTCGGGACCAAGTGCAGTGTGAAATTGAACTAAAATTAATAAGACATGAAAGGTACCCAGGAAGTTTGCCAAGGAGAGCTTTGTATATATAAAAAGGATGCAGAGCCGTTCTCTTCTCACTGCCAACGACTGCCACCCAACTTTCACATATAGAATACAACAATGACTTCTAAAGCAGTGCATATAAATTACATCACCATAGTCCATAACGTTAATACTCGCGCGGTTGGAAACAAGAAATGAACAGCGATCTCCTGCGGCTCCAGTTAAAGCCTCCATCAACCCCTCCTCCTCTGAATCTGTCCACATTATAATATATATATATATATATATATATATATATATATATACGTCATCTGAACCACACCACTAGATGGCGTCTTTCACTCAAACGTAACTTCTGTCGTTTTGAGGTGACTGATATTACAACCTATTGTGTCAGGAGGACAGTCTCGTACATGTAATTATAGTAAATATATACATGCATGTATCACAAAACAAAAGGGGTACAAGAGATTGTTTAGTCACAACGATCAGTAGATTATATTCTGGACAGATGAAGGTTCGTCTGATTTCAATCACTCTCCGTGCCAGTAATGAGGCAAATGCTAAAGGCTGCGTTTCGGTGGCATCTTGGAGATTATGATGTTATTTTCTTATTTTACCAGCAGAGTCTGGCTCTTTTTCTGGATCTCTGTTACTCATGTTATTAATTTTGTCTTCCAATGCTGGTGTCCTCTCTCCTGGAGTAATAACTAATAACTGTTTTGGTTTTCCCTCCATGCTTGTCTGTCTCTTTATTTGCTTTCTGCCTCTCTCTGTCTCTATAGATGTGCTTTTATCTCTTCAAACTATTTTTGTAGCCCTACGTGTCAAAAAATATCACCGCCTTCTCTTTTTTGGCCCTCAGTCTGATTTATTGCAGGTCTAAACCTCTCTGTGTCTGGTAATTAAATGACTGCTGCGTCTCACATTTTCTCTCTGAGGAGTAACGTGTGAGGAGACGAATCATAATTCCTCAGCTAAATAAAGCTGTTTGGGTTTCACGCTGTGCTTCTGAGTGTCTGCCGGTGAATGATTGCATAATTTTCCTCGACATTCACCAATAATATAACCGGCTCAGCTGCTATTAAAACCTGGTGAAAAAACAGGGGTTTAACACTTTTTGTTATAAAATCATTGAAATACAAGACAATACAAGTGATTATTAGACATTCTGAATCATCTACAACACTGTAGATTAGTTTTAGTTTGTCTAAATTAAATTCTGCTCCACACATGAGGTGAAGAAACCAAAATGCAACAGTAACATCACTGACAGTTGAACCTCTTCACCTCTCCCCACTTTATGATAATGCTGCTTTCCAGAGATGACACACAGTCAGAAAAGTCAACTTTCAACCACAAAAAAAGGGGAATCAAGTTAAAAATATCCTGTAGGAAACTGTGCTGTTGCTGTGCAGTATACAGAGGAGGAAGAGGATGCTCTTCCTTCAGAGCAAAGAAAGCTAATGTGGGTTGTTGTTCAGAGTCTGTGGCTGTTGTGGAGCAGGATGCTATCAGGCTCAGTGTGACCATCTGCTCTGCCCACGATAGAGCAACACGTTATCGCTTTATGAAAAGATTTAACTAGCTGTGCTGAAGTAAGGACTCCAGCTACGTAAACGGAGGACGGTTCTCAAAGGTGATTTACAGATATGTTGCTGTAGTAGACAAAAATAATGCAATTTAAATTCATTTGGACTGAAAAAAAATCTAAAATGTTAAATTTTTACAAATATGTAATATAATTTTTTAATTAAGATTTTATAGATTATATTTATATTGCAGTTGTCCAACAGTCTACACAGTATTAATAATATGTTTTAAGATGCCAAACATATTTAAAAGGTTTTGAGTAATAAAATTAGATTTTTTTTCCTAATGCAACATTGCATTTTGGATAAAAAGCCAGAGCTTGGCCATCAGTCCAGACGTTTATCCATCTACAGTTCAAGATGGCGTCTGAGTGTTTTGGCAGCCGGTCAGACTGATAGATGAACCGACTGCAGCTGCCAGCCTCTGCTCCCCAGTTCTTATTTCCTCCCCCGATAGGCTAATTCTCCTGCACACAACATTAATGTCAGCTGGAGGAGGGATATCTGCTCCATCTGCTGTCAGGGCGCTGTGACCTCTGACCTTGCTGTCAGCCACGTGCAATAACAACCTTGTAATTAAGCTAATTTTCCTGTCAGTGTCAGTGACTCAGCAAAAAAAGGTGCATTAATATAAAATGCTGTTGAAGAGGGAGATGCAGGGGGAAGAAATGAGATGTGGAGATGAAGGGAAAGAAGGAAATATTGAGGACGAGCGAGTGAGAGACGGAGGAGGTCGGAGAAAATATAGCTGAAGAAGTGGGAGTCGCACAAACAAAAGAGCAAAACTGAGAACGGGCAACTGTGGAGGAGGAGGAGAGATGTAGAACAGATGGGGTTTGTTAATGCCTCAGTGGTCTAAAAGGTGGTTAGTTCTACTTTCTGCTTGTGTGTGTTGGTGTGAAACGGCTGCCTGCACTCATGGGTCCATTTTGAGTTTTGCTCCCAAAACGTAATTTTTCTGCAGCTTTGTGGAGGAAAAAAAAATCCAATACAGAACATCTATACTATGACCAAGGGATACATGAAGTGTCTCAACACAGCGCCAGGCTCTCTCTCATCAATATTTCTCTGTATTTATCTCGTAACATACAGTATATTTCGTTCTTATAGGCCAACATACTAAATAACATTATAACTTTTTGTTTCTTTCTTTAATACAGCCTCCTATGAGAAATATTATTATTATTACAGAACAATCGAGCCGCCCCGCACTAAACTGATACAACAGCCTACATAAGTCGTGTTTCACCTGTAAGACTCGTGTTTTAATGCTGTTGTTCATCATCTGTGATGTGATAACATCAGATTTCCACAGTCAGAGAAATAAAAAGTGTGCGTCCTGCACGGAGCGTCTCTCCTGATTGGCCGCTGACAGCGCTGTCAGCCGAAGAGTCGATCACATTGGATGGTAGAGGAGGAGACGAGTGATTTAAATCAAATCCTTTGCATCTGATTGGACCGCTAAAAAGTGGGCAGGGCTTACAGAGTTAAGCTCGATACAGAGCTGCAGAGAGAAACTGAGCTACAGAGGACTGTTGGCTCCACACACACCTCCCTCACCTGCTGTTCAGGAAGACGATGAGGGATAAATGAATGAATTAGACCTCAGCCACATTGTTTTAGAAATGGGGATTTGATGTAAAAAATACTCTGATACTGATTTTGTGGCATATATTTGGCATAAATGAACACAGGGACACAGGATTAAAACGGGGAAAATGTATTGTTTATTTCACTGGGACTTTGGTGAATTTAACACAGCAGCTGAAACACAGTCGCTCTGCGCCACGCTGTCCTCCGTTTCCATCTGTTTCCATCGCAGTTATATATTCTGTCTGTAATCTGTAAAAGATTGCAGCCTGTCATGCTGTCACCCTGAGTTACTGTGTGTGTAATAACGTGACTAAAATAAAAAAAGGCAGCGATTCAGCTGTCAAAATGTGTTTTTGGGGGGCAGCACTGACCAAGATGATCCTAAGGATCAGTATCAGGGCCGGTATCAGTTTAAGTAAACCCAACTCTTCACTGTACTCTGACGCTAACGAGCTGTTATTGACTCTGTCATCTCTTGTCTCTCTTTCTTATCAGCAAAGAGCAATGCTTCAAACATTCATCTAGCAGCTTCTCAGTTTTAGCCGGCGCTGACCATCACTTTCATCGGAAGGTCATCAGCGGCCTTTAATTAATGTTAATTCTGTGATTAACTTGAGGCCAAAAAGAAATTGGCTGTCGTCGGGTTTGTGTGTTTGAAGCTCCACTCTGTAACGCCGCTGTACAGCTGCAAGTGTTTTTGTAGTTCCAGGTGTCACATTCTCCCAGTTAAACTTTCATTCATATCATATCAATAATTTAAGATGATCAGTTTCATAGTTTTGGACCAGGAGCTTCAGTATTTGGAACAAGTAGCTCATAAAAATTTGTAGGCTACAATATAAGTACCGGCTCAAACTCTGATCGGGATCAAGGCCAAAAAATTCAGGACTTTCGTCATTTAAGATGTTTTTTTTAACTGGGGAAACCCTCCCTGCTGCTGAGCTTTACAATCTGGTCAAACAGAAACAAATTGATGTGAAATACAGTGTGAAGGGACAGTAGAAGCAGCAGAAGATGCTAACATTACTCAGACTTACGTAACAGCGTGTCAGTACATCTCTGCAATCAGACTGATTGTTCCTTACAGACAAGTGGAGGACCGCTGGTGTGTGTGTGTATGTGTGTGTGTGTGTGTGTGGTTTCTAGAAACACAAGAGGGCCCAGGCAGCTCCCTGTCTCCATAGCAACTGCATCTTCCTCCTCATTTGTCGGCCTCCTGCACTTTTTTTCCTGCTATGTTTTTATATTGTTTTTTTTTTTACATTTTATAATACACCTCTTTCTCACAAACATCCATCTGTTCTCTCTTGTTTTCTGAATTTTTTATCGGGTATTTGATCAAAGCGTGTCCTCAGTAACACACATGCACACAGGTGTGTAAGCGGTTACATAAACACACACTGTTTACCTTTATGTTTGCATGGTTTGTTAGTTTGATGAAGAAGACGTGTGACATCTGCTTCACACACATTAGCACACACATCAGTCATCTAACTACATTGTGACATTGTGATTTGAGTGTTTGCATATTGAGCTTCCATGTGTGTATTAATGCACACAGTGAATATGAGCACATGTGTGACCGCGTGACTCTCCCTGTCACGTAACTGATAATCTGAAACCTAACAGAGACAAATCTGACGACTTGGATGTTGCAGCATTTGTTATTTTAAAGAGGACGTATTCTGCACATTTCCAGGTGTATATTTATATTCTGGGGCTCTACTGGAATATCTTTGCATTTACATTTGAAGCTCCTTATTTATCTTATACTGGCCCTTTATGCAGCCCTTCAGTTCAGCCTCTGTCTGAAACAGGCCGTTTTAGCTCCTGTCTCTTTAATACGTACTTGTTCAAGCCCGAATCTGAAAATATAATGATGGATGGCTGTTTCTGGGCATGTGCGAACAATTTGACGTCAACACAAGGAGGAAGTAGGTAACTTTGCAAATGAAGTGTTCAGAGTAGGTTGAAACCCTGGATTTTGCATTTTTGCATACGTTCACCTCAAAATTTACTTTTGACCATGTTTAACATCTGACATTATAAGTAAGCTGCGGACAGTTTTATTTTGTCAACAAGTAGCTGCGTTTTGGGTTTCTCCAATAAAATCTTAGTCACAAACTCTGTCAGATTGTACGATATCAGTTTGTGTTTCTGTCAGCGAATCCGTGGTGAATCGTACCGCTACGATATAAACGGAAAGAGTTTTGCCTCCATTTTTTAGTTTTTTGCTTGTCGTAGACGTATTAAAGAGATTTTTTTCTTATTAGGAACACAGAATAAATGAATAAATAAAATGGTATTTTTTTAAAAACATTTAAACCCTTGTCAATGGTAATTTTAACAAACTGCATACAAAAAATATTATTATGTTTAATTATATTAAATTAATAAATTATAATATTATATAATTATAATAAATTAAGTGACATTTTCATGTGATTTTGTCCCTCTTTTTCCATATTTTGGGTGTAGTATTCTCCTGCTGGTACTGTATGCAGCCTGTATGTATTTATATTAAGGTGTATACTGCATGAGTTAGTGTGTGTGTGGCTTACTAATGCGTGGGTGGCTGATGTGAGTCACGATTGTAGAAAAGCCCACTCATCTCCTCCTCCCCCCTTGCTTCCTCTTCCCTGTAACCTGAAGTGATTAGAAAGTGAGAGGTGTCACTCTGTAGCATTTCCTGGTATCACAGTGACAGATGGAGCAGAACAAAGATGTGTCCGATGTTGTGAAGGAGACGAGAGGAGAGCTTAATAACTCACAGACCCTCAGTGTGAATATAATGAGGCTTTATTTGCGCCACTGTCTCTCTCTGTTTACATATAAATTAAACCAAAAGCTTTATTTATTATTATTACTGTCTCATTAAGCTCATGGAGGTCTGAAGAAAATCACTTGGCAGGATTTGCCAGAAATGACAACTGTGGTTAGTTATTGATTGAACAGCTTCTCCAGCTTGTAATTTTATTAGTTTGTCACTTTTCTAAACATCTTTGGCATCTGAGTTTCTCTGGACCTCCGTTAGACAAGACAGACATTAAGTTTTATTACTTTTATTTGTTTCCAAATGGATCTTTACTCCAAGCTTGACCGAAGACTTGAGACTTTTATTTATATTTGAGACTTGAGTCTTAAAAAGACTTTGGACTTGAGCAAAGCCAGCAACCAAGATGACTGACATTTAAAAACTAAATCAGTGAGATAGATTGGTAATGAAATGATTTGGTGCCAGTCAGACAGAAATGTTCATTGAAGAGTAAAACGCCATGTTACATCAAGTGCTGCAGTAGTTTTCTATATATTATATATGCATGTATCTGTAAAAAGAGGCACAGTGAAATCAGAGGAAATTTAACACTTTCACATTCATAATATATTCATTAAATCCTAAGCAATAATGAAAAAACGGTGACAAGTCAATGTTACGGTTCATTGAGACATCTAATGAAAGCACAGACACTGAATGCAGATTCAGATTGTGTGCTGTCTTTATAAACTGTAACATACTTATGAGAAAAACATTCAGATATCACAATAAAAAATCAGCTCGTCTGTAAAGAGACACTTGAAAGAGTTTTTTATTGTAGAAGGATGAAGAGGCTGTCGGAGAATTCAAACTGCTCGTTTAATGACATGAGAACAATACTGCTGAGTCATGTCTTTGTTTTCAGTGCTAACCTCTTGTGATCAGTAGTCTGAATATGTGTTTGGGCGGTTCAGCACCAAGCTAATGAAATGCCTCTTCTCTTGATTTCATCTCCTTTGATATACTTTGTCTTTCTTGCTGTTCAGCAGCTCTCTTTGCTCTATTCTCTCTTTCATCTCGCAGGAAGGATTACAGCTGTTCGCTCCATTACGACATTAAAACAAGTTCAGTCTTTCTTCTCTCTAGGTTTCCGTCAAAGCAACAAAGTCTAACTTTCCTTTGTTGTCTCTTTCTTTCTTTCTTTGGGTTTCCCGTTACAGAAAGTCAGTGAGAAGGTCGGAGGGGCGGAAGGAACCAAGCTAGACGATGACTTTAAAGAAATGGAAAAGGTAAAATTTGTTTACTGTATTTTTGTTTAAGAAAATGTTTTTATGTCAGTATGCTGTTCATGCCATCTCAAAGGAGACACTGGTGTTATTCTGTATTTTTGTTCTTGTCAACAAATCCCATGAAAAGTTGTGACGTTGCTCTTCCCTCAAATTTTGCCTGATGTATGTTTTCCTCTGCAGAAGGTGGACGTCACCAGCAGAGCAGTGTTGGACATCATGACCAAAACTACAGAATACCTACAACCTAATCCAGGTATAAAACCCACACACGAACATTATCACCACTGTGAGATAAAACTGGCACATATGTAAACGATCTTAAATCACGAGTATTAACGTTAACACACTCCTAATTCAACTGATGCCTACTGTCTTGCAGCATCCAGAGCCAAACTCAGTATGATCAACACCATGTCAAAGATCCGCGGGCAGGAGAAGGGACCTGGTTACCCGCAGGCTGAGTCCGTCCTGGGAGACGCCATGTTGAAGTTTGGACGGGAGTTGGGGGAGGAGTCCTGCTTCGGTAAGTAGGAATGTACACAAACAGTATTAATGGTGCTAAGATGGTATCTGCGAAAGCATGTTATCTTAGAGGAGTTTTAGCTAATGAAACACTCGTTGGGATGTAAAAAGTACCCATTGATTGATTGACCTCAGTAGGCCGAGACACAAAATGTAGTGTTAGCTTGAAATTTTCAGGAGGAAACACAGAAGCTAATTTATAGAAGGTACCTAATTAAGCCTTAGCTCTTGCTAACAACTGAACAAATTTAAACCAGCCTACAGCCATCTAGGGAAGCTAGCTAACCTGCTAACCTAACAGTGCCAGGCTTTGAAGCAAATTTGACATAGCGGCCAAACCATGTAATTACAACATCATGTGATGCACACTGGCCTAAAAAGCCTTTTTCACATAGAGACGTCTGTAAATCAGTTTTTTTGGGTGTCACAAACCCCAAGAAATGCCTCGTTTAACTATCAAAATTTGATCCATTTGGTCCGATCATGTTTCGCAAGTCTAAAAAAGTTTTATCCCCATTCAAATTAGCTGGAGGGCTTAACCGGAAATTAGCCGTCTCCGCTGGCGGAGGTCTCTAGTGAGCATGCTCCATGGGCACATGTGGCCCATAGAGCGTGCGCAGTGTATTTTCATCTGGGTATTTCTTTACATCAATTTTTAACTACAGTAAATAAGCTTTTAGAAATTTGATATTATGCTTTAGGACTGCAACAAATGATTATTTTCATTATCGATTCGTCAATTAATCATTTAGTCAATGAAATGTTGAAATTGTGAAAGAATGGCATTCACAATTTCTCAGAGAAGCTGGTACCATCACATGTTTGGCATTTCTGCTTGAAAAATGAATTGATAATTAAGAGTTGCTGATTAATTTTCTGACAATCTATTAATCAAATTGTTGTTGCAGCTCTTTTATGCTTGTCAAGTAAATGTGTTACCCTAAAGGTGGCTATGAATAAAATTATGTTAGGAACATAAATAACCAGTAAGCAAAAGAAGTTTAAACTGGGCTAAATTTGGTTAAAAAGTTTTTTAGGTTGCAGGTCACAGTAGAACTGTTGTTACAATAGCTTTCTGTGACTATATTAGTAGTTAGGATCTGCTTCATGATCCATTTCAATCACTTTTCAACCAAATTTAGCAGTTTTTAATGGCTGTGTGCTGAAGCTGGTAAAGACACATTCAAAGACTGAAGACCAGTCAATATTTCATTTTATTTTTTATTTTCATTTTCACCAAAATGGTAAATCTGCAGTTCCTAGTGAAAAAATTAAAAGATACTTAAATTTTAAAAAGTCAACACAATGTACCCAATGTAAAATTCTGTCTTCTAATAAGTTTAAACAATGTTTTCACTCCCTTTTTTGACTTTTGAGTCACCAGAAACCTTCAATAAACCTTTAAGTTACTATAAAAGGGTGGTGGATGAGTGTTTGATTCCACCACGAGTACACCAACACACACTGAACACACTTGAATTATTAAAGACCTATCTTCATTAAACAACCTATCCTTCCTTGCTAAGCTGCCAATTCTCTTGTTTGTTCTCTTCTTTACCTGTTTGTCTTTCTCTGCCTCATCCTACTTCTCTCTACTTCCATCCCTGACCTCCAGGCCTGGCGCTGATAGATGCTGGCGAGGCGATGAAGGAGCTCGGGGAGGTGAAGGACGCTCTGGACATGGAGGTCAAACAGAACTTCATCGACCCGCTGCAGAACCTCCACGACAAAGACCTCAAAGAGATACAGGTGAGTAAAACACCTGGTATAGGCAACCTGATAACCCTTAATCTCTGTGAAAAATGGAATCTCCATGAACCAATAACAGTCTCAGAAGTGATTTATAATTGATGATTCATTTTTCCCTCCACCTCAGCACCATTTGAAGAAGATGGAGGGCCGGCGTCTGGACTTTGACTACAAGAAGAAGCGTCAGGGGAAAGTACAGGACGATGAAATCAAACAGGCACTGGAGAAATTTGACGAGAGCAAAGAGATCGCAGAGCAGAGCATGTTTAACCTGCTGGAGAGTGATGTAAGGACAATCCTATCTTTCTCATGTGTGCTGTAAAGTACAGATTACAGAAAATTAATCACCAACTACTTTTTCTGGTTTCTTTAATCCTCTATGACAGTAAATTGAATATCTTTTGGGTTGTGGACTGTTGGTCAGAACAAAACAAGCCGTTTTAGGTTGCTTCTTGGTCTTTGGGAAACAGTGCTCATCATTTCTCACCATTTTCTGGACAATTTTTGGACAATTAATTGAGAAAATAATTGACAGATTAATCGATAATGAAAATAATCATTAGTTGCAGTTCTATTATGTAAAGTATGTAAAGTATATTTTTTGGATCAGTTGGGAATTTCTTGTACTGTAGACTGTCTAAGGTGAAGGTAGAGTAAATAACTGTGTTTCCATCCACCTGTTACTATACACATTTCCTGAGAGGAATCGCTGAAAATTTGAAAAAAAAAAAAATTGTAATATCATATATGTCATAATAAATGATGACGCACATGAAGCATGACTCTTCAGTGACTTAAATGTCACTGAAGATCTGAAAACATCAGATCTGTGTGGAGCGATGAGGAGACTGTAACGTTTCTCAAATGAATACATGAAACAAACAGAAATATCATATTTCCACCACGTTTTCCACATGGTTTTCCATCGTTTGAGCTTTGACTGCCGCTCTTTTAAAGATGTCATCTCGGTGTGTCTTCTTCTTCTTCAATGGTTTAATGGCACCGACTGGAGAATTTGCACCACCAACTGTTTATTTTCTAATAATCACACAACAGTTGTGGATAGAAAGAAGCATTAAGTCAAATTTTCTTTTGCCAGTTTTTGTTACAATTTGATGAGTGACAAAAATGGAAATTTAAAGAAAGAGAAATAGCCAAATAATTGGAAAAATAATCAGATTATGTGTTGACCAAAACTACAGAAACATATTTTTTAAAGCACAATGGGTAGTATTTTTTAAAAAAAATAACAACAAACAAGACACCTCAAATGACTCGACTATAATTAAATATCGTTTATTGATGTTGGCATGCCTCTCCTGTAGCTATAGTTACACATGCAATTCAGAATAGGATCCCAGTGTGTTCAAAACTGCAGTGCAAAAACAAAGGACAGCAATCCTGTGCCATGCTGTGCCAAGCCAGACCCAGGCCCAGCATGGGAACAGCGCAGAGCTTGAAAAACACATGTATGTGTGTTGCAGATAGAGCAGGTGAGCCAGCTGGCAGCGTTGGTCCAAGCTCAGTTGGAATACCACAGCCGCACCGCTGAAATCCTCCAACAGCTCTCCAGCAAGATGGAGGAAAGGTATGGATCTATTTGCCCACCTGTGACTGAAAATAAACCAATAAAATCAGATAAGATGTGATTAGACAAACATTTATAACTGGTCTTGCCTTTATTTAGGATAAAAGAAGTGTCTGGTAAACCGAGGAAGGAATACACTCCCAAACCCCGAATGACCCTGGAGCTGCGGCCCCCCAGCGAGAGCCACAACGGGGGGATACACTCTGCCAAATCTCCCGGAAGATCACCAGGTAGAGAGAGGGTGTAATCCTGCTGTGGGTGTATGGATGGGTGCGTGGCGTGGCCCAGAGTGGCTGCTAACAGCCAGAAACAATCAAAACCAAAGACTCTATTCTGTCTTAAAACAGCAGTCAGGTGTCCATATGAACAGTGAAAGAGGTTTTCCTCGCTGTAATCATTCCTCCTGTTCATACTGGGTATTAAAAGATCCCCTTCAAATGTGCTTTCAATGGAAGTGATGGGGGACAAAATCCACAGTGTGTCCACACAGTCATTTAAAAGAAGATGTGAAGCTTATATGAGGCTTCAGCAGTCTGAGTCATATCAAGTGGATATCTGCCACATTTACAGTCTTTTTGTAAGTACCTAACTGTAGGTCAGGAAAAACAAGCAATCTGAAGATGTCTGTCTGTGAAATTCTGATGAGAACTTTCACTAGTTCTTTGTAACATTTAATAGAGCAAATTATTATTTGATTAGTCAAGAAAACAATCGGCAGATTAATCCGTAATAATATTAATCATTAGTTGCAGCTCTCTTCGTCTTCGTCTTCTGTGCAGTGTTGAACAAAATGCCAAGAGGATGTAGAGAGAATAGGCTAACGAGTTAGCGGTTTGTTAGCGGACAACCAAATGTCTTTTTGTGGTGTGACTTTTTGTTTCTGTCCCTCCGCAGCCCCCATGGACCAGCCCTGTTGCCGAGCGCTGTACGACTTCGAGCCAGAGAACGAAGGGGAGCTGGGCTTCAAAGAGGGCGACATCATCACCCTGACCAACCAGATCGACGACAACTGGTACGAGGGCATGATCAACGGCCAGTCAGGCTTCTTCCCCATCAACTATGTGGATATCCTGGTGCCGCTCCCTCATTAGGTCCCGCCAATGACCTGACCCTTCCCCCCCGACCAATCCAGACGCCCTGAAAACAGTCCCGCATTTGCATAAACAACAAACCACACCCTCCTTCTTCTTCTGTGCTTCTGTGCAATTCTGCTTTCACAAAATGGACTGCAACGGCGAGGAGATGGTGCGGTTGAGATGAGGCAGTAGGACTGTGATTAGAGGAGAAGAAGAGAGGGAGAGGGGGGATTTGAGCATGAGAGGGATTGAAAGAGATGAGGAAGACGAAGAGATGATGATCATTTACAGCACAGTGCTCCGCTCAGTTGGGCAGCGCTGAATACCAATGAGGCTTTTGAGACTTACAAATAAGGCACGATGTATATGTACGTGCATGTATGTGTCTGTATGTGCGTTTTGACCTGTTCTTACTCTATTACGATCAAGCCAGCACAAATTCCTGCTTGTCGGTTAAACTGCTGTTACTGACAGCTTTTTTGTGATCCTGTCTTCTTCCTCTCTTCTGTCTTTTCTTGCTGTCTTTCACAGAGTAATTCTGTCTTTTTCTACCTTGACTTGCCTTCTTGTGCTTTACTTCAACCCTAGATTTCTCAGCAACTGTCATAGTGTTCCCATCTTTCTTACTCTCTTCTTCCAACCCCTTGGCTAGCACCGCCTTTCAGCATGGCTCCGTACTGTATACAGAACTCTAACTCATGATCCAGAGTTACAGTTGGTCATCAAACCTTTCTGGTTTTGTTGGAGTATATCTCTTTCTAGCACTTCTTGTGACAAGCTCTGCCTTTCTCAAGAGTCTGCATAGAATCTCAGACAAATGGCTGCATGCATGAACCAGCCAAAGCAAATGTTTGAGTGACCAGACGCCAGTGAAATTCAGGTTTCAAGAATGCATTGTTGGAATAAAGCCGTACGTGCAATAAGTAGGTTTTTCCAGGATGAAAAAGAGGATACTTATTCACTTATTTTGAAACCCATTTATCTTATAATGGGAGTTTTAGCAGGTTTTAAAGGTTTGAGGGTCAGGAAACTCATCAATAAACTTGTCGGTTCAAGCAATAGAGAGGAAAACTTGGGGTTACATTATTTACCCAAACAGCAGTGATATGCTAACACAACCAACACACACAGCAACCACAGTTGTATTAAACAAGTTGGTGAACAGTATGCGTAGAGGAAAAAAAGCTTGTTTTTACTATTCTAAGTTACCCTGTCAGTGTTTTGTGTGGAGTAGTTGCTTGTTGATTCATCTCATTTGTGGCTTTTGCATGCAGGACTGTGTGAACAGTGGTAGCCGTTCTAAAAATGCCCATATTATATACACTATATTCAACATGGTTACAGTACACTGCCTTGCAAAAGGGAACACCAGCTGTTGACGGACATGTTGTCACCACTGGGAAAACCCATATAATGCGACGATCTTCCCTACCACTCATTTCCAACAGCTGTACTTTGTCAGTCTTTTGAATGTCAACAGAATATCTTACATTCAGGACACTATAAACATTCCATAACATTTGAATACTCTAAACGGTTCCTATTAGGTTAGTCAGCAGTCAGTGTTGATGGCAACAATTAGCTGTGCTAGTTCCCTCGAGCATGCAGCACATACAGTACTAGTGCTATAACTGTTACTCCACCAAAGTACTACCTACCTACAGTATGTGTTTGTATTCTGTTTAAGGCAGTATTAAGGAGTCTCCCCTGACAGAGACCTTATGAAAGGCTGATGGTATTTACTGTTAATGGCTCTTTTAATAATTCAACAATTTATCACTGATGTTGGATTAAAACTTTGTAAACCTTCAACATTCATCCTGAAGGATTTTTTTCTTCCTGGAATCTAGAAAATTGTTCATCTTCAGCTTGATGAACAGTTTTACATTTTTCTTTGGTCTTTGAGTGACTAAACTATCTGTTAAGAATAGTGGAAACCTTCAGTTCGTATAAAAGCAGTGAAGTTATGGGGTTTTGCCTTTGACAGAAGCAGAATAATTTTTAACATTAGACTGATCACACCATTTGAGTCAGCTCTACCAGCAATAGAAATGTTCTGGCAATGTTTAGAGGTTTGGTCAAATGCTTGAAGAACCCTAAGACTCAAGAATTGTTTACTATTACAATATATTCATGACTTGTTTGGGCATTCATTATTCAGTATGGTGCTGGGTTTATATCGACTCCATTGTACATAAAAATCTGAAGAAGGTCAAAGATCAGATACAGAGCCTATGCTGCACCCAGGCCATCTCTGCTCCTGTGCACATAGGGAGCTAAAGTCAGTCACCTTAAAATTCACACTGAAACGTACATGGTTGGATATTTAATGTGTAAACTCTGTGGTTAGATTAAAAGGCTTAGGGTTTTTCTATCCAGACATTATTGATTATGTCGTCTACTTACACAAAGTCCCTGTATTAAACATTAGCAGGAATCTGTGCTCGCATGACTAACGCTAATGTGCCAGATGTGGCTAACCAGGTAGCCTTTTCGCTTCACTTGATGTTCCTGTATGTACGCTTTGGTGATGCGGTGTTGAGCAGAATACTTAAAAGTTAAAGTAAAGTATTTAATGCCTCTTACATATTCAGAATTCATTCGTATCCTCGATTTATATTTGAGATGCTGCCACCTTCTCCCTGTCCCAAAGACAACTAATCTAACACTGCATGTTGCACACCATACAAGTGTGCTCATGCTAGTTAGCTTGCTTCAAAAAACAAAAAAGAAATTACCTGTAATTTCTAACCAATAGGTACAAGGTATTCCAAAAATATTCACCTCAAAATTCATAAACTACTTGTATTATAAACACAGGTGTTATACAATGTGGTGCAGATACAACATTGTTGTGTTCTGAAGACATATTCTGAGTACAACTCAACCGTGTGATGATATCAAAGTGCCAGGACGCTACTGTAGCTGTGTTGCTGAGTTGAGACTGTCCATATAAAAAAACAAAACAAAAAAAACAAAACAAAGGTATTTGTCCAAGGTGTATTGTTTGTGTTTCTGAAATAGGTTGCATCACGCCAGTTGTTGACAAATTCTTCAAAAAATTATATTTCATAGATATTTTATAAAATTTTCCGTTCCAGGACGGGAAAGTTTAAGAATTCCTCTTGAAAGCTATAATGGTATTTTGGACATAAATAGTAATAATAACAGATGCAAAATAAAAATTTGTAGTTTTGACCAGGTCGCAGGGATTCAATATCGTCTATCAACAGTCAATAAACATTCAATATCAAGGCAATAAATGATAATGTAACAATAAAATCTAATATTTCAATAAGAGGAAGAGATGGCGCTGAAGGAAAACTGTCAACTATGACTGTGCTATATCTTTCTGCCTTTCTGTGAGCTTGGACATCTCTTCCATTGCCAAAGCACATATGTAACTACAGCAACAATACAATCACAAACAAAGTCAAACTGAGTAATAGTCTCTCTTTCTCTCTCTCTTTCTCTTTCTGCCATTTTTACCTGCTTTTCTGTAACTGTTTCAGGTTGTTGTAACAGAGGGGTTTGGAGCACATCTGTGTTCAGTGTTTTTCTTTGATTTTCTTTCTTTTTATTATTTTTGTCTGTGAGTTCTGAGTCTGAAAACTGATTTTCTGAGTCCGCCTGTGGAAAGTCTGTGAGCTGCATGCAACTGAACCGCTTTACGTCTGCTGTGTGAGGTGGTTTGTCCTGCTGGATTTTTCTCGTACTGCAGTGAGCCTACAGTATGTTACCTGATACTTTTCATTTTCTATTGTTCAGTTACTTCATTGTTTGTTTGTCTTTTGACTTGCTTAAGCTATATTTGTATAGCGCTGTTCTTTAAAATTACAAAGTGCTTTAAGACCTTTTTGAATTTTCTTTAATGTTATTTTGTAACTTCTCAGAAATTATTCTTTGTTGCACTTTTCTTCTTTTTTTGTGTTTTCTTTAGTTCTGATTTGCCCTCTTATGGCGACATGCATTCTAACCTCAATGAGGGACTTGTACAGTGTTGCCCTCCGTTTTCCCTTTTCACCTTGATGAGAGTCGGACCTCGGCCACGTTGCCTGCCTGAGTTCAGTTTCAACACTGCTCTCGGATTGACAGATTGACAGATTGAGCGTAGCACTCCAAACAAAGCCTGCAGACTGAACCTTCAGTTGTCCAGATTTCCTCAGAGGCACAGGAGCTCTGAAAGCAGAAATACTATCATTGGTTTGGCTAAACTCACATAAGATGAGTCTGTTCTGGCTAAAACTAAAAGTTATAAAAATCCTCCTACCAGCAGCTCTAAATCTCATTAAATAACAGGTTACATCTTGTTTGTTTACTTCGTACAAAACTGAAGTGTGAAAACTTCCTGGAGTCTCTTCTGGTTGCTAGGTAACCAGGACATTTAAGAGAGAAAATAATTTGTTTTAGTTTGTGAATTGTCGACCATCCACAATCATGCATACATTAAAAAAAAGCAATTGTCATTTATTATTATTTATATTTTGACCAGAGTTCCTCTTATACTATGAGTTCTCTGCGCTGTAAAACAGGGATTTCTTTGGCTCCACCCACTGAAGTTTTAACTAAACCAATGAGATTGCTTCTTGCTCTTAGAGTCGCTTTGCTCCAAAAGAAGTTTGTAAAACTACAGACTGCAGAATGATTTCCGGGTGTAATAATGTGGCCTTGGTCTGACCTGTGGTTGCCCTATGCCTGGTGTCTTCTGGTGAGCTACATGTGTGTATGTGACTATATACACACCTTGTTGCTAATTTATTTATGTATTACATGTATTCATTTGATTATTTAATTATTTATTTATTTATTTATTCCTGCGTCCTATTTATTGGTTCGGCACCTGTGGCGTATTTGACGATTGTCAATACATCGGTGTATGATGTGGAGGATGGGTGGGGTGGGTTTGGGGGGGGGGGTTGTGGTCAATGCAAAAACCTAGCTGTGATACTAACTCTAACTGTTGCTCTCCTTGTATTGGATGATGATATAATCTAAGACCACTGTATGTATAACTGCTTGTCGTGAAGATGACCTACAATGTAATGACAATAAAGAGTTAACACTATGATGACACGCTGCAGATAACATGACTCCACTCTGTTCTTCATAGATAGAAAAACAGACCTCTGACTGTACAGAGACAGAACTGCATCAACTAAACTACCACAGTAACCAGCTCTGACAATTTCAGGTCTTTCTGTACATTATTCCAGGAAGAAGCGGCAGCGTATTTAAAAGCTTTTTTTTGCCTAATTCTGTTCTAACTCTGGGGACCAACATCTGTAGAATATGGTGAGAGAGCAGCCATAATGATTTTGGTTTTCACACATGTATGTACACAGATAAGGAGGAGATATTTACATATAAAAGCCAACCAATGTGAGTCTGCACATACAGAGATGGCGACCGTCAGCAGCATGCAGAGTACAGTGGTGTACGAGATTGTCACAGCCAGTGATAAAACATAAAACACAGTGATATACAGTCTCCACTTCTTTAAGCACTACTTAGGTGCATTCACAAAGAACAGATCGCCGTAGTCCAATAAAGGTAAAAAAGTTGCTGAAATCAGGTGTTTCCTTACCTGGAAGGTTTTCAATGTGTGATTTGAAGTTCTGATCAATAATAATACCAAAATACTTATACGTTATCAATTATGATAAGGTGATTAGAAACTTTATAGTGGTGAATATTATCTCACTGTGTCAGTAGCTGTAGAGATCTACCATATGCATATTATTTTGATGAGGAGTTTGTTTTCTGTCTTTGCAAAAATACTCGGACATTGTTCACAAAGCGGTATCACGTTGTAATGAGTCTACATGGCCGCTAGTGGCGCTGTGGAGCCTTGTTTCCCTCCTGCTACCGTTTCCCTCCTTTTACAGATCAACATTAGACGCATTCAAGTGCTTCTCAAAAACTCGGACTTTACAGCTCCCGAGCAGCGGAGGAAATCAAGTCTTTTGAAACTTTTTCTTAATAATTTCAAAGCTCTGACAAGTCGCTTTACCATACACATCAGTGGGTTCCTTTCCCAGTAGGTAAGCCCATCAAAAGAAAAAGATGACACTATAGTGCTGCAACTAATGATTATTTTCATTATTGGTTAATCTTTTGATTAATTGATTAGTTGTTTGGTCTATAAAATGTCAGAAAATGGTGAAAAATGTCAATCAGTGTTTCCCAAATTTGACCTGACCAACAGTCTACAACCCAAAGATATTCAGTTTACTGTCATAAAAGACTAAAGAAACCAGAAAATATTCACATTTGAAAAGCTGAAATAAGAGAATTTGGAATTTGGATTTTTTTTCTTAAAAAAAAAAGACTTTAAACAATTAAGTTGATTATCAAAATAGTTGCAGATTAATTTAATAGTTGACAACTAATCAATTAATCATTGCAGCTCTAGATGACACCTTTAAGTAATAGTAATACCAATACAATATTTATCATTTTATCAGAAGTATTTATCGCCCATCACTTATGTGCAATATCGCACCTGCGCACAAATGTGTAATATATGTATATATTTTAATTAGTCTCTTTATCTTTCTCTTCTCTCTCTCCTTTTTAAAAATAAATGTACATATTTTATTATATACTCTGATTTGGAACTAGGGCTTGAAGACGCCAAATTTCACTGCCTTCAGTGTTGCCATCTGTTGTGTTGCTGTACATGTGACAATAAACGCTCTTGAAGTCTGATCAATGAACCGGTGTTTTGTAATAACATATATATATTCTAACTTTCTAGTCAATAAAAAGAGATTGTAAGTCATAATTATGCAATAGTAAGTCATAACTATGAGATCTTTTCTCGTAATTATAAGATAGTAATACTTATGAGATCTTTTCTCGTAATTTTCAGATAGTAAGTCATAAATATTTGATTTTTACACATAATTATGAGATAGTAAGTCATAATTTTGAGATCTTTTCTTGTAATTATGAAATAGTAAGCCATAATTATGGGACCTTTTCTTGTAATTTTGAGATAGTAAGTCATAATTATGAGATAAGGCCTCCGATTTTTTTCATTGGTGCATGCAATGCACTTCCGTAGTAGTCAGTAAAAAAAGTCCTTTGTAAATTTAAAATATTTTTAGGTCGTCAGTAGCTTCATTCTGATATTTTCGAGGGCAATTAAAAGCAGCAAAAGGCTTGACCCAGTTTTCACACACGCCGCAGGAGCGCTTCACTCGTGCTTGACTCTGTATCAAGTTCGACACAAGAAGATAAAGCAGCACCGGAAGTCACATATTTTGTCTTCAAATTTAATGTATATGGTGAAACACTTTTGTAGAGAAAGCAGCTGATTTGTCCGAGTATAAAAGACAATAAACGTATCGAAAGTATCGAGGATGATGAAAGTTTAGCTGTAAATACAAATTCTAAAAAAAACTACGTCTCGCTCTAATTTCCGCTGTCGTCAACGGGGGGATTTATTTTGGAAGTCTTACCCGGAAGTCCTCCGGTTTTTAGTCTCGCACGCTTCACGCTGGTTCCGCGTGTTGATACTGCAGAGAGGATCGAGGAGAAACAAGTTTTTTGAAACGCAGAGAAACAAAAAACTCCGGCCAAAAAAAACCCCCACAGAGGAACATGGACATGAAGAAGCGGGTTTCCTTAGAGCTGAGGCACCGGTCACCAACAGAAGTGAGTAACCGGTTTGTTTTCTTGTTGTTTTACCGGAGACGTTGCGGTGTAAACTTGACCGGCCGGAGAAGGAGGGGAGGAGAGCACATGGCAGCGTGCCTGCATCTCCAGAAAAGTGCTGAAATATTTGCTGTTGCGCAAAGATAAGCTCAAAGCTCACACAAAGTCGTGCGTACAATTAAATAAACGTATCTTTATATGTTGATTTAACGTCTGGAGCAGGTTATTTTCTCACAGGTAAACAGCTCGGTGACGGAGAGACGCACTGCTCTGTTTTTATCCTTATCTTCACATTTTTTTCCACTCATTTCGGGTCAAAATCGTTCCTTGCAGGGTCTAAAATTGTCCGTAATATGAAAGGAAACGTGCATATTCACCCTGTTCCTGCACTTAAAAATGCACATCCGTGTCTGTTGGGGGCCTGGCTAATGTCTGGGACCGCGTTATTTCCCAAGTTAAAAGGCGGTTTATGTCTGTTGTATATGGCAGCGCACAATTTAAAATTCAGTACACTGCAAATTAGACTGTTGTGTTTTCTGTCGTCAGACTTAAATACCCGCTGTAGTTAAATATTCGTAAAATAACTAACCAACAGCGTTAATGTTTGCAGATAAATGATTTGTCACGATATGTTCGTGTAATTAAGCAGGAAATGCTCCAATTTCGGTTTACACACTGTAATTTTGGTCAAATCTTTATTCGTGTTGTATTTACAGCTCCAACCCAATCTGTGCGTGGCTTCACAAACGTTTAATTTATATCTATAACTTTATAGAAAAACCTCAAATTGGCGTTGTTGATATATGGCCACTCCAGAGATTAGTCACAGCCCGTGTCCGTAACGCTTTAAGGGCGCGTAGCCAGCGGCGTGCTAGCGCTAGCGTGCTAACTCGGATACTACGTATGCTCTTGGTTTCAATATTTTGCCTGTTTTGCTCCCCCCAAAACCACCACAAACCAGCTTATTACCCGTCGGGGTCACTTGCGGGGTCATCAGCGGTGATATAAAAGCAAGACACCGGCAGAGGGACGGTTAACGGACAGCTAGCAGCCGAGCTAAGTTAGCTACGTCACATGTGTGGGGAGTTTACAAACAGAGCTGCGGCCGGGATCCGTTCCGATATGAAGCCACACACGAGTCCTTTCCACTAAAGTCCTTCCTACTTTCCACCAAAACCTGTCATCTGTGGTGTCCTATTGTCTTGTCCCATGAATGGATTGTGTATATTAACGTTTTTATGACATTTTTGACTGCATAATGTGTAATGAAGAGGCTGCTGCAACGTTGAATTGTACAGGAGTAAGGGAACACGACACGCTTAATTAGAGCCGCAACGATTCATTGATTAGTTGTACACTATTAAATTAATCAGCAACTATTTCGATACTCAATCATTTTGAGTCATTTTTTAAAAGAAGTTTAAACTGAAAATTCACATCTGAAAACTTCGAATGTGAATATTTTCTGGTGTCTTTAGTCTTTTTTGACAGTAAACTGAATACCTTTAAGTTGTGGGCTTAAAACAAGATATTTTAGGTAGTATCTTCAGCTTTGTGATCGAGATTTTTCATAATTTCAAAAACAACTAATTGATCGATAATGAAAATGTTAAATAAAAGATTATTTTCATTATCAACTAATCTGTCGATTATTTTCTAGATTAATCGATTAGTTGTTCGGTCTATAAAATGCCAGAAAAGTCCAAGGTGACGTCCTCAAAAGTCTTTTGTCCCAACCAACAGTCCCTAACACAAAGATATTCAGTTTACTGTCATAAAAGATTAAAAAATTCATCAAATATTAACATTTGAGAAGCTGGAACCAGAGAATATGGACATTATTTATTAAAAAATGACTTAAAATGATTAAATCGAATTAATTTGATAGTTGGCAACTAATCAATTAATCGTTGCAGCTCTAATAATATGTAATAAAGAGCTTGCAACAATGTTGAATTGTACACCAATAAGGACACATGACACACTTAATGTCCCACCACCACTCTAAATTAATTAGAGATAACAGATAAAAGTGAAGAAAGTCAAAAAAACAAGCTATTTGAATATGTCACTTTTAAAATTTGGGAAATGGTGATGATATTTTCACTGTCATTTTTTGGACAAATTATTTATTAATTAACCAAGAAAAGTCATTAGATTAATCGATAATAAAAAACAGTTATTAGTTCCTCTGTGTGTGTGTGTGTGTGTGTGTGTGTGTGTATATATATGTCCAAAACCTTAAATGTTGTCCAAAAACAAGCATCCTTATACAGTTTAAAATTGTTTTAAAAAAGTTGTTTAAATCAGTAAATATCATTAAAAGATAAGTAAATGAGACGACAAATTCAAGCAGACATGCAGTGCCAGTGTTTGATATTCAGTGACTCATGTCTGTGACTCAGTTTGGTTAGTACCTAAAAGAAGTTGTAACATTTGATTCCTAGTCTTAATGTGTTTTGGACATTCTAATAAAAGTTAGAAAAAAAGTGTGAAAAAGTGATTTTTTTTTTTTTTTTTTACAGTTTAATTCTGTAACCGTTATTCGTGTGGTTTCCATCCTTTGTGATCTTTTATATTCAGGGCGTTTCTGTGAAAACTCATCTTCGTGGTTAACACCAAGAGATTAGAAGAAGAGAATTAGTCATACTGACATTGACAATCATCAAATCAAGACATTAGTCAAATCAAGTGTCATTTTGAAACAGCGCTGTGCGTGTACAGCCTAAAATCTAGAAAATGCAAGGTGCAGGGTTTTGTTCATTAAATTATTCTTACTTACAGTTGCTGATCTTGCAAAACTTGCCTGTTTGACACAGACTGTGGAAATGACTAAGTTAAATATTACACCAGAGACAGGTGGCTCATTTCAAACCCTGCCTGGATTTCTTTTAACCCACACCGGATTAACTCCACCCGGCTCCCTCCCCTCAGGTCCAGGAACTGGTCCTGGATAACTGTCGCTCCAGCGAGGGAAAGATTGAAGGAATCACAGCAGAGTTCTCCAATCTGGAGCTGCTCAGCCTCATCAATGTCGGCCTGACCAGCGTAGCAGACATCCCCAAACTGGACAAACTCAAAAAGGTAAGAAGACCAAACACACCCAATGTTTGCCCTAGGATTTTTTTTTAGCAGTGGTGCTGTTATGCGCGTACAGAGCCAACGTTGCCAGGACCCGTATTTGCACAAACCAGCACTGAAAAAAATACTTGAGAATTGTTCCAGATAGGTCATGTGTGTGATAATTACAGGAGCTTTTGACACCAGGAGGACTCTGTCCCACATAGCTATATGTCAAAGAATGAAATGCCTCAACACAGTCGGGGGGGTTTGGGGGTTCTCCCCCAAGAAAATGTGATGTTATTTAACTAAAAACTATACATATTCACATAATTTTGGACCTTACGATATTTATTAAAAAAAAAAACACAGGTTGTACTTTTTCACAGTACACTCAGACATTAGCAAGAAGCACTATGTCCTGAAGTAATCCTAATTAAGAACAGGATAAGAATTTAAAATATAAATAAAAACTATTTATGTTTAAAATATAAAACATAACTAAATGTTGTTTCGGGAGCAGCCACAGTAATGTTTACAACAGCAAAGTCATGACATAAACTCAGTAATATCTCACAGAAAACAAATCTAACATGTCAGTAAAATAAATAATATTCCTGACATCAGTTTAGAAAGAATGAAGAACACAGACATCAGTCAGTATCCGTCCTTCCTCCTGTCCTCCTCCTCCTCCTCCTCCCTCTGCTGCTGATGTAATTCACAGCAGCAGGTACTGCTGGCAGAGAGGAGGAGCTGGTTTGTCTCAGCCTGTGGCTAAGTTTACAAGAATATGCCAAATTTTAAGATATATGGCAAACTAAGCTAAACAGTTAGGTTACATACAGACTAGAGCCCGACCGATATATTGGTCAGCCGATATTATTGGCTGATTTTGGCCTATTACAGATATATCTGTATCGGCGTATATGTGGTCCAATTATATTTATAATTATTAAATTCCCAGTAAAGTTTACTGTTTCAGTGCACTGTCATTTTATACAATAAAGTTTATTGTTATACTGTAAAATATCATGTCTCCATTACATATGTGCTTGATAACCACATTTGAGGAATATATATTCTGTGTATATAAGATTTTCGGCCGATATATCAACATCAGATTTTTATATATCAGCATTGGCCAAAAAATCCAGTATTGGTCGGGCCCTAATACAAACAGCTGTCCTTTTAGCTTGTTTGTAATAGTTCGCTGTTACCTTAACCAGCATGCTGTGGTTGTGTAAAACATACCGGTGATGGATGGGACACTGCAGGCAAAGCAGGTGGAAATATCACTTTTCTACATGTTTATGCTTGTTGAACAGGTGGTTTAATAAAGTACTTATTGGCCTTTTATTCACAAAGGTTTTGTTGTGCTGAAAGTAACGAGCATAGTTGTCGTCAACTCGAGTAAAACGTTATCTTTCACTTCATCTGGTTCACTGTCTCCACTGCGGCCTCCCCGCTGCTCTCTGCTCCGTGTGTGTGTGTGGAGGCGCTGAGCCCCGCCCTCAGTCAAACACCGACACAGGGAGCAGGCGAGAGGACAGAGAGCAGAGACTACAGCAATGACACCAATCCCCATTCTCTCACCACCAACTCCAGTCAGCTGCTTGAAGCGGAGAAAGTACACATGGTTTGCGTTCATTTGAAAGCATACAGGGGAAACACTGCATACCTTCTTTGAATCGGAGATCTTCAGAAAGATCGCACAAGCTAAAAAAAAATAACTAAACAGAAACTAGTTTAATGACAAAATATAATCAATTTTAGGTAAAAGAAACAGTTGTATCTGTTGTATCTCAATCTAAAGATATTCAATTTACTTTTTATATTTGTTGAAGAAAAACAAAATCCTCACACCTGAGAAGCTGGAACCAGAGAATATTTCGCATTTTTGCTTGAAAAATGGCTGAAATTATTAATCAATTTCAAAATAGTTGCTGATTAAACTCTTGTTCATCATGGTTTGCCCTTTGTTGTTTTTAATTATCTTTATAGATATTTATATTTCAGAAATACAGACATTAGAGTGACCACTGTAAAAAAAACTCTATTTAGTAAAGTCGTCGAATCCACTTTTTACAGCCCTATGTTAGATATTCCTCATAGTTCAGTTCTGCAACTGATGAATAATTTAGGTTTTAATTAAAACATGTTTTTGATTGTTTAGTTTATAAAATCACACAATATAGTCCATCACAACTTCCCAGAGCTCAAGTCTTCAAATTGATTACTTTGTCTGATGTACAGTCCAAACAATTTACAATGATGTAAAACAGAGAAAATCAGCAAATTGACATGTTTAAAAAGCTGGAATTGGCAAATCTTTGGCATTTTTGCTTGATAAATAACTTCAATCAATTGATTATTTGACAATCGACTATCAGTTTATCATTTATGCTGCACTAAAGTATCAAGAAAATAATAAAAATGGAAACTAATCTTTTTCTTTCTCCCTCTGCAGTTGGAGCTGAGTGACAACAGGATATCAGGCGGTCTGGAGGTCCTGGCAGAGCGGCTGGTGAACCTAACGCACCTCAACCTCAGCGGGAATAAGTTCAAAGACATCAGCACCCTGGAGCCCCTGGTGGGTGGAGTTTTTAAAAACACTTTCACCTGCTGGGAAATTAGCTCAACTGAAACTTAATGTGTTAGAAAGTGTTTAAGCGTCTAACTTCTATTAGGCTGCCTGCTGTTCTCTACACCGTTGCCTAGCAACAGGTTAAATCTGACTGTCCACGCGTCTTCATGTTCCTTGAGCCTTTTGCACACAACACAGACAGACAGTGTGAGATGATGTCTGACTTTTCCCTCCAGAAAAAGTTGCCCCAGCTGAAGAGTCTAGACCTGTTTAACTGCGAGGTGACCAACCTGGCCGACTACAGGGAATCCATCTTCAAGCTCCTCCCCCAGCTCACCTATCTGGACGGCTACGACATCGATGACTGCGAGGCCTCCGACTCTGACGGAGAGGGAGACGGAGTCGAGGATGAGGATGAAGAAGGTGAGGGTTCAGTATCTACAGAAGGAAGAGCTCAACCAAAGTAAAGCTTAAGCATGTTTGATAATTTCCCCGTTTCCTGTTTTGCAGAGGGAGAGTCAGAGGACTTTGAGGAAGAGGAGGAAGAGGATGAGGAAGACGTAGTGGCTGAAGACGACGATGACGATGATGACAGTGGCGAGGATGAGGTGAGTTTTTCACTCTTGTTCTGCAGATAAAACACGTCTCCAGAGCAAATGTTTGATGTGGTAAATCAGTTTAAACAGGTAAATTTACACAGATGACTGAAATTATTTAATGGATTTTGAGTTTTGAAGTCTTACAAAGCAGTTTGTTTTCTAACATCCAGTCACATATATATTGTTACACTGTGGTCCTTTATTTTTTAACGGTTCACCAGATGGTTAATTTGGTTGATTAAATTAAGTTAACCGACCTGATGAGTGTTGGGATTTAAAGCAACCTTCAACAACCACCTTTTCTCTCTGTAGGACGGAGAGGTGAACGGAGATGTTGACAGTGAGGATGATGACGACGATGAGGAAGATGAAGACGATGATGGTCAGCAACAGTGTGGCTCTTTTACTTCTATACAACCCTCATTATCAGCTGTGCACAGCTTAGTTCTTAATTTTTCAATTTCACCAACCTACTTCTGAATATTCAGTACATGTATTTAATTCTCTGCCTTTTTGATGATGTATTCTTTATTGGTAAAGGTGGAGAATAAGGCTGCAACTATTATTTAATCTTATTATTGGAACCATCAAATGTTGGACATTTTTGCTTGAAGATTAATTGATTGGTCATGTTTAAGGTTTAAAACCAGCTGTTTGTACATAAAGTCTTTAAGTTCTTAGTAACTACTAACTTGTTTCAAATCAGTCATTTGCTAAATCAGGATGCACCATTAAAACTTTAGAAATGTCTTAGCTAGTAAACACTTAAGTAATGTGTAAATCGGTTGCTAGGAAACATCTATAGTGCTGTCTGATAGTAGCAAACAAACGCTGACTGTTCTACATAAAACATCCACATTATGTAATCTCACTTGTAAGCGTTATCAGTGTTGTTTGTTTAAAATCAAACTTCCTTAAAGGTCAGAAATCTTGCTTTTCTTATAGCGGTCATACTGAATATTCCCAGGAAGTAGCCGTTTTAAAACGGTGTTAAACTGGTTGTTGAACCCTCCTCATGTCTCCTCTGCAGATGAGGACTCGTCTCCGACCAAAGGAGAGAAGAGGAAGAGGGACCCTGAAGATGAGGATGATGAAGATGATGATTAAGGACCTACGGAGACCCTGCAAACCCCTCTGACCTCTTGCCCCGGTGACCCTACACCACCCCCCCACCCCCCACATGACCTCTCCCCTCCCCCACCGACGCTAGCCCCGCTCCCCACTCGGCCGACTCCCGGGCTGCGTTCCATTTCTGAAACCGGTCTCCTCCCACTGAGCCCTTGTCAGCTCCTGCAGACCAAAACCCTCCATTAATTTATAAAAACACCTTTACTCATCTTCATTTCCTCCCATTTTCACAAGCCTTTGAACAATCTGACAATAAATAGTCAGTTTTTTAAATTCATATCTCCACAGCTTGATCCAAAACATTCTTTAACAGCAGACGGACAACAAACTTTTACAGCTGCTAACAGATTTCCTAAAATGTAAGAAACCATCAGCATAACAATTTACATCATCTAATAACATTTAGTTATTAGATGATGTCACCTAGAAAAACTTCTGTTACTGTAATTATTATTTTCTTCCATCTTTGTCTATTTGGCAGCACATTTGTGAACTCTGTAACTCAGAAGTAAAACATAAGAGCTTCACATTCTCACAACAGAACTCCAAACAATTATTTTATATCTATTAATCTGTCGATTATTGTCTTTATTAATCATTTCATCTATAAAATGTCAGACAATTGTGAAAAAAGCCCGTTATACTAACCCAGAACTGAAAGTGACGTCTTCAAATTGCCTGCCGTAAACTCATCATATATGACACAAGAACAGCAATTCTTCACATTTAAAGAGCTGAAACAAGAGAATGTTTGGCATTTTTGTTTGGAAAAAGATTCAAACAATGACTCAATGTTCTGTCAATCAATTAATCGACTAATCATTTCAGCCCTACAACAGATTAAACCTGAAAATCTGAGTTTAGAGAACACCCAAGTGCTTATTAAATAGAAAATGTGGTGCCAAATCGAGCAGAATAAAGGGCTTCTGTGACATTAGTTGGATTAAAAAAACATTTTGGAGGATCAGTTGATGAAACTTTCACTTCAAAAAAGGCACTTAAACAGTTGATTATTGATTTTGGTGTTAAATCCAGCAAACATGCAGCATAGAGTAGAGGGCTTTGGTAATCCTGGTTTACTTTTTCCAAGAAAAAAAATACTGCTCCAGTAAGCCCACAAGTATGTAAACCAGAACCAGAACCAGAGATAAAATGCACAATATTGTTTTTTTATCTGTAAATTATGTTAACGAGTAAAATATAGCAGTCATTGGGGAATCTATTACATCAACATACATTTTCAACATTAATTTTCTCAGGATGTTTCGTCATCAGGCTGCATCTAAGTTTTTTGCAAACACAAAAACAATACGTGATGGGAATTTGTGACAACTCCAAATTCCTACTCTGCTACCAACAATTGAATGCATCACCAGTCGTAAAAAGCTTGAAATTGAAGCATCACAAAAGAGAAAATGTAATTCAGTCTGATGGTACGGAAGGCCAGAGATGACATTAATAAGCTTTTTTTTTGTTTGTTTTTTTAGATCACAAACTTTTTTCAATCACAAAGGTTTGTCATAAGCTGGCAAAAGTACTTTTTTTGTAATATTTTGTCAATTAATTCACCATGTCAGAAAGGAAAAATTTCATAAACACATTTAAAAACTGCTTAAATAAGAGTTTGGTTGTCATGACAAAAGAACAAAACATGAGAAATTAATAAATTAAGGTCATGTCTGTAAAAGGAGATGGAACAAGGGCTCATGGGAGGTAACGGCACTCACCCAACACCTCTCTGACATCATCACTCTGGCACTGAACCAGCAGCTCTGATGTCATCACCTGACAGGCTCTGTGATGTCAGCGACGGACAGTCAAACCAAGTGAACATCCGAGATCACCTCCCCTCCAAAAAACCCCTCCACCCTTCCTCCCATCTCCTCGAGGCCGAGCGCGCTCAGGGCAAACTGTGTTCTCTCTTTTTTGCCAACAGAGCTTTTTAAAAGAAATATTTTTTCAGAGAAATTGTTTTTTGTTTAATTTTGTATGATTGTCTGGGGACACACTGTCTCTCTCCCTCTCTCGCCCCCTTTCTCCCTCTCTGCCTCTCTTTTCGTTTCTTTCTGCTCGGTAGAGTTCAGTGTAGGTTGTGGCTGAAGTTGTGTATTTTTTTTTTTTTTTACTTTCTGTAAGTTAAAGAAAAAACCAACAAAAAAAAATACAAAAAGGACTTTGTAAATAAAATCTTAACATTTTGCTTCTGGCGTCTCCTCTCTCGCCTTTTGTCTCCCTGAAGTTTCCCTCTTGGTCACGGCGGGATTAACCTGCAGGAGCCCCAACGATTCATTCCCCAATACGTAACATAATGTATGTCCACGATGCTGAAATAATGAAAGTCACTCCAGATATTTTTAAATATTGAGCCTTTTACACACAGAAAAACAGGACTGTGTAAGGCTCTCATCATGTCAGATGATATTGTGCGTTAGCTGTTTATTTCCAATCGATTTTCCTAATTATTCAAATTCAGATTTTTCCAAGTTGATTTGAGTCACCAGTTTTGGCTATAATTTGATTTTTTTGGGGGATATTTTGTTTTATGCTTCTGGTTCCTGCTTTTGCTTATGTAAAGATATTCAGTTTTTATCAATACTACTGATTATTACTGAACTTACCTAAAAGTGAGAAATACACTCAGTGAGCACTTTATTAGGAACACCTGTTGCAGTCTAATGTAATCCACTACAACAGCTCTGCCATAAATTCTACTTTTACAAAGTTTATACATCTTCAGTTTTTGTTGACATTGTCAGAAAGGTGATAATTCTACTTTATGTTTATTGTTGAGGTCATAGTGGGTGGTGGTCGTGTACTGGAATGCTTCATATTGAAAAGTGTTCCTAATATTTTGCCCTCCTCATGTATGTTAATGGCTGCTTTCCAGTTAGACCGTATTACAGTCCAGCTACTCCACTTAACTCCTACAAAGTGTGTCAGTCTCAGGTTTTACCTGTACAGGTATATCCTGGTAATTTGCATGAATTTGACTGCTGGATAATTTGTGTTTTTGTTGGTCCCCAAACAGCCAATGTGCTAGAAAGTTTATGAAGTAAATTCAAAGTTCAGGATACGAGCAAATTTTCTGCTAGATAGAAACTAAACAGAAACCTTTTCAACTTGCATCTGTGTGTGTGCCACCTTGGTCGAACTTGCAACTTGGTGTGGGCAAAAGGGGCTTTTCCACTGATGATTCAACTCAGACGTTTAGGGGGCAGCCCCACAAATCACCACACACACACATTTACACACTGAATCTCAGCTCTTAGTCCCGTCAGGGACATGTGCCTTAAACCTGGAAACTTTGAGGAAAAAAATCATTGTCAGTCATTGTCCCACACCATTATAAGAGTTTGGCACAACAGATATACTTACATTAATCTTAACAAATTCCCCAAAAAGTTAAGTTCTTTATTTTGAACCTTTTTAGTGAAATCCTTGGAGCCGATGATTCCTTCAGCCCTGGATCTTAATTTGCTGAATTTGTTGCCGTTTGGTCTAAATTTAGCAGTTTACAGTTTACTTAAATGTGCTGTTGACATTATAGCAGATAGTTTGTACAAGTATCAGTACTATTAACTGTTAAACTTACATTTATTGTGCTATGTTAGAATTAGCCAAAAATAATGATTATTACCCATCATCAGTTAAAGAAATTGGAGTTGTTAGCAATCCAAAGAACGTAACTGAAAATCTTTACAAACAACATAAACACAATAACAAGGTAAAAATATCAGTGGTGTCTTTCTTTTATTGGTTGGAAATGTTGAGCGGTTTGATTGGTTGGGTGTGAGAGCGGATTGGTTGAATCAGAAGGTTGCCCTCATGTTGTTTCTGGTGTTTTTGATCTCCAGTTCCAGTTGAGTGATCCTCACCTGCAGAACAGGAACAAGCAGGGTCATTTTAATTCCTCAAAATACAAAGATTATTAACTTGCAACAGAATCACACATCACTGTTTGATTACAAAATGTTTCCTCATCCAAGTTTTCGTCTCTGTTGGCTGACTGTCGTGTTTGTGTACTAACATCTTTCTCATGAAGTTGTTCTCTCAGGCCTCTAATCTCATCTTGCTGTCTGTAAAATGCTTGAAGGAGCTGAAATAAAAAGGGAAACTCAAATGAATTTATTGGCAGGATCTTCTTCACAAACATATTTTCTTCTGTATCTCACCTCGCTCTCGGTGGTGGGTGGCGGTCTCTCTGCAGGTTCGCAGCAGTGCGGCGTGCAGCAGTACGTCCACAGCGGGGCCTGCGTCTCATCTGGCTGCCACCCCGACAGATCACTCACCTCCCTCGGATATTTGGCGTCCTGGTAGGCCAGCTGCTCCTCGAGGAAGGCCTCGAGAGAGAGATGATCAGCTGGTTTATACAAGCTACCCAGAACTGACAGCCACATTCAGATTTTATTGGGTTTACTGTGAATAAGAGCTGCTGATGTGGAGAAAACATCTGTCTCTTATCTAATCTTATCGATTTAATACGCAGGCCGCATAACTGCATACAGTTCTCTTGTGCTTTGAGCCTGTTGCTGCTACATGAAGTTAGACATCATGTTAAACTGAAATACATAAATGGTCCTTTGTAGGTTTGTTGTTTTGTTTATGAAATTTCCAGCTGCTCTCCTGCTACCTGCCGCATGACCTAAACCTATAGGCGGCACTACTGAGGGGCTAGGGGATGCTAAGCATCTCCAGTATGGTCATGAAAGAGGAGGAGAGTAACAAACAGGTGGGAGGTTCATTCAGATAAAGCAGCACAAAGCTAGCTGTCATTTTTATACTCCGCTGCCAGTCTGGTGAGTTTGTCAACAAAACCAAACTTAACACTGCAGCTACAATGAAACAATGCTTAAAATGTAAAACTATTTTAATGAAACACTCTAACCAGTAGATATACATTTAAATGGGCATCAGAAATACCCCACCCCCATATAACAGGGTAATTACTACCATAACCTCGTGTTCATATAATTACTACCTGATTACAGTTGGTACTTGCCTGAGAAGACCTTTGAACCCAGAAAGTCAGAAAGTGTATGTGTGCTGTGATGCTAGGTTGAAGCTCTCCTAACTCTGTCTTCGCCTGTCGATATATAGATTTCAGTGTACTAGCACTTAAAAGTAGTTGTTTTAACAGTTGAGTGCTGAAAACCTAAAGTTGCGGCAAACTAACTTTTACCAATTTTACCTGTACATTTATTTGATGTATGCAGGAGCTGGAGCGGTAGATTTTACACGTAGGTTCTGCTTTACTATTTATCTGTCAGAATAAACAGAAGTCAACCACAAAGAGATCCTGGTGTCGCAGCATCTTTATCTAATCAACACAATGCAGAAGCCCAACGGTTACATCTGTACAACCAGAGCACCCCACCTTTTGGTGCTGCTGATCATGTGTAAAAGCCCTTAGAAACTTGAAGGCATCAGAGACGTTCTCTTCTTCCACTTCTTGTGAAATGACATAACTTTTCTCACAAACCTGGGAATTCACTACAGGAGCTGCAAATCACCCAAACTTCATGCTACTGTATTTTAACCAGCAGCTTGACCAGGCTGCCTACTGGTGAAGGTTTCAATGAGGTATGTGTCAGGTTTGGGTGTGATTCGAACCAACACGTTTGCTACCTCCTCCATAAAGTCCGGGTCTGCTCCTGGCACTGTGCCGACAGCCGGGCCCATCTGGAACCAGCTCAGCTGCCTCTCTAGCCCCTTGTCAGCAGGGGTTTCTGGGTAAGGGTTGGCTACTCGAGTCCCAGGCTTCAGAGACATCAGCACTGGGCCTGATGAAAGACACAAGTGAGAGAAATTGACATTTCTAATGGGTCATTGAGAGAAACTGGAGGCATGTAGTCATTGTTGGTCATTCAAAGGCACAGATGTTACTGACTTCTGTCAATCCCTGACAACCACTCCTGAGCTGTCAGGGCCGCCTGGTTTCCTGCTGTCATTGGGTACAGATCCTCTTGGAAAATACCTGACTGAAAGGAAAGACATAACTTTCTATCTTTCAGATTTTTTTTTCTGTCTTCTTTCTATCATCTTAAAATGCAATACATTAATGAGAATGACAAGATAAACCTTAACCTCTTTTCGTGGTACAATCATTGACAGTGGCTCCACCAGGTCTTTGACAGCGATCAGACGGTAAAATCGAAAAACCTCACAGGCGCTCACATCCAGGCCGCGCTTTGGCATCACTCCTGAAGGTAAGGAAAGAGGTCAAAAGACGTGAGAGGACACGATCAGCAGAGCATTAGTAAAAAAAGAGAAAAATCACTCTTTCTAACGTAATATATATTGGTACTGCTAGCTAAATTGGTCTTTTTAAAACATAAGTATTGGTGTAGATAGCTAAAGCCGGTCTTGTTCTTAAATGAGTACTTATATGGCTAAGTTGGTCTTTTTCTAGCATGTGAATTGGCACAGCTAGCTAAATCTTAGCCAAAGTATGTACTTATAGCTAGATTGTCATTTTACAAAATAATTAAGTGCAGCTAGCTTATTTAATAATAATTTTGTAAGTAGCAAAAGATGATTGGGGTTGGTAGCTGGGTATTAGGATGCAACAAGTTGGTCTTTTAAAATGAAAGTATCAGGACACAAAAAGTGACGCCTTTTAATGCTGTTATCTGATTTTAAAATTTATCAAGATCACACTAACAACTTTTATTAATGTTCGTGAACATCATAGGTTATGACTGTGTGTATTAGCAGTTAGGAGTGTGTGTGTATGTTTGTACATCTCACCCAGTCCTTTCTGTGGCAGCAGTGACCTGTACTCCGTCAGGAAGCAGATGTAAGGTTTCTCAGCACTCAGCTCATAGTACCTGATGTTCCCGTCACCCTACAGCACACAAACACAACAAAAGACTTAAGGTGACCCTTGACCTCCTTACTGTTGGTTGTGTGTAATGGCGATCTAAGAATTTTAGGGCACAACAGTATTTTTTTGTTGTTGTTTTTGAGGCAGTTAATTTGAACTCTGGGTTTAGTTTCCAGGTTAGAAATATGTAATTTTAATCAGGGTACATGAGTAACTAAAATAAAATGCCTAAAAATATGACAACTACAGAAAACAGCCACAACATTTAAAGGTAGAAGGAGTCAGATGCAGAGCAAAAAGAAGCCGACAGCTTTAGGTTTACACATCTCTTGTTAAGACCAAAGAAAACCATCTAAAGGAGTGTAATTCTTCTGTTTGTCCTTAATCAATGTTGCATGTGTGCGTGTTTTTGTGTGTTGTGTGACCTTTCCAGCCAGGTAGAGCATGTGTGTGTCTGGGTCGTAGAACGGGAAGAGAACTCCTGCAGACCCGTCCAAATCTTCTTCGTACAGAGGCTCAGATAAGTCATCCTGCACACAAACGCACATACAGAGAGAGAGGCACAAACAAAGGTTTCTCCTCTACATTTAATAAACATCAAAAACATCATGGTATGAAGGGTGAAATGTTAAAGGACGGGTTCACAATTTTTTCAAGTCTGTCTTAAAACAACAGTCAGGAGCCCAAATAAACACAGGCATGTGTTTTTCTTGCTGTAATCATCTTGTTTTTTTTAAAGAAGAAGACCAGTTTAAACTGTTTTTCTAGAAGATATTTTGGTAGAAGACGCTGGTCACCATAGTTTACAATGAACAAGGTCATCTTGCAATGACAACAGTTCAGAAAAAGGTTCTGGTAATAAAAAGAGAGAAAAGTGAAAATGTATGTGTGTTTTGTTGTGTTTGTGTCTCACAGGGTCCCAGAGAACAATCTGTCTGTGGTTCCAGGGCGAGCTGCCAGTGGACAGCAGCATCTTCAACCCTCCAATGTATAAAACCTTACTGGCCCTGTGGGACTTACTGCTGGACACCTGCAGGAAAACACACAATATACTGTACGTATGAGTTATACATAAACAGAAGAACATCCACTAAATGCACAGATAGCACAAGGTCAGAGGCTGTAGAGGAAAACACAAACTACAGGTTCAGCCAACCATTGTTGCTCGTGCCCTATTTTCCTTCCATTAGTGCAAATTTTCAGTCACTAACACACACCTGTAAAATCTTTCCTGTCCGCGGGTCCAGGACTCGAACCCGTCTGTCTTTGGATGTGACTGCCAGCCTGCTGCCATCGCTGTTAAAGCTGACAGACAGCAGCAGCGTCTCAGACGGGTAACGGTGGTGGATCGGCATCAAAACCACACAGACCGGGTACCTGAGCACCGCACCTTCCTGGGACACATCCCACAGGAGCACCTGGGGCCCAAAGAGAGACAACATCAGAGCAGATCAGGTAAGTTTACCTTAAACAGTGTGAACAGTCTGCTGGTGATGGCATACTTAAGTGTTCATTTAGTAGGCAGTATGCAGCACATACTAAATGAGTATGTAGTAGAGTAGAGTAACACGGCCAGAACACAGCCGGTGTGTTAACACTCAGCTGCAATAGTTTGCTGCCTACTGGAGAAAACATAGTGGTGTAAATTTAACAATCAATGGAGAATATTTTTTTTTAAACTCAAGGACAACAAAGAATGTCTGTTTTTATGTTCAGTCAGACATTTCATTTTTTGCAGGAAGCAACTTGTCATCCTTAATTTAATGCAAGCAATGGAGTTGCAAAAGTAACACATTAATGCCTCATAACTGAATATTATATACAAGTTGAAGTTGTCTTTTAAATATCTATAAGAGCAAAAGTAATGTATTAGACTGATACTGGCACTGGCCAGTGAGGCTCCTGACCTTGTAGTCGTAGGCGGAGCTAAGCAGTAGATTTTCAGCGGTTGGATGCCACTCAATAAGCCCCACCCGCCTGGAGTGACCAGTCAGAGTCTTCCTGGCCTGGGTGAGGTTCTGTTGGACGCCACAGACCGGGATGTCCCAGATCTTCACCTGGACAACCGCATACATCCTTATTTGTACTATACTTGTATAGGGCTGCAACTAACCATTATTTTCTCGATTAATCATTTAATAATTTTGTCTTTAAAATGTCAGAAAATAGAGAAAAATGACATTATTATAATTTCTTAAAGCTCAAGGCGACATCTTAAAATGTCTTGTTTTACCAAATCAACAGTCCAAAATCCAAAGATATTCAGTTTACTATCATGTATGACCTAAAAAAGTTAAACTTCTCACATTTGAGAAGCTGCAACCACTAAATATTAGTCATAAAAAATGTCTAAAACAATTATTCAGTTATCAAACTAGTCGCTGATTAGTTTTCTGTCATTCGACTAATTGATTAATTGACTAATTGCAGCAACTCTATACTTGTATCATTTACAGAATACATTTCCTAACCCCTGACAATTCTAACTTTAAACTTAGACTGACACACACACACACACACACACACACACACACACACACACACAGGGAAAACATGAAGGGGCCAGTGCGTACAGTGCAGTCCTCTGAACATGAAGCGATGCAGTGATCATCAAACGGGTTCCACTTGACGTCCAGGACTCTGCTGCTGTGACCGCACACCCTCGGGTGCTGAGGGTCAACTCTGCCTGTCTGAGAGAGACGGCATTTTCACCACTTAGGTCACTCTGAAAAAACATGAACTGCTCATGTCACCTAAAGAGACTTTTAGTCAGCTGAACATGCAAAAATGTCAAATCTGTCTACAGGCAAGAATAGAATTCACATACTGTATATGAAGAACACATTTTCCAATACTATATAAATTTACTTGGGTGTAAATATAGATTTTCTTGCAAGAAAACTCCTATTTTCCTATTTTCCTTACAACTGGTATTACAATTAAAAACTTTAACCACTGGAGGGCAGCAAAGCCAAGATATCCAGCTGATGTTTGTGTTATTTAGAAACCTTTTTGACATGATAACCATAAACCGGATGAAAGCACTCTCACCAAACAATGGCTGACTCAAAGGCTGAAGCAAGCACAAATAATAACAAATAATAATAAACTATAAGGGGGAGAAAACAACAGATGGAAAATGGACAGAAAAAAATGTCCCAAAATTACATATCATATATAATTTGACAGTGTAATAGTTTAGAATGAATCTCTCCATATATTAATGACCTTTTCTTCCTGAACAATACTAATTTATTTACTATATTTATGTCTTTCTGTGTGTGTACTTGGTGTCAACCTGTCACAAAAAAATCTGAGTTGACGGTGTGAAATTATAACTATTTTGGAGCATTCATAGGTAAGTATTCAACTTACATAAGTGTAATGTGGAAACTTGAAGGCTCCAGTGCAGTGGGAGACATATTGTGTCCAGAAAGTACACTTGAATGTTTTTTTTAAAAAATTGCATATTCATAGATTCAGACATTATTAATGAGGGAGAAAGAGAAGGGGTCATTTTAAGGATTTAAGTAATTTAACTTTTTTTGTGGAAAAACCAAATTAGACAAATTATTAGTCAACTGAGTATTTTTATGTCTTCAAACATGTCAGGAGGGGATCTTTAAAAGTGACTACACACATGATGGATGGGCAGGACCAAAAAGGACCCGCCCCCGGCGCACTCTGTCACCACGGCGATGAAGCAGGGGTTGGCTGAGCAGTAGTGGTTGTCGTGGACGCTGCGTGTGATTGGCACCCCGTCGTAGCTGTGCTCCTTGGTGGCCGGCTTCCCAAAGACGTGACGAAACTTTGAGCATCGGAAGGACGAACGCCACGACATCTGGAAGACAGGAAGTACGAGGAGAGGAAACCTGGGTGGATTTATCAGTGTGTGTGTGTGTGTGTGTGTGTGTGTGTGTGTGTGTGTGTGTGTGTGTGTGTCATAGACCAACCTAATCTCATAATAGTGTTGTGGAACTTCAGCAGCGGCATTATGTGGTCTAATCAATAATGCAGTCAGCTGTCATTATTGGCTTTGATAATCTTATCAATAATAAATCTTCAATAACTGAACTTTTTAATCATTCATCCACCACGCGCACGCGCACACACACACACACACACACACACACACACGCACACACGCACACACGCACACACACACACACAAATCCATCGTGCAGAACAGTTTGCTTGTCTCATCAAATATTCAGAAGTTACATACAAACTTCCTGTGGTTACAAATTCCCCCTGACCTTTGACCTTTACTGTCGCTGGAGAAGATCAGCTTACTATAGAGAGAGAGGAGAAGAAGAAAAACATGAGAAGAGGGAGGAGGAAAGTGGAAAGAGCGGAGAAGAAGAGAGGAGAGGAGGAAGAAAGGAAAGAAGATGAGGGAAGTGTTGTGCTGTTGCTGCCCTGTTGGCACAATTTTAGCTCCCCTCACTACGTCCATCTTTATATCATCTTTATATACACGGTTTGATGTCAAACAGGAGCATAAATTATGACGTTTAAGTTTTATAATCATCTTACATTCTGTGTCAAGACATCTAAACAGTCACCATCTAACAGGTGTGGCTTCCTCATATCTGTGTGATGTGTCTCGTTCTGTCCATTTAAACCTACATCCACCAACTGTCTGACTGAGGACCTCACCTGCCTGAAGGCCAAAGATTACAGCGTCTACAGACACACCTGTCCTGACATCATCATATGGTGCTAATGAGGCGCTCCAAGGTCTTATCAGACCTGTCAGAAATAATCTCACCTCTTCATCTGTAGACCGTCATCACTGTATCAATCACCATCACTGAAACATTAAGACTTTGCTGAGATGGTTGAACTGTTATCAATCATCAGTCTTACAGAGAATCCATCAGAATTATAAGAAAACTGTATAATATTTATTATTATGCGTGCATATTGTAAATAAATCTATTTATTTATGAGAAGTTGTTGTGACTCAGTCTTTTGACATCAGTGGCACCAAAGGACAGCTCCAACATGTGAACAGCTTTCACCTGGATAAAGAGGAAAACAGGAGAGACAGCTAATTCCATACCAACAGTTATCTTTCATATTCTGAGTTGAAACGCACTTTAAAAGTACACATCCTTACCCTGCCATACAGTCACAATTATACAGAGTAAGAAACTAGAAGCAACCACATTAATAACCAAAGCGTTCACACTGCTGATGGATAACTGGCTTCAGTTCAATCATACAGTAACATTATAGCAGCATCAAAATGTCTCCAACTAAATCTCAGCCCAGCCGAGATCAAACAGTCGGCTATTAACAGGTTTATTATTTACAGACAACACTTAGCCTGATGCTACCTGCTGACTTTACTATGAACAACAACCTTAACAAGTTAATATCATTCTCATTCCACATCACATTTAAAGTCCAGATATAGTGTGAAAGTGATAAGAATATACTTCTGTTTATATATTTGTGTTATTTTCTGTCTCTGTAGTTCTATATTTTATAGGGGTTTTTTGCAGGTATTTTGTATCCCCTCTGTGATCCTCGGCCTATCTGTAGAATTTGGCTTTCTGATGTTTTATTGGACAGTTTTTGTCATATAACGATCTAAATATATTTGTTAGAGATGTTTCATAGGCTTTGTCAGTATCTTCTTCATCATATAGACTCTTTTCCAGTTTTGTGTTAATGATTAATGTCTAAATACACTTATGTATTCCACCATACTTATTCCTGAATTTTAATTTACTGGCATCCTTATCCTTCATCCATAATCACAGTCATAGATCACAAAAACTGACAAATGGTCACTGATGTCACTAATTAATAGCCCACTAACTGTGTTGTCTTCCATAATATTTGTAAATATATTATAATTATAATTATATTATACTATTTAGCTCAAATTTTCCTGGTTAAAAAACTGAGTTTTGACTATTTCACTTTAAATATATCTTAGGATCAGAGGAGGAAAGCAGTTCTAGGATTGATTTGAATTGTTTTTAGAGGCTGTGAAAAAGTAGCTGAGACCACCATTTTGTCCCCAAATGACTTGTATTTCTTGCCAGACTTGTCATTTGTTTGTTTAGCCGGTCACATTGCTGTCACACACTATCCTCGGCTTTGTTTGCGTTTAGCATTAATTTGTTACATTTACATCTGCATTTACTGTTTAATTGAGACAGAAAAGTATTTAAGTTCAATATTTATTTCCTGATTTCAGTACTGAGTTTCTTGAGTTATAGATTAGCTTGGGTTGTAACTTAGCATGTACTCACCACACAATCCAGGAGGCAAAAGGGGGGGCACTGAGCCACTTCCTGGTTTTAAGATCTTGCTGACATCATCAGTGATGTCATGGGTTAGACCAAGTATGGGGGTGTTTATTTTATTTAGTTAAATGTTTGGTTTTGTATTTATGTTATTTGTACTTTTTTGGGTTTACGGTGAGGACTCTGCTGTGGTTGATGTGTGTGTGAACAATGTTAACTGATACAAGTGACACTGTCATATAGCAGCTGTTAGTATAAGGGAAAGGACCCCCCTGATAGAAATATGGTTCTGCCTACATGGATTGGAGGGCCTATTTAAGGGGAGAGTTGTTGGTTTGAGAAAGAGCAGAAACAGAAGAGGATGTCAGTGTAGCTGTGTTAAGGTAAGTTTGATTATGCTTGTTGTCATTTGGTCTCTGAGTCTGTTTCTTATCACCTTCCTTCACACTCTGACAAAGCTTCCTCACAGGTAAAACTTTATTTTACAGTAAAACAGCAAATCATTTTAAAAAGCCAGAAAGTGTTGCAGAAATGTTTCATTTCGTTTCCTATCTCGTCAATCGTCTTTTCAACCCAAAATCCTTCCGGTTTCTGGGGTATAGAAGTATGTCAGTGGCGTCACATCCTTGTTGTCGGACAAATTTATGAGAATTTTAATTTTATTTGAGAGCCTGAATCTAGAAGCGTATCGGCGATTGTTATTCCAGATGTGACATGCAGCTGTGGGTGGGACTTTTGGGATTATACTAAAAACAATCGTTTCATCCCCGAGTCTAAACCGTGTGTGTCGGCGTGTGCGTGTACTACTGAAGGTGAAGGCTGATAATTAGTGTGATCACTGCAAGCAATCACACTATTGTAGCAGCATCTCTCTACAACAGTAGAGTTGGAACATTTCTGCCTGGACAGAGTTTGATTTTATTTTCCCATCTTCATCCAGCAAATCAACAGGTGAGTTCCTTTTTGCTTTGCCTGGTAGGCTAAATACATCACATTTCCAGTCAGTTTGCATTGTGCTATATGTCCTTATTTTTGTCGTGATAATTATTTGGTACCATGCCGTCTGATCACAACATCAAACAAGAAAAGCTATTTTACTAGTATATATTTTGTCATTAAGCCTGTGATCTATTCTTTGAGATTCTTTCTGACTTAACCGATCTTGCGCAAATTGTTCCTCTTGAAGTGAATTTTATTTCGATGAAATGCGTAAGACATCGGACTTGAATTAAGCTTTGAGTCTTGCTAACTAGCTACATCTGTACTGTTTCTAAAATAATGTGTTGTTTCAGTGGCAGGTCAACATGTCTGAGAGCGGAGCTGGACTGATTCTGATGCTCCAAATGACACGGTGAGTTTCATTTTACTTTGTTTTATTGCCAACATCTCCAAACGACTTCATTTTATTTTGATAATATGATTTTGATAATTGCTGTCTGCGTAGTAGCGTGTACCACTTTGTAACTGATGAAATAGTTGTTTTGTTGTTTTTTTTAATGCTTAAATACTAGTAGATTTGATTAGACTTGAAGTCACAATTCAAATGACTGTTTATTATCTGTAGGTGCGGAGTAATTTATATCAAGTCACAAGTAACTGTAGTCCTCACTGTTAGTAGCCAGTTAAACAATATTGTGTTGAGTAGTGTGTCATATATTTTGCAGTGTACAGTAGAAATGTAAGTATGCAAGTTAACAGTAGAAAACAATGCAATCCTTAACAGGATGTTACTGTTGTGGTGTTTTATGCTGCTATCAACAAACTGTTAATTTAACCAACAGCTCATTCATTTTTGCAGAAAATCAATGGCAACCTTGCATTTGGTGGTGGTGCAACAACAACAACAACAACAACAACAACAACAACAACAACAACAACAACAACAACAACAACAACAACAACAACAACAACAACAACAACAACAACAACAACAACAACAACAACAACAACAACAACAACAACAACAACAACAACAACAACAACAACAACAACAACAACAACAACAACAACAACAACAACAACAACAACAACAACAACAACAACAACAACAACAACAACAACAACAACAACAACAACAACAACAACAACAACAACAACAACAACAACAACAACAACAACAACAACAACAACAACAACAACAACAACAACAACAACAACAACAACAACAACAACAACAACAACAACAACAACAACAACAACAACAACAACAACAACAACAACAACAACAACAACAACAACAACAACAACAACAACAACAACAACAACAACAACAACAACAACAACAACAACAACAACAACAACAACAACAACAACAACAACAACAACAACAACAACAACAACAACAACAACAACAACAACAACAACAACAACAACAACAACAACAACAACAACAACAACAACAACAACAACAACAACAACAACAACAACAACAACAACAACAACAACAACAACAACAACAACAACAACAACAACAACAACAACAACAACCTCCCTGCGGCCCAGGCGTGGCCCCCATGTACGGGGCGGGCCTGCAGAGAGACGCGGCGTCTCCCTGCGGCCCAGGCGTGGCCCCCATGTACGGGGCGGGCCTGCAGAGAGACGCGGCGTCTCCCTGCGGCCCAGGCGTGGCCCCCATGTACGGGGCGGGCCTGCAGAGAGACGCGGCGTCTCCCTGCGGCCCAGGCGTGGCCCCCATGTACGGGGCGGGCCTGCAGAGAGACGCGGCGTCTCCCTGCGGCCCAGGCGTGGCCCCCATGTACGGGGCGGGCCTGCAGAGAGACGCGGCGTCTCCCTGCGGCCCAGGCGTGGCCCCCATGTACGGGGCGGGCCTGCAGAGAGACGCGGCGTCTCCCTGCGGCCCAGGCGTGGCCCCCATGTACGGGGCGGGCCTGCAGAGAGACGCGGCGTCTCCCTGCGGCCCAGGCGTGGCCCCCATGTACGGGGCGGGCCTGCAGAGAGACGCGGCGTCTCCCTGCGGCCCAGGCGTGGCCCCCATGTACGGGGCGGGCCTGCAGAGAGACGCGGCGTCTCCCTGCGGCCCAGGCGTGGCCCCCATGTACGGGGCGGGCCTGCAGAGAGACGCGGCGTCTCCCTGCGGCCCAGGCGTGGCCCCCATGTACGGGGCGGGCCTGCAGAGAGACGCGGCGTCTCCCTGCGGCCCAGGCGTGGCCCCCATGTACGGGGCGGGCCTGCAGAGAGACGCGGCGTCTCCCTGCGGCCCAGGCGTGGCCCCCATGTACGGGGCGGGCCTGCAGAGAGACGCGGCGTCTCCCTGCGGCCCAGGCGTGGCCCCCATGTACGGGGCGGGCCTGCAGAGAGACGCGGCGTCTCCCTGCGGCCCAGGCGTGGCCCCCATGTACGGGGCGGGCCTGCAGAGAGACGCGGCGTCTCCCTGCGGCCCAGGCGTGGCCCCCATGTACGGGGCGGGCCTGCAGAGAGACGCGGCGTCTCCCTGCGGCCCAGGCGTGGCCCCCATGTACGGGGCGGGCCTGCAGAGAGACGCGGCGTCTCCCTGCGGCCCAGGCGTGGCCCCCATGTACGGGGCGGGCCTGCAGAGAGACGCGGCGTCTCCCTGCGGCCCAGGCGTGGCCCCCATGTACGGGGCGGGCCTGCAGAGAGACGCGGCGTCTCCCTGCGGCCCAGGCGTGGCCCCCATGTACGGGGCGGGCCTGCAGAGAGACGCGGCGTCTCCCTGCGGCCCAGGCGTGGCCCCCATGTACGGGGCGGGCCTGCAGAGAGACGCGGCGTCTCCCTGCGGCCCAGGCGTGGCCCCCATGTACGGGGCGGGCCTGCAGAGAGACGCGGCGTCTCCCTGCGGCCCAGGCGTGGCCCCCATGTACGGGGCGGGCCTGCAGAGAGACGCGGCGTCTCCCTGCGGCCCAGGCGTGGCCCCCATGTACGGGGCGGGCCTGCAGAGAGACGCGGCGTCTCCCTGCGGCCCAGGCGTGGCCCCCATGTACGGGGCGGGCCTGCAGAGAGACGCGGCGTCTCCCTGCGGCCCAGGCGTGGCCCCCATGTACGGGGCGGGCCTGCAGAGAGACGCGGCGTCTCCCTGCGGCCCAGGCGTGGCCCCCATGTACGGGGCGGGCCTGCAGAGAGACGCGGCGTCTCCCTGCGGCCCAGGCGTGGCCCCCATGTACGGGGCGGGCCTGCAGAGAGACGCGGCGTCTCCCTGCGGCCCCTCCCCCTCTGTAGGCTCAACATAACAATTCTTATTTTCAGGTGATTATACACTAATTAAAACATACTTATTATATTCCATTTCTGCCCAGTCTGTTCTGCTAGATGCCACTAACTTCTACACCTTTAATAAAGACATAAAATGGCCCCAAAAAACTACATATAAAATAAGTAAAAGCATGTTGTCTTACCTTGGATACAGTCATGTAGGAATCAGTGGAACAAACTTCTGCTGTTACTGTGAATACTGTTATCAGGACTATTATTATGAAACCCACCACCTCTTCACCTATTAATAGAAACGGTAGAAGACAGTAAAAGCACGACTGCTGACTGTGTCTGCAGTCCTGCCGACTTCTGACTGCAGCCACCTACAGGGTGCTTTCTTCTTTGTTTCTGTGTGTGTGTGTGTGTGTGTGTGTTCACTCCTGATCCATGACATCTAGCCTCCCCTTCCACATTAGCCGGGCAGTTTATGCACGGCTGCATGCACACAAACACTCCTCTACATCTGATACTATGGCCACACACACACACACACACACACACACACACACAGAAGCCGTTCCTCACCCAACAAAGACAACAGTATTAATCTGTTGCAACTAATGATAGCCAATTAAATTGTAAAACAGTCATATAGTATTTCATCCTACACCTTAGTAAATCCTGATATCTGTTGAGGGAAACACTAATTTTTTTTTGCTCTTATGAGAATTAAAATGTGTGACAGTGTTGATAACAGTGGTGCTAAGCTCTACTGCTACACTATATGGCTAAAAGTATGTGGACACTTCCACCAAACGTCCAATGAAGTGAAACTTTAATGCTATAGCACACGGTTTGAGACAATTTTAGACAATACACACAACAAAAATGAACAGTTATGTATTAACCTTAATTAACCTTCCCAACAAAACAGAAAAAAGGTCATATAAAATCAGATGGCCTACTGACAGATATGATAGATATGGAATAGAGGCTATAGACATAAATTGGATAATCTAAGTTAGGCTGGTTAGCTTTTAGCAGGACTAGCTTTACATTTTTCTTCTTTATTATGATTTGGTTTAGCTAGAGATATAAGAAACTCAATTACTAAGATGTTGGAGCATCAAAACTGATTTTTATTAGCAGGAAATGGTTTGGAAAAAGTTGGTAAATGAGCTTCAGCTTAGCTAGCCGGCTAGCCATAACTAGCTGACATGCAGTCAGTGCAGTTTGGTTTTTACCTGTTTTAAAGTTCCTGAATTTTTGACATGTTGTTTTTTTTCCTAAAACATTACACTTATTTTTTATGGCATAATCTCTTTAATGTCAAAAATCAAATGCTCTATAACGTACAGCATAGAGCCAACCAGAGTGAAATACAATTGACCTTTCAGTGTCCTGATATAAGAGGAAATCACTTTTTGGTGAGCAGGAAACTGCATTTCTAACAGCATATTGTCTCCTTAATATTCAAAGAAACTACAACTGCTGTAATCACATAAACATAACAAACGGTTCCACACTGTTACTATGTCAACAACTAATACTAATACTACTAATACCACCACTTTAAGTATTCCTGCCACTTTCTACTAAAAAAAACATTTCTTGGATTGAGCTGTAGCATTATTTCACACAGGAAGAGACAAAACAAGCCCACACAATTCATGACCTAAAGATGTGAGACACGTTTCATTTCTTAAAATGGGGTTTTTCTGCATGTCACCTCCATCTCTTTTTTCTCTTTTTTTCTTTTAATAAAAGCATAGAATATATATTTTTAAAGACTTGCATACTGTAGCATACTGTCTTACCAAAGTTTCACATGTTCTCTATGGAGCTGTCATGTTGAAACAGGAAAAAGAGAAACAAAAATACAAAATTCACACATTTTCACAAATGTATGTCTCATAATTCACGTCAACAATATGGAAAAACAGTTCAGAAAAGTTATTAATCAGATTATAAGATGTGCACAGGTTCTTCAATAAACCTTTTCTTACTTTTTGCTCTCTGAATTAAAAAAAACATTTATGTTGTGGAATGCTCTGATTGGTTGTTGATGTCATAATGAGAACAGAATCTCTGTTCAGCTGCAGTTCACACATTTATCAGCTGAATGACACATCTACTGTTGCAGGTAAGAAAACTGCGTCTGACACTGTCATGTTTGCCATTACTGACTTTATTTGTATAGATTTTGAGCAATATGATTTATAAAGAAAATTTGAGTATTGATGAACTGTAATCAGAGTAATTTCTTTGAATTGTAAATTTTATTACTATGAGAAGAAGTTACCACAAAACTAATGTCCTGCATGAAAAATCCTTCAGTAAAAGTAAATAAGTATTATGAGCTTGATGTAGTTAAAGTATTGCAGTAAAAGTACATAAGTATTATGAGCTTGATGTAGTTAAAGTATTGCAGTAAAAGTACATAAGTATTAGCAGCAAAATGTAATTCTGATACACAAATCTGTTTTCAGTTTTTGGACTTTTTCTCTAATCTTTGATTTTTGCTGAAATATTGGATCATTTGAACATTTATTGAAATGAAACCATGTGAGAAGTTTAGAGGGAAAAATCACTATTTGTTGGAGCTGTTAACAACTCATAGACATCTGAAATGTGACCCCGACTACACACTGCTTTTTGTAAGACAGCAAAAGCCAAAAAGGTTGGAAACCACTGGTTTCATCTTTAACAATGTGTTGTATTTTAAAAGCTTGTTATATTATCCATTGTGTCAAATCTTCATCTGAAAAGTAACTAAAGCTGTCAAATAAATGTAGTGGAGTAGAAAGTACAATATTTCCCTCTGAAATGTAGTGGAGTGAAGTATAAAGTAGCATCACATGGAAATACTCAAGTAAAGTACAAGTACCTCAAAATTGTACTTAAGTAAAGTACTTGAGTAAATGTACTTAGTGTACTTAGTTACTTTCCACCACTGCCTTTCTGATTCACCCTCAACACAACTTAAAGCTTCACAAAGGTTGTCAGTTCTTGTCCATAACTGGTCTGTTTTTTCTCTGCAGCTCAAAGGCAGCGATGCAAACCGGCAGCGGTACAAACAAGAAGGCTCCCGTGAAATCTGGCCAGCCGGAGCAGACGCTGAGACGCATCACTTTCATGGTGAAGAGACTCATGCACTCAACAGCATCATAATCATATTCATTCACTGCAGTGGGTGAATTGAATGTTTGATTCCATATTTGTCAGTTACTGAAGCAAGAAAATCGAAATTTGGCAAAAATGTATCATGGCTGATTGTGATAACCTGGGTCACCAAACATACTTCTTTAATCTGTAATGTCTTGGTCACAGAGAAATATTTTTTCAGTTGTCACCAAGAGAAAACATGTCAGAGACTCCCACTAACTTCCATATTGTCAGAGATTTTAGCCATGCTGGCTGCATGGCTCTAAGGTTGGTAATGTTAGTCTGTTGGTTTGTCCAACAATTTGGTCCATATTGAAATATCTCAACAACTAATTTAATGGATTTCCATGAAATTTTGTACAAATATTCATGGTCTCCAGGGGATGAATCCTACTGACTTTGGTGATCGTCATGCTAACTACTCAACTAAACTAAAATGGTGAACATGGTCAACATTATACCTGCTAAACATCAGCAAGTTATCATTTTCATTATGAGCACAGTAACATGCCAACATTAACATTTAGCTCAAAGCACCGCTGTGATGAAGTTCAGCTTCGCAGAGCTGTGTCCAAATCCGTACTGCATACGACAAAAAAGCGAACAAAGGAACAGCTGGAAAAGGTGAGCTCCCACTTTATCTTCGTCAGAGGACGAAGTGGGAGCTCATATTTTCAAACCTATTGGTTGTCAAGGTATTATATTCTTTACAAGAGGTTTTGCATTGTCTCCATTTAGTAAGAGGTGGAGTGGGCTTCATTTGTCGGATACTCACTTCAAAAAGAGTATACTGTGATGAGTAGCATGTAGTATATACTGTATAGATTTAGTATGTAGTATGGATTTGTGACAGCATTAGTCTTGTTCTGGTGGCCATTAGAGGAACTGCATCTTAAGTAACTGTGACTTTGATTTTGACAACTATTTTTTTCCTGTCATCTGTAGGATAACAACCAACACTGTTTTGAACAACACTCTGGGCTGTTGGACACCACACAGCAGTAAGAAAACCCCTTAAACACTGTCTAGTATCTGTACCTGCCAGACTAGAACTAGAGAACTAAAGAAAATAGTCACTGTGAATCTATTAAGTAATGTTATCAGTCAGTCAATCACTTTATAAATTATTTTCTAATTTGTTGTCATAACTACTTGCACACAAGTTATCTGTCTGGGGCACACAAGACTCGTGCCCAACATAATATAAGTCAAAACAGGATAAGAACTTTGAAAATGTGCTTCTTTGTTTCACTGTGCGGTTAAATCCTACCAAAAATACTTTAATGCCAGGTTCAGACTACACAATATTTTTGTGTGATAAGATGGTCACTATGTTAAATTAGGTGATTTTAGAGTGATACTGTATATTCTTGCTGTGACTTGACCTCTTTCACCTCGGTATGTTTGCAGTTCTTTGTGGAAGAGCACTCTGTGCACCTATTGGTCAACATCACAGAACACGCTATGGAAGCAAACAACTTAACATTGTTGTTTGCTTGATTTAAGTCTTGTGTCTATAACAGTTATTACCTCTCGCAGTGCCGCTGTCATCATCATTATCAACACCATGTTTTCTAGGCAGTGTCACATCCTGCCTGTAAACTATCCAGAAAACTCAGTGATTGTCCGTGAGGCGCTGAGGTTGAACCTCCCTCACCACCTGGTCCTCAGGAACGTCCAGCGCAGGGTTCAAACCCACGGCACAAATTATACTGAAATGAAGGAGCTGGTGGCCGACCTGTTTGCAGCAAGCGACAGGTCCAGCTCCACGGAGAACCAGGAGATTCCCATGGAGACAAACCAGCTGGAGGACGCGCTGATGATGAACAGCGAGTTGGTGAAGAAAATTCTGCGGATGGGTGTGCCTCCCCATCTGATCAAGCTGAAGGTTCGTGCTAAGATCTTAACCAACGGCGTCGGATATGTTGATGTCAATGAGCTGCTCACAGATCTGGACGTAAAGAAGAAGTAGAGGAAAACTACAAATGAGTTTTCTTTTCCAGAATAAACATGTGAGCTGAGTTTTTATTGTCTTTAGTTCTTTTTAACTTAGTCTGGGACAAATCTTCTTGGGATGTCATGTGGAGCCTTGTTTGATGGTCATAATCAACCTGGTGCACCTTGGTACTGCTTAAAAAAACAATTTAGCAAGCTTATTCACAGTGTGGGCACCTCAGTTGCACCTGTAACCACACGCACACTATTGCATAAGCTAGCCAGATGAACAAACTGACAATGCTAATGTTAGCTTGCTAATGCCCGAGCTGATTAGACTAAAGAGTAAAAGAGGTAATATTGAATATGGTCGACAGGTGAAACAAGCTTGACACTTTCAACCAGAAAGGTCGTTTCAGCAATTTATTTAATTCATATTGTTCAAATATAGAGAGTGATTTAAATTCTCCATCTGTCCTCCATCTGAAGCTTTGCAAAGAACACTTTTTTCTCCATTGTTTACCTCCAAATTACAAACCATGAACATGAGAAATTAAATTGCACAGATAAAAAGCTAACAATCAAAAATAATTCAGCATTAATTGATTTCATCTTTATCTTTAGACAGAGGGTCTAAAGATAGAGGGTGTTTTTAGAGGCAAAATTGCGATTTGTAGCTTTGGACCATATCAACATAACCTGACTATTGACAAACATGTTTTGATTGATTTTATTATACATAATAGATACATCAATTGCAGAAAAAAAATCTAAATTCAACAGTCATTATATCAAGATGACAATTCTACAAAGCTTGTGTTACATTCAATTACAACATTTTTGAATGTTAACATTCCACATTTTAAAATTGATTTTAATGCAGTTTCAACACCCTGTATTTTCCTGAGCAATGATTAGCCTTAAATCTTCAAATAATTTCTAACATTTGTGTGAAACAATCTAAAAAAAAAAAAAACAACAACAAAAGAGCTAAGTGGCACTATGTAGCCATGATAAATGAGCCCTTTACAAATGCATTTTGTTATCTTTTCAAATAAGATAAATGTACATGAACTGTAGTGGGCAAATGACAATATTGATTAAACAATTTAATATATGATTGAAATCCAAGACCAAATAAGACAAGTTAACAAAGGTGCATATAAACAGTGTTCGAGAAGGCGCAGGGGTGTAGACTTTTTCCTTTGAGATGATGTCATGTATCTTCATCTGTATATTTCTTATAAAAAGCCCCATTCCCACTTTTACCAAATATGTTGATTAAAGCTCCGTATTGTGAATAACTGAGATTCTGTTTTTAATTGTCTGTCTGAGTCAAGTCCTCTTGGGTCATTATGTAGACCTTGACAGAGACATTGTCCTGCCTTAAATATTTGAGATTGGATGGCCTTAGAAATGGTTAAACTCTATTAAGTGATTTTCATTTAACATTAATAATATACGTAGTATATAAACATCTCTTTTCTGTATGTTTTTTATGTAACTAATATTCTGTCCTCTACCTGAAGCCAAACAAAAGACACTTTTTTCCTCAGTCAAAAAAGCTCAGTGTGAAGCCTAAAAAAGTTTTGGAATGGAAAAGTTTTACAATGGTGAAAGATGAAGCTGGCCCAATCTGTCCATCTACCCGAGATTTGTAGTTATATTTATATTTATGCCTCCATTAATTTTATAACAATATACTATTTCATATATGAGAGAGTTATTATCATAATTGTTCAATAGGGATGGAAAGTATGAATACTTAAGCACAAAACACCTGCTAGTGGTTATTCTGGTATTGGTATAACACTTGGTAGTAAGCAAGGACATTCTGGTAATGGTGAAAAATGGATGCTGGTGTAAGAGGAGGACACAGGGTGGAGGAATTTGAAGGAGAAGGAGGAGAGTTAAATATGGTTGGAGGGTTAGAAGTTGGAGCAGGAGCTGTAGGGGAAAGCGAACTATGAGTGGAGATGATAGGATAAATTACTGATGCTGGAGAACTAGTTGAGTTGGACTGAGAATCGGGTGTTGTTGGATGAGTAGCATTCATGGTTTGAAGGTCAGATGTGCTAGTTTGATTAGGAGAAAAACTGAATGGAAAAGTGGCATTTGAAAGGGTAGCAGTGGGGCTTGAAGGAACAGAAAGACTATTGTGAGATGTTGTAGAGGTTAAGGGGCTCTTTGTTGTTTTTGCAAGGTAAATGGTGGCTGGTGCTGAGGTAAGTTGAGGAATGGTGAAGTTTGGAGTCACAGTAAAGCCAGTTGGAGAGGCTGTGGCAAATGGAGGTATATCAATAACTCTTGCAGTGATAGGAGAGGGTTTGGTAGAAGTGCTTTCAGGAGTTTGTTGGGTAATAGTTGCCAAATGATGAGTAATGACTGTGAGGGAGGCAGATGAAGCAGTGAACAGCACACCAATAACTCTTCCTACAACACCAACTACTACTCCAACAACAGTCTCCGCTACTGCACCATCACCGCCTCCCTTTGCTCTACTAATATCACCTCTTTTCTCACTGTCCTTTGAACTTTTCTTTTTAGTTGTAGTTGTGCTTGTGGTTGTAGAAGTTGTGGTGGTGGTGGTAGTAGTGGTAACTGTTGTAGTGGAAGTAGTTGTCTTTGCAGTAGTAGTTTTGGTGGCTGTTGTAGGGACTGTAGTTGTTGGTGGAATGGTAGTAGTCTGGGGTTCAGTAGTTGTAGGAAAAGTTGTGGTTGGATGAAGAGTGGTTGTTATTGGGGTAGTTTTTGTGTCTGTAGTTGTAGGTATAGTGGTGCTTAGAGTTGTAGTAGCAACAGTTGAGGGAGTACTTGTTGTGACAACATGGCTAGTTGTAGATATTAGAGGGCCAGATGTGGAACTTTGAGGGGCAGGTGTGGCACTAGGAGTGGCAGATGTGGTACTGAGAGGGACAGATGTGGTAGTAAAATGATCAGATGTGGTACTGAGAGGGGCAGATGTAGATCTGCCAGATGTGGTAGTAAAGGGGCCAGATGTGGTCATAGGAGGGCCAGAAGTGGTACTTGGTGGGGCAGATGTAGAAGTGCCAGATGTGGTAGTAAAGGGGCCAGATGTGGTACTAGGAGGGCCAGATGTGGTACTTGGTGGGACAGATGTAGAAGTGCCAGATGTGGTAGTAAGTGGGCCAGAAGTGGTACTAAGAGGGGCAGACGTAGAAGTGCCAGATGTGGTAGTAAAGGGGCCAGATGTGGTCATAGGAGGGCCAGAAGTGGTACTTGGTGGGGCAGATGTAGAAGTGCCAGATGTGGTAGTAAAAGATCCAGATGTAGTACTGAGAGGGGCAGATGTAGAAGTGCCAGATGTGGTAGTAAAGGGGCCAGATGTGGTCATAGGAGAGCCAGACGTGGTACTTGGTGGGGCAGATTTAGAAGTGCCAGATGTGGTAGTAAAACATCCAGATGTAGTACTGAGAGGGGCAGATGTAGAAATGCCAGATGTGGTAGTAAAGGGGCCAGATGTGGTACTGAGAGGGGCAGATGTAGTACTGAGAGGGGCAGACATAGAAGTGCCAGATGTGGTGGTAAATGAGTCAGATGTGGTACTTGGTGGGACAGATGTAGAAGGGCCAGATGTGGTACTGAGGGGGGCAGATGTGGTACTGAGAGGGGCAGACATAGAAGTGCCAGATGTGGTGGTAAAGGAGTCAGATGTGGTACTTGGTGGGACAGATGTAGATGTGCCAGATGTGGTAGTAAAGGGGCCAGATGTGGTCATAGGAGGGCCAGAAGTGGTACTTGGTGGGGCAGATGTAGAAGTGCCAGATGTGGTAGTAAAAGATCCAGATGTAGAAGTGCCAGATGTGGTAGTAAAGGGGCCAGATGTGGTACTTGGTGGGACAGATGTAGATGTGCCAGATGTGGTAGTAAGTGGGCCAGATGTGGTCATAGGAGGGCCAGAAGTGGTACTTGGTGGGGCAGATGTAGAAATGCCTGATGTGGTAGTAAAAGATCCAGATGTAGAAGTGCCAAAAGTGGTAGTAATGGGGCCAGATGTGGTACTAAGAGGGGCAGATATAGAAGTGCCAGATGTGGTAGTAAAGGGGCCAGATGTGGTCATAGGAGGGGCAGAAGTGGTACTTGGTGGGGCAGATGTAGAAGTGCCAGATGTGGTAGTAAAAGATCCAGATGTAGTACTGAGAGGGGCAGATGTAGAAGTGTCAGAAGTGTCAGATGTGGTAGTAAAGGGACCAGATGTGGTACTAGGACGGCCAGATGTGGTAGTAAAAGGCCCAGATGTGGTACTGAGAGGGGCAGATGTAGAAGTGCCAGATGTGGTAGTAAAAGGGCCAGATGTAGTACTGAGAGGGGCAGATGTAGAAGGGCCAGATGTGGTACTGAGAGGGGCAGATGTGGTACTGAGAGGGGCAGACATAGAAGTGCCAGATGTGGTAGTAAAGGAGCCAGATGTGGTACTTGGTGGGACAGATGTAGATGTGCCAGATGTGGTAGTAAGTGGGCCAGATGTGGTAGTAAAGGGGCCAGATGTGGTCATAGGAGGGCCAGAAGTGGTACTTGGTGGGGCAGATGTAGAAGTGCCAGATGTGGTAGTAAAAGATCTAGATGTAGTACTGAGAGGGGCAGATGTAGAAGTGCCAGATGTGGTAGTAAAGGGGCCAGATGTGGTACTTGGTGGGACAGATGTAGAAGTGCCAGATGTGGTAGTAAAGGGGCCAGATGTGGTCATAGGAGGGCCAGAAGTGGTACTTGGTGGGGCAGATGTAGAAGTGCCAGATGTGGTAGTAAAAGATCCAGATGTAGTACTGAGAGGGGCAGATGTAGAAGTGCCAGATGTGGTACTGAGAGGGGTAGATGTGGTACTGAGAGGGGCAGATGTGGTACTGAGAGGAGTAGGTGTGGTACTGAGAGGGGCAGATGTAGTAGTAAAGGGGAAAGATGTGGTACTTGGTGGGACAGACGTAGATGTGCCAGATGTGGTAGTAAGTGGGCCAGAAGTGGTACTAAGAGGGGCAGATGTAGAAGTGCCAGATGTAGTAGTAAAGGGGCCAGATGTGGTACTAGGAGGGGCAGATGTGGTACTGAGAGGGGCAGATGTGGTAGTAAAAGGGCCAGATGTAGTACTGAGAGGGGCAGACATAGAAGTGCCAGATGTGGTAGTAAAGGAGCCAGATGTGGTCATAGGAGGGCCAGATGTGGTACTTGGTGGGGCAGATGTAGAAGTGCCAGATGTGGTAGTAAAAGATCCAGATGTAGTACTGAGAGGGGCAGATGTAGAAGTGCCAGATGTGGTAGTAAAGGGGCCAGATGTGGTACTTGATGGGACAGATGTAGATGTGCCAGATGTGGTAGTAAGTAGGCCAGATGTGGTACTAAGAGGGGCAGATGTAGAAGTGTCAGATGTGGTAGTAAAAGATCCAGATGTAGTACTGAGAGGGGCAGATGAAGTGCCAGATGTGGTAGTAAAGGGGCCAGATGTGGTACTAGGAGGGCCAGATGTGGTAGTAAAAGGGCCAGATGTGGTACTGAGAGGGGCAGATGAAGAAGTGCCAGATGTGGTAGTAAAAGGGCCAGATGTAGTACTGAGAGGGGCAGATGTAGAAGTGCCAGATGTGGTAGTAAAGGGACCAGATGTGGTACTTAGAGGGGCAGATGTGGTAGTAAAAGGCCCAGATGTGGTACTGAGAGGGGCAGATGTAGAAGTGCTAGATGTGGTAGTAAAGGAGCCGGATGTGGTACTTGGTGGGACAGGTGTAGATGTGCCAGATGTGGTAGTAAGTGGGCCAGATGTGGTAGTAAAGGGGCCAGATGTGGTCATAGGAGAGCCAGAAGTGGTACTTGGTGGGGCAGATGTAGAAGTGCCAGATGTGGTAGTAAAAGATCCAGATGTAGTACTGAGAGGGGCGGATGTAGAAGTGCCAGATGTGGTAGTAAAAGATCCAGATGTAGTACTGAGAGGGGCAGATGTAGAAGTGCCAGATGTGGTAGTAAAGGAGCCTGATGTGGTACTTGGTGGGGCAGATGTAGAAGTGCCAGATGTGGTAGTAAAAGATCCAGATGTAGTACTGAGAGGGGCAGATGTAGAAGTGCCAGATGTGGTAGTAAAAGATCCAGATGTAGTACTGAGAGGGGCAGATGTAGAAGTGCCAGATGTGGTAGTAAAAGATCCAGATGTAGTACTGAGAGGGGCAGATGTAGAAGTGCCAGATGTGGTAGTAAAAGATCCAGATGTAGTACTGAGAGGGGCAGATGTAGAAGTGCCAGATGTGGTAGTAAAGGAGCCTGATGTGGTACTTGGTGGGACAGATGTAGATGTGCCAGATGTGGTAGTAAGTGGGCCAGAAGTGGTACTAAGAGGGGCAGATGTAGAAATGGCAGATGTGGTGGTAAGAGGGCTAGGTGTGGTAGTGAGAGGAGCAGATGTTGTAGGGAGAGGACCAGACGTGGAAGTGGGAGAGTCAGATGTTGAAATTGGGGGGGTAGAGGTGGCTGTGGGAGTGGAAGAAGTAGTTGAAATGTATGGTGGGCACTTGCATTCAGCGTTAAGATTTGGGTAATACTCAGTGATAGTTATGTGGAGAGGGCAATGTGTTCCAGGAAACACTTCAAATACGGAGGTCAGTGTGCTCAGTTCTTCTTTGAGTTCTGCCAGGGTCTTAGTCTGCAGATATTTGTTCTTGGTTTCATCTGGAATGTTGTTGCCCCAGTGTGCACTCGCTAGCCACTTGTTCTCACTGCGACTGTAGCAGCAGAATGCTGACCAGAGCATGGTGGGAATATTTACCCTGTTTTTGAGGGCGTTGTTGGTGCTGGGTTGTGCTCCTGTTACCACAAAGCCTTCAATTTGACCATTGTTATTGGTGCAGTAATTGTCCATAACACATTTGATGCAGCTCTCCATTTTGCTCCAGCTTCCTTTGTTGAATGTGCCTTCTTGTGGAACAATGTTGGTCAGGGTGAAGGTAGATATTTTATCAGTTTGAGTACGGGCATAAGAGCTTGGAAATAAATGGCCCCTGTCATACCCTTGGTTTCTATAATCACTGTCCCCAGCCTGGTGGTTGTAGATCTTTTTTCTGTTTCCATCCTTGATGTTTTTGTTGTCATGTTCATTCTCAAGCTGTAAGAGTTAGAAGAAAAGTTACTGATGCAGGCAGGGTAGCAGGGAAGTAGATTAAATGTTCGACCAACTAATTGGTTACGCAAAGTGAAAATAATTTCAACTCTCTATAAAGCATTGGTACAACAGTCATTAAATAATAAACATGATCACTGAAAAAGTAACACAGGTTATTATGATTATTGTTAATAGCAGTTACAGTAGCAGGGTTTTGATATTTGAGGTAGTTAAAGAGGACATATGCACATTTCCAGGTCTATATTTATATTTGGGGCTCTACTGGAATATCTTTGCATGATTTACAGTTTAAAAGACACTTTAATTATGTTATACTGGCCCTTTATGCAGCCCCTCAGTTCAGCCTCTGTCTGAAACAAGCCATTTTAGCTCCTGTCTCTTTAAGGCCCCCCTCCCGATGAGCCCACTCTGTTCTGATTGGTCAGCTTCAGGAAGCCTCCGCTGCCTCTGGAGGCAAGGCCATTTTCAAATAAACGTCCAACAACCTGTGGAACAGCCTCAGCAGCAAAGGCTACAGAACGGACGGCCATTTGTGGACATGTGCAAACAATCTGATGTCATCACAAGGAGGAAGTAGAGGTACCTTTGCAAACAAAGCATTTAGAGCAGGTGAAGCCCTGGCTTTTGACCATTTTAACATCCAACATCATAACAGTATATAAATGACAAAAAAAAAAAAAAAATCACAAAAAGGATAATATGTCCCCTTTAGCTATAGTTAGGCCTCTAGGCAGTTGTCAGTTTTGGACAGTATGATAGCAGACTAGCCAGATTTACAACAGTACATAAATATTTCTTCAGATTTGTAGTATTACAGTATCATCACAGTTTATTTCATCTTAAAAATATGTATTTCAACCAGTTGATTACTATTTTTCAAAATGTGACTAGTTCACACAAGTAAGTAGTTAACTAGCTAAACTAACTAGTATTATGGGAAAGCTGTATGTATGTGGTATGTAGAAATTATCTGCACCGAAAAATACAGTGTTATGCTTATGAAATAACTGTCAAAAAACACACCTGTGGCTCTATCTTCCAGGGGACTTCGGGCCTCTTCGTTTTTTCTTCCCCTCTGTACTTGGCAGCAGAAAACACTGGGATCCTGTTCTTTGTGTCGTAGAGTGTCACAAACCTTCTTGTGTCAGTACTAGTCTGGCAAATTGGTTTGTATCGGTTCTGGTTCAGGATGTTCCCGTTCTCCAAGATTCCTGGGACTTGTGGTGGAGTTCCCAAAAGGAGAAATTCTGCACAATCTGACATCGACGTCACCACCTCAGTCACTGTGGGAACGATGAAGAGAAGGAGGAGGGCAGTAATGGGCAGGAAACACCACATCTTCAGTGATGTCATTGTCAAACGCTGTGTGTCCTAGGTCAGAAGAGAGAACAAAAGAATCATCAAACTTTAAAATTACAGTAAGTTAGCTGCAGTTACATCTACAAAAGATAACTGTTGCATGTCAAGTCAAAATAAATTATTCACCTGATTACATTAGTGATTTCACTGAGCTTTTTTTAAATTTCATTGTAACATATCTTTATATGTCTTGTAGCAACAAGCTGGAAAAAGCAGTTGAAAGTGTTGATGTGGGCCTTCTGTAGACCATAAAACATTTTTAAAGATATTTTCAATCTAAATTTTTAATATTTTCAGTGATTTAAAGGAATATATACTGTTCAAAAGGTCAGCATTAGGGCCTTTAAATAATCCTTGAGTGCCTGCTTGTGGACAAATAAAATGGTCTGTTTCAGTGGGTTCATTTCTGTGCCACCATGTCGCGTTAAGTACTAATTAAGACCTTAGCCAGTCAGGGAAGGACACCAACACCAATCAATGCGCTCTGTGTATAATTATCATTTATTTCATTTAATGTATGTATGGATCAATTCAGCTGCAGCTAAAAGGCCTTAGTGCAGCAACTTTGCTTTCATAACTGCTCTCTGTGTGCTTAATATGTTACTGTTGTTGATACATCAGTTGAATTTATATTTTCTGTTCAGTGAAGTTATATAGAAATTTCATGTAGGTGGAATAGTGGCAAATTGCACAATGAATATGAAAATGAATGCATGCTATTCCTACTTTGTTATGTTGCAGAAACCACATCAGTTCACAGTCTAATACAGAGTGACTTGCATTATAGGAGTGTGGTAGTTAATAAAGCACCAGTTCCCCAGTTCTTACTTACTACACTTAGGGATTCTTATAAATAGGAGGCTGGGTTGGGCTCACATAACCAGCACCTTCTCCGTCACACATACTTTCAATTAAAAAAATACAAAAACAAGTTGGGATAAAACCACTGTAATATAGTTTTACCTCTTACATTTTTGTGCTGTGTTTCAGTATGAATAGTGAAACAACCTTGAACAGATCCATAAAAATATTTTCAGTAATTATCACTAAAGATTTGTAATTTTTTAATAGGTGCCTGTGCCGTTTTTATTGTAGTTTGGGTTCCTGGTAGCTTTATACTTTGTTAATTTATTGCTGAGTTTGTGCTGGAAAAAAGGATACCACGCATCTGGGGTAAGGACAATTTAAAAGATGCTGAACAAAGATAAAAAAGAAGGCATAGAAAGTCTGCAAAGATTAACCAAAATGAACCTAGATTTGAGAGAAGACTTTCCTCTGGGATTTTAAATAGAGCTGCAACTAAATTAGTGGATTAATCAATCATTTGACAACTATTATTATACAGTTTATTTCTGTATCAAGAGAATATTAAGTTAAAAGCAATGTCTTTGAAAAAGCAAATTGTAAAGTGCAAAACCTAGCAGCTGCAAATGTGTATTCACTACAGTTACAAATACAAAGGTGAATAAAATGAAGCATAAACAGGAAAAATTTCAAGAAAAGCTTACCATCCTCTGTTCAGGTTTCCTGAAAAAATGCCAAATTGGTGTCTTCAGGTTCACACAGCAGTGGAAACAAGAACCTCCTCAAATGTCAACTGAGGCTGAGGAGGAAGGCTGAATCATATATTCAGCAGTGTATAAAAGTGGGTGTGCTCTTACCATCAGTAACATTGAGTTTACTCTTAATTGACCTTTATGTATGCAGAAAAAGCTGCAACAATAAACTGATCTACTAACAAGTATTGTGTGTGTATCCAAAGCCTGATATATCTTATTCCTCTGCGCTGTAGACCTCCGTTGTTGTCCAAAAACTATTAAAAACACGTCAATGAGTCACACAGTTGCTGAAGATTACCTTCATGTTAGTTTGTTTAGAAACGGCTCCAAAGACTAATAACAGTGATCACGTTTTCAGTCTCTGGAAAGTAGTTCTTTGTAATGCAGATGTTTCTAAACAAACTAACGTGACCAAACTCCTCATAATTAAAGAAGGAACATGTCACCCAGTTCAGCGGTGTGGCTCATTGACGTGTTTTTAAGAGGTTTTTGGACAACAACAGAGGTCAACGACACAGAGAAATAAGATATATCAGGCTTTGGATACACATAATACTTGTAAGTAGATCAATTCATTGTTGGTTTGGCTCTGCACATAAGATTTGTTGACAAGAAGAAAAATATAGAAAATCACCAGACATATCCTTTAAACTAACAACCTTTTGCCCTAAAACAGACTACACTCCTGATCAAAATTTTAAGACCAGTTGAAAAACTGCAAGAATTTACATTTTGCACTGTTGGCTCTTAAGAAGGTTCTAAGTAGTGCTTCAAAATGCAAACAGAAGAAATGGGAGTGAGACAAACAACCATGAAATTGAAATAGGCTGTTCATCAGCTGATCAAAAGTTTAAGACCACAGCCTTTAAAAGCCCAAATCCTCGCAAAAATGTGGATTTCTGTCAGGTACCCACACTGTCATGACCTCCTGATGGCAAAGGCAAAAAAGCTTTCTATCTTTGAATGACTTTGACCGGACTTGGAGCAACATTCCTTTTTTGAAAATGTTATTTCTATTTTAGGGGTTTTGGGGTTTTTTGAGATGTGGTCTTAAACTTTTGATCAGCTGATGAACAGCCTATTTCAGTTTAATGGTTGTTTGCAATAAATTGCTTACTCAGAATTTTTGCATTTTGAAGCAGTACTTAGAACCTTCTTAAGATCCAACAGTGCAAAATGTAAATTCTTGCAATTTTTCAACTGGTCTTAAAATTGTGATCAGGAGTGTATAAACATTTGACACTGCTTTTGATGGTTGTGCAGCATTTTAATGTCACAGTTGAGAATAACAATCCATCTGAGAATAACTGAACCTCTAAAGTGGATTACACTGAAGTTGCATTGAGTCTCAGGAAAAATGGACTGTTGTCACCATTTTAGAGAAATGAAACAGTATACAGTATACAGTATACAGTATATGTATGGAGTTCAGTATCAGATCTACTTGTTTTTAAGTGAAGTGAAACATGCTGTGCAAGTAGACAGGTCTTACATTGAGAACTGATTGAAGGGGTTATGGTAGGTTCTTCTACAACACCAGCACTGCAACTGTTTTGCTTGTTAAAAACTGAATGGCAAGAAGTTTTAGGAATAAACAACTATCTGACCAAACCTTTTATAAACTACTGAACTGTCCTGTCCAATAATGGTAGTAATATCAATAATGTTTGTATTTTATGCAAAGATTTTTAAGTTTTTGAAGAAGAGAGATGGGGGGCTCCAAAGCTTGAAACGCACAATGTGACTTCCACTAGCTTCTGAGAATATGGAAAGTAAACTCCAGTAACATGTTCATTTTTTCAGAAAGACAGATGAAAGAAATGCTGAATGAGAGATTGCATTGAGGAACAGAAGCTAGTGGAACATGACTTTGTTAGTATTGTACTTCTCATTAAACTCTCAGCAAGAAAACAAACCATCACAACGTGCAAGGCCCTCAAGGATTTCAAGAGGGGAGAGTAGTGAAAAGGGAAAATAAATATATTTTTAAAATTCTGTTGTATTTTTACAACCTCAACAAGGTTTTGACCATCATCCCTATAGAAAAAAAACCTTTAAAGGACCAGTGTGTAGGATTTAGTGGCATCTAGCAGTGAGATTGAAGATTGCAACAAACTGAATGCCCCCTTCTCTTCCAAGCATGTAGAAGAAACCTGCAGTGGCGTGAAACTCGCAAAAAATGCAAAAGGCACTCTCTAGAGCCAATTCTTGGTTTGTCCGTTCTGGGCTACTGTAGAAACATGGCGATGCAACTTGGCGAGCTTCGTGAAGGGGACCTGCTCCCTTTGTAGATAGAAAGGGCTCATTCTAAGGTAACGAAAACAGACTCATAATTTCCAATGATTTCAATGATTCTAAGATCATTAATGTTTTATAGTCTTTGTAGAAGAATTACATGACATGTTATTCACAGATTATTAGCACAACATAACACAACATTAGAGCACTAAATGTGGATTCATCTGCCACTGAAAATAGTCCCCAACAAATTCACTATTTCCTCCTGTTTAAGTAACATTTGCTAAATATTACCCTGCCCAGCTTTTTTTAGGAGATAACTGATCCTTTTTTTAAAAAAAAATTGATATATAATTATATATTTGTGAGCTGTTTTTAAAGATTTTAGTCTTGAGTAGGAACCACTTTTCTTTCTCTTCAGCCATAGTGTTAGTTTGCATTTTTTAAAGTGGGGTTGTATGAGGTAGTAATCCATTGTCACACTCCAGCCAAAGTGTAAATGTAAATGCATCACATATTTATGAGTTGTTGAAATGTTTCTGTCTTCATTTTCATAGTGAGTCATGCAACTTTTTGATTGTTTTTTACTAAAGATGTAAAGCCAATTTGCTATTAAACGAAAAAGCAAATAATCTTTTATTTGGGAGATTTTACTAGGAAAAGGAAAATTAGCTTTAGTCAAAGCAAAGAGGCAACACTTGGTTGTAATCACTTTTATTTAACCTCTGTAAAATCCACCACCAAACAAATACATGTTTAATATTTCTACAATTAAAATCATGATTTTATAGATATATTTCACATTTTAAAGGTAAATATGCACTATTTATCTCTCAAATCAGACATTTCTTATCAGCCATTCATGGTGTCATTTTGGTTTTGTGAGTTAATATAAGAGTTAATGTTAACTCAAAACTTATGTCAGTGCTAAAAATATGAGAATTATGGTCTAGTGCTGTGTTAAAACAGTTTTAAAACTTGTAAGCTGCATTTTGACTAAAAACCAAGTCATCAAAATCATTCCAATCAAAAAGAAGAGTGTAGTCAAACTGAAAACTGAAGGAAAAAGCATTTTTGCATTAGTTAAAGTCCAACATTATTCAATTTACAGACAAAGAAAAGCTGAAAATCACATTTTTAAGAAGCTAAGAGAATGTTTGATATTTTTGACTGATAAATGACAAATAATTAATCAATTGTAAAAATAGTTATTGATAAATTTTCTGACGATTGACTAATCTATTAATGAACAAGAACAAAATGCATTCAACATTTCAAATGCATTTGTTAGGCTTCAAGGGTACACCACAAGTTAAAATGTAACATATGGAGAAAATAACCTACACTACTCCATGAATAATGAGTAACAATGATTATCTGTATTTTTTAGTCTAAATCAGAGACTGCAAACACACAAAGTGTACAGGAAGCTGTAAATGTAGGGAAAGCTTTATGGTTTGACATCGATAGTGCAGGTCCCCTTTATGTCTCTGAAAAGGTGGCAGTCGAAGTCGGCCACCACAGTCTTCAGTCCGGCCTTGTAGGGAATCGTTCTGATCTGAAGCTTCAGTGTTGCATTTGGTGGCAACTCTCTGACATTGCTGATAACACAGATACACAATCATATCAACCTATGGTCTTTTTGCATCCAATTTTGAAAGTTATAATAAAGATCTGGTGTTATGGCCATTATTTTGAACTAATTTTTATAAATTCTAAGTCGATTTTCACATCGATTGTCACACATCAGTGACATTTTATTCACCAAAAGTTGTTTAGATTTCTCTAAATCCATCTTTCCTTACAGCCCAGATTCCCCTTTGTCCTCTCTCAGGCTGTTTCCGAAACTACTTACATAAAATCTGCATTATTAATGAGCACCTACTCTGATTGGCTGGAGGTGAGGCTGTTACCTTCACCCCTAGTTGTTCCCTTACGCCACATCTTTACCTGGAGTAATGTCCGCAGCTGGAGACGTAAGACAGTCTATAGCGGTTTACAAAGTGGAATCTCATCCTGAATGAAGGGAACAACCTGCTGTTGCACAGTTGAGACCTCAACGGGATGTTTCAGAATGGTAAGATCGTGTCTAAGTTCTCTCACAAAGCAAAAGTATTTTTTTAAAACGTAGCCGGAGGTCGCTAGCTTAGCTTTAGCACACTTCCAGTGTCCTGTTTTGCGTGTCATCCAGCTGAAATGCAAACTCTTGACTGCAGAAGTTACGGCAGGGGTGGGCTTGTGCTAAAGCTTCCTACAGATTTGATTTGACTTTCTGGTGTGAAGTAGTACCGAGTTCTGCTTCAACACTGCTCGCTCTTGAGCCGAATTTGAAAATTTCAAATAACTTAAAAAGACCAAGGAGATAGAATTGAGTGATTTTACAGCACAGGAGGCCCCACCATCACCCCAATCCATCCCAAAGATCATTTTCCACCATACCAGCTCTTTAAAAGCTATATATTGAACATTTTATGTCAACCCCTAGCAGGTTTAAAGTGTTTCTTTTTTTAAAGTTTGTTGTTCACATCTAGATAGTACCACATACTGTAGATTCAAACCTGGTAACAGCATACTAACCTTTCCACGTAGTGTGATTTGAACAGGCCACTTCCGATGACATCCAGAGAGCAGTTTCTCAGCGTCTCATTGAGTGGGTTTGTAAATTCCACTTCCATAATCATTGTTTGGTTCCGACGGGCCTGACCCAAAACCTATAACACATACAGATAGCACAGCATGTACATACTTCACAAGGCCTGGCCTGGATAAACGCATAAGTGGCACACAGCATTTTAAGTTATTCACAGTCCAGTTGAAAGCAGTGAAAGGAACTAAACTAGTGACAATGAGGTTTTTTAGCCATGCTAAAGGATAGCAATGTTGGGCTGTTGACTGGTCCAGACTGAAATATCTCAACAACAATTGGAGGGAAATTTTTGTACAGGATGACTTTTGTGGTTTTGGTGGAAATATCTCAATGTCAGTCGGATGGATTTTGTCTGTCATTTTGGCAAACAGTTAAAAATACAACAGTTCCCATGAGCCTCAGCTGTTGTTGCTATGGAGACGAAACCAGTCAGAGGCATAAAACAGAGCAGTAGCAAATTCAAAATGCTTCGTCATTGCAGTTGTAAACACTGTGCCATAGTTGCTGAATTCAACCACAATTAAACCCAAATTTGTGAACTGATTTAATCTGCAGATTGTGTTTTCAGTTTTCTCAACGTCCTAATCTTTAGCTTCTGCCTGCCGTGCGGCGCATGTCGCAGAGTTGTAAGCTCAGTGATTGGTTGTTTCTTGCTCAAATTTATGCACCTTGGGGGTTGTAGTTAACTGCTGTCCACAGTCTTGTACCTTTGACCTTTGTATCTTCTGCACTTTGTTTTAGCACAGTGGTGGAAGAATTATTCAGATCATTTACTTAAGTAAAAGTACCAATACAGCAATGTAAAAATACTCCATTACAAGTAAAAGTCCTACATGAAAAATCCTACTTTAGTAAAAGTACAAGTACTATTAGCTTGATGTAGTTAAAGTATTGCAGTAAAAGTACATAAGTATTATGAGCTTGATGTAGTTAAAGTATTGCAGTAAAAGTAGTGGTTTGGTCCCTCTGACTGATATATTATTATATATGACATCATTAGATTATTAATACTGAAGCATCAGTGTGTAAGCAGCATGTTACTGTTGTAGCTGCTGGAGGTGGAGCTAGTTTCAACTACTTTATATACAGTTAGCTAGTTTAGTCCAGTGGTTCCCAACCTAGGGGTGGGGCCCCTCCAAAGGGTCAGCAGATAAATCTGAGGGGTCGTGAGATGATTAATGGGAGAGGAAAGAAGAAAAAACAAAGTTCTGATACACAAATCTGTTTTCACTTTTTGGACTTTTTCTCTAATCTTTGATTTTTGCTGAAATATTGGATCATTTGAACATTTATTGAAATGAAACCATGTGAGAAGTTTAGAGGGAAAAATCACTATTTGGTGGAGCTGTTAACAACTCATAGACATCTGAAATGTGACCCCGACTACACACTGCTTTTTGTAAGACGTCAAAAGCCAAAAAGGTTGGAAACCACTGGTTTCATCTTTAACAATGTGTTGTATTTTAAAAGCTTGTTATATTATCCATTGTTTCAAGTCTTCATCTGAAAAGTAACTAAAGCTGTCAAATAAATGTAGTGGAGTAGAAAGTACAATATTTCTCTCTGAAATGTAGTAGAGTGGAAGTATAAAGTAGCATCACATGGAAATACTCAAGTAAAGTACAAGTACCTTAAAATTGTACTTAAGTGCAGTACTTGAGTAAATGTACTTAGTTACTTTCCACCACTGCCATAGCAGCAAATAAAACCTAAACCAGAACCAGTTACAGTGAAAACAAAGATCTTTAATCATCAAGCAACCATTATCATTATCGTTGTAGAATACAGTGTGCAGACTGCAGTGTCTTGTTATCAACTGAAGTTATCAACTCGACTGTACTGTCACTTCCTTGGATGCTCAATCAAGATTTCAAGATTCAATATTTAGTTTATTGTCATTTTTTTGTGTATTTGCATACACACACACAAAAAGACAAAATGCTGTTCCTCCCAGCCCACAGCAGTGCAACAACAATAGAAAGGATAAAGATATACTGTACATCTAAAAATTCCCTTTAAAAAATTATCAAAACATATAAATTCCAAGAGAAAAAAAAAGGAAAGAGCAATTAGCAGCACAGTGCATTAAAGTGCATTTAGAGAGAAAAGTACATGTCTCAGTTCGATGTAGACAGCTCTCGCATGTCAACGAGTGACCAGCACTGATGGGGGAGTTATATAATCCATTTTGCTGTCTAGAGAACATTGGGCAACATGATTGTTGGAACTGACGGTTTGCATGGGTTAACAGTTAGCCTAGCTTGCACTCCTCTGCACTTACCCCACTTTCACATCCTTTCTTGCAGTTTTACACAATTAACAACAGACGATTTAGCTTTTTGTCAATAATCTACTGACCTTCATAGAGATGAAGGGGTCCCGCGGGACAACGCTGATCTCAGTCCCATAGATGTCATCCTGCTGATTTTTGTCGATGGCCACGGCCGAAACCTCTATACTGTCGCAGCCGAGCATGTTTTTACCGTAGACTGAGAACGGGATATGGATAGGTAGGGTCACATCTGAAGAGGCCGGAAAGTGAAAGGTCACCATGCATTCAGGGTGTTGACACTTGTGGCAAACGAACAGGGCAATAATTCTGATTTTATTTTAGACTCTGTATTGTGACTTGCATTGTAATAAAGTTATTAATTAATTAAAGGGAGTTTTGTGGGCCTGTTTTCAAACTTTTTTTACATCATCAAAATTCTCTACATCCAAATATGTTTACTGTCACATAGGGTCTTTAAAACTAGGAATGGGTGATAATGGATTCAACACACTTATAACTTGTTCTGTACACAGCAGGCGCAGTTTGGGGCTTCAAATACATGTAACGGTTCTATAATTAACTTAGTTTACATTTCAATTAAATTCCAGTATTAAGCCAAAGTAGAGAATAATGTAGACCTTGTCCAGGCTGCAGCACCTTCTCATGCATTATGTTCTGGATCTTGTGTGCTGTAATGCCGTTGTACCACACGGTCTGGGCATTGATATAGATCAGCATTGTCCTGGTGTTGCGATCTTTGCTGCGCAACTTCAGGTTCAGCTTGATGTCCTGACCTTTCATCACCTTGGTCTCCTAATGTTAAATAAAAAAGGTCAGAGATGTTGGCCACTGCTTTGGTTGAAACTTAAATATCTCAGCTATTATCGGATGGATTGCCATGACATTTTTACAGACATTCATGAGTCACAGGTGATGTCTCCTTATAACTAACTCATGTAGCATCATTCATCCTGTCAAAACGTCACTTTGTCAAATACCTACCTGAAACCTGTCTGTATTTAGTTCAAATTAGCAAATGTTAGCATGCTAACATCCTAAACTAAGATGGTTAACATGGTAAACATTATACTTGCTAAATGTCAGCATCTGTGAGCATGTTAGCATGGTAACGTTAAAATTTAGTCCAAAGCACAGCTAGCAAACCTATCAAATGTTAAATGTCTAAATAACAGCTACCGTACAGGAATTTTGCTTAAATTATATACAATTTAAATCTTTTATTTAACATTAGGAGCTATCTGTTCAACAATTTAAATAAAACAGGGAAATTTGACTCTGTGCTACAGGAAAAAAAAACTGTTTGACATCTGACCCTACTTTTCACGCACTCGAAAACCTGTTTAGACACGAGTCATAAATCTAAAAGAATCTCCTAGCTGAAGAGGTTTATTACAGCATGCCGAACTAGTGCATGTTCACACAATATTATAAAGTTGCACATTGCCTCTCAGCATCTTGAGTTTTACCTCTTTGATTTTCATCTCCACCTTCAGCGGCTCCACTGGTCTCTGACACTCTTGATCATCTTCTGAGTTCAAGCTGCTTGCACGCTTGAAGACCTGCCTCTCCTTTGAACTGCCTGTTAAATTAACCACCATTCAATTAAATTGGGACTGAGAATCACGCAATTAAAAAACACCAAAAAACAATTTCACATAAAGGCACAATGAAGATCGTAGAAAATGCTGATATTTTTGGGTAGCTGTTAGGGTATTACTTGAAAGTTTTGACAGTGTTTTGGGTGGTTGTTACAGTGTTAGTAGTTGGTTGCCAAGTGGTTGTTTGGATGTTTGTTTTTTCGTTGCTAGAGATGATGACAGGGAGTTGGAAATGGTGGTTATAGGGTGTTTGGGGTGGTTGCTAAGGTGTTGCTATTGGCACAGGTACTATTGGCTTCTTGTAATGTTGGTGATCTGGGAATTTAAGCCTTTAGTAATGTGGCAATTGGTTGTCTTTGGTAAGAACATCAGCTAAATGCACCATTTAGTCTTAGTCCAGAAAACATCCAAAAAATAACTAATTTGTGCTCTCGATTTAGTAATTTGTGCTCCAAATGTAATAAATTGTGCTTTCAATTTAATGGAATTCACCTTCATTTTTTTGCCCGGCATTCACCCTCACTGGATCACTTAGTTTTATTTTGATCTTGGACTAAGATATCTGGATAAACTTTAAGCATAACACTGAGATCCCTTAAACGTATTTTACGGGAAAACAGACTTTTTTGCTGTTTCGCCACAAATAAAATAAACCATGTGCACCAAACTATTAAATCGTGAGCACAAATTTGTATTCCTTGCAAATATTCATATTAGCACGCGGTCTTTACCTTCTCTGTGTTTGTAGCTGTTTGTGATGTCATTCCTCATGCTGGAGCCCAGAGCTTTGGTAGAGATGTTCCGACCCACTGTCGTGGTGTCAGAGTGCATTTTCCTCCTGGAACCATCAGCGCTGACCTGAGAACAGGAGCATAAAATCAGAACAGAAATCTGGGGTTGTTTTGTGGGAGAAGAGGGTAAAAACAGTTTATTATAACTATGGTTACATACACAGTACTTATTTGTTCTTACTCCAATTAGGGGAACAAATGTTGGTCTCATTTTGAGATTTTTGTCTCAAAATCTGATTGGTAAATGTTGCTCTCCATTTCCAACAGAAAATAATTATAGCAAGGAAAATGACATGAAGTGACGTGAACTGAGAATTGGGTAGTCTGCTCTTTGATAATGTTCCATAAACCAGTGGATTGTGTAATATGTGGCCATGTTAAACGTTGGTGCTGACCATCCACTCGACAATGTCAGCGTTGACCTCAGCGAAGACAAATGGCACGTCATACTTCAAGTTAGTGTCCCCCTTGAGGATGGCGATGACTGGGGTTGGACCACAGCAATACTCCCCTGAGGCAAGAATTTTTTGTATATTTTAATAATTCATCTGTAAACTGAACAGACAAATTAAAAAAAAAAAAAAACTGAGCCTAGGATTCAACCCTGTGAAACACTTTTTGTGCTTCTGCAAAACTTTGTCTTAGTTTCTAAAAGGTCTTAGCCTGTGCATTTATTTCCAAAATAAGAAAACTGTTTTCACCTTCACTCTTTTCCTGTGGTGTGGGATCCAAGACCTGCCAGCCGTCGTAGCTGTTACCTTTCTCAAGGTCTGGTCGTTTCATCCATCCCTCCACCCACACATGAAAGTTCCTGCATAACATACAGAAGATGTGTTTCCCAGACCTCAGGGTCCCCAAGGGTCAGATCTAATGGTGCTTTCTGGTGGCTAGAGCTGCCTGGTTGATTGCTAGGGTGTTTCTAGGTGGTTTCTGTGATACTGACAGTGTTTTTTGACTTGCTAGGGCGTTACTCTTTTACTATTTTGATAATCAATGAATCGTTTTTAAGCTTCTCAAATGCCTACTTTATGTCATTGTAAACTCAATAACGTTTGGTTTGGGACTGTTAAAACAAGATATTTGAAGATGTCACCTTGGAGTGTGGGAAATTATAACAGGCATTTTTCAATATTATCTGACATTTTATAGATTAATCGTGAAAATAATCTGTAGATTAATCAATAAATATTTAAAAAATGGACCAATAAGGGGACATCTTAATTCTTTTTATGCCCTAACCCAAATAAAAGGGAGGTAAATAGATGAAAAGGTCATCTAGCGTTTTGACAGGCATAATACTGATTCTAATAACATCACAACAATCTAAGTTTGTGGACGGGGCCTGCTTTCAAAAAAGCATCTTGTTAGAATATTAAATTGGCCTTTTTGCCTGGATATCATCTGTCTGAATGCTTGTCTTACCAGATACTTTCTTTTGCCTTATTGTCCTGCCGTCCGTACAAGTCGTAAAACACATCGATAGTGAGGTTGTTGTTTGTGTCATGAGCCGACTTGAAGTTTGTGACAACTCGACACGGGATACCAAGGAACCGCATCACTGCAATCATAAACACGTTTCAACATGCAGGCACAAATACTTGCATACACATGATTGATAAATTCAGACTGCAAATAATAATCTGATGCACATCACCAAGACAACATGTACTGCACCTGAACACATTATGCCGGCAAACACCCAGCACTGTCCGTACTTGACGGGATGGCAATTTTTTTTATACCAGTGCTGAAGGATTTCAACGCTGCCCATCCAATGTGTGGGCCTTACTCCATCTTTATAGTCATCATGCCAGCGTCCCTCTAACACACCTCGGTCACCGTTACAGTTTATCTGGAAATTACAGAAGCTCTAAATGTTACATTCTGCCATTTGAACTATTAGTGCTCTGTATGTTGGTTAAAGAGGACATATCATTCACATTTCCAGGTCAATATTTTTACTCTGGGGCTCTACTGGAATACCTTTGCATGATTTACAGTTAAAAACTCCTTATTTATCTTATACTGGCCCTTTATGCAGCCCCTCAGTTCAGCCTCTGTCTGAAACAGGCCGTTTTAGCTCCTGTCTCTTTAAGGCCCCCCTCCTGATGAGCCCACTCTGTTCTGATTGGTCAGCTTATGTAAACAAACTATAGTAGCAGGATTTCACTCTCTTTTCTTCTTCTTTACTCGAAATATAAACTTACATGTTCAAGCCCAAATCAGATCTGAAATGTGCAAGTGGACAATGTGAACAACCTCAGCAATAAAGGTTACAGAATGGACATCCTTTTGTGGGCATGTGCAAACAATCTGATGTCAGTTCAACGGGGAAGTAGAGCTAACTTTCCAAACAAAGTGTTCAGAGTAGGCTGAAGCCCTGGCTTATGACTTGATGTACCTTGGGTAAACACATGTTTCTATTATTTTTGATTCATTAGCATGTTCAATTAAATGCTGGGAAATACATATTTCATCTAGCAAGCTCTCTGGCTGCTGTCAAAAGGCATTCTGGGAAAGTGAATCACAGCTGTCATCTTAAAATAACCGGTCCTACCATGGCGCTGACCACACGGCTCACATAGATGGGGTTACAGCGAGCAGAGACGTCATCAGCCGGGTCTTTGAAGTGTTTTGGGTTGACGTCCAGCATCTTGAGACAAATGTCCACCATTTCCTCCTCAAACTGAGTAGAAAGACACAAGTTACAACTACTGATTGGCCAGCATACCACCCAAAATTCATATGCCTGTTTTCTGATTTGCCATTGATATGGTTACGTTTAGTCACAAAAACTACTTGTTCAGGAAATGATCATGGTCACGGTTAAAAGAAAACAATGTTGACTGTTGGTAGGTACAGTAAACAGGAAATGAATAGCTGTCTAATAACATGATGCTACTTCTGCCTTTGGTCCAGACAGACAGGAGTCATAATTTTTCTTGTGCCGAAGCAACACAGGATATCACTCTAATGCACACCTGTCCAAAGTCCCAGGCCACATGGTTGATGTCGTATGCTGTTCCTACAAAGATGACTCCCTGTTCGTTCATCACATATTCTTGTCTTTCCCTCTCATCAGGAAGGTACACCCAGTCATCTACAAGCAAAAACACCAGCACAGAAAACACACAGAAACTCCTCTTAAATGTTTCCCTCTATTCTCCCCATCTCTTTTAATTTCTTTATACTATTTATTTATATTAATTTGGATCAAAACCTTAAACTCATATATTGTGCATCCACAGTGGAGGCCAAAATGCAGAAGTTACATTTTTGTGCAATGGAAGTGCTTCAAAACAGTAATGGCTACCTACCTGGGCACCAGGGATTGAAGAGCACCACCAGGGTCCCCAGAGTGGTCCTTTCCTTCTCAGTCTCTGCAGACAGCGAGTACCTCCCCACAGGAGCGTCGGCTGGCGGGGTCACGGACAGGGTCACAGTGCCCCACTGCAGGTTGGCCCCCTCGTCAGTATCATACTTCCATATTGCCTTGACGTCACTAGTGTACATGGGGGAGGGGTTACCGAACACAGACCGTGTTCCACGTCTTTCAGATGGAGCAGGACCTGAGGTTGGGATGGGTGGGGTTAGAGGAGAGGTGGATGAATGAGATCATGTAGGTAGTTTAGAAAGGGAACTCATGTTTTTCTTTACATTCTTACGCATCTTCATTACCCAACAGTTTGCAGATATTTTGGCGCTTACATTATTTAGGGACATCAAAATGTTCTGCTCCCAATGTAATCACAATGACATTGTGTAGACACTTAATAAAAATGACATCTGGGTGCATTTTACAATCAAATCAGACATGATAGTGGAATAAAAAGATATTTTAAAAAATTAAAATCTTCATTAACTATGAGAATTTGTCATTGTTTGTACATACATTAAATTACTATATTCTACTATACTATATACTATACTAATTTTTAAAATGGCATGTTTTGCACCAAAAGCATCACTGTAACCACATTTTTGGGGTTAGGATACAAAGACCTTTATTGTCATCTCGTCACAGTTACATTTCTACTTTTCAGTTCAATGCTACATATGATGACATGAAATTGCGTTTCCCGGGGCTTTGGTGCTTTTTCCTTGTCATAACCTGGTGTCTTCATTACCCACAATGCAACTTGACTGCCAACAGTTCAGTCAGTTGGAGATTCAGGTGTGTCATGCTAGTAGCGGCTAATGTAGCATGGAGCTGCTAACCTCCAGCAGAGATGAGGAGCAGCTATAGAGCACTGGTAATCTCACTTCTTTCACATTTCTTTCACTTTCCAGCTTGTGGTCTTCAGCCCCAAGCGACACTGACTCAGGTGACATCACTTGAGGCAATTTATCACCTGGAAACGTACTTTGATGTGGAAAATCTGTGGAGTTCCCCTTTAATTACAGCCTTTAAAAGCTCTATTAAGACTATGTACTTTTATTTGAAAGACTGTGGATATAAATGGCTCAGGAGCACCATCATCTTGTTTGATGAAAAGCCAAATAAAAGTTAATTTTCTAATTCGCATTTGCGGCTAACTATGCCAATTCTTCCAATTTAATAAACATTATGACAGAACAGCAGCACAGACAAATCAACATTAAAATAGCTCGAAACCACTATAACAGTGTGAAGTGTGACAGTTTAGTAATCTACCCGTCTCCACAGTGAGGACCAGTGTGTTGTACGCCTGGAATGGTTGCGTCATTTCCAGGGTCAGGAGGAAGGGCTGGCCCCGCCTCACAATCAGCTGCTTTGTTGATATTTCAATGGTGCGATGGGCATCATTATTAGACTGGCAGTGGAAGTCCACATTCTTGATCACTGCAACAGAAAACGACAATGACAGTTACAGAGAGACAGTTGAAATAAGCCTTCAAAGTATTTGTCTAGTCTGTCATATATGGCAGGTTTGCAAGGGAGTAAAAGGCGTCTCAAATGACACATTTGGAACAAATAAGTACTCCTGCTTTCCATAATATCAGTGATATAACAAAAAAAGTTGGGAATGCTGTGTAAATTGCTGTATTTTAAATGCACTAACCTTAAAATCATGTTTTACCAACAGAGGTGATAGTTAATGTTAGATAATGTGTTTTTCCATTTTTACTGCCTTATCTTTGATTGATGTTTTTCAATGTGTTTCCTATCTTTTAGGGAGAATATTTATTAAATTTAAGAACAATAAAGATTAAATATTCTCTTTTTTAATCTGAAAAACATGCAGGGATATGGTAGGATCTGTAAGTCTTGGGTGGAAATTACCTCATTGCAGGGTTGTAAAATTCCTTTAGATAAAGCTGTAGTAGTACCAATATTCAATTTTACAACCCTTATCAGAACTAATCTAAATGCCTGTCTGTCTACATAATTGGTAATCATCTCTGATAAGATGGATAAGAGTGAAGAATTTATTTCAAAACAAAGTACAAAATAGCTGATCCTACTTAATGTTTGTAGAACTTTTAATCTAAACTTAAAAAGGAAAAAAGTCGTAAGAAAGGCTTGTTTTACACGCTTTTTATCACTAATAAAAATATTAAGTGTTTTGTGCAATAATTATGTAATTATACATATTTATTACATGTTTTATTTTATTACTACTACTAATAGCAGTGATGATATTGACCATTCTCTGCAAAGTACTAAAGATGTGCCACCCTGAAAATTAAATGAACCGCTCTTTATTTTTTAGTTTTGTAAATTAAAGCAGGAGAGAAAATGAACTGTAGGGAAACACATTAGTAAATGGAATAAAAAGTCAAATTTTTAAAAATATTTTTAAATGGAATTCCAAATCAATAATTAATCAATGATTAGTAGGTTTTCTACATGTATTACTCATTGATTATGATCTAATTATTTTGTTGGCACACTTCAGCCTCCATACTTTCAAAAGAGATAAAAGATAATGAGTAAATAACAGTCGAAACATTCATGTTTAAACTCTCAACTCATAGTAGTTTTGATCAATTATAATAAACAATAATATTACATATTACATACACTGCACTTAATTAATTAATACTCACTCTTTGCCATCCTGTCCTTTCTGTGGCTTTGAGAAGCGGCGGTCTGCACTCAGTTCAGCAGTGTGTGTGAGTGTGCAACCGGGCAGCGTGCAGCATTTATATACACAAAGATATGGCATCTTTACGCCCTTATTAGGATAAAATTCCAGTTAAAACAGGTTATTTGCATGTAAAACAATGAGGGACTCATTCTAGACTGTAATCTAATTGAGTATCAGTTAAGCAAAGAGGCTGTATGATTTGTCAGGAGGGGCTTTTTTTGTTTTGTTTTGTTTTTTTAATTAGAAAGTGACAGTTTTCTGTTAAGTTTGAATGTCCTTTTCATTGCGTCTATTCAAAATGAAAACTTAGATACAAATCAAAGTCATGAAATAAACAAGATTTTGTCGCATGATTTTTTTTTTGGCAGCAAGCGCCATGAAACTCATGGATCACTGACAAGTACGCACAGTATTTACTGTTGAACCCACAGCGAAGCCAAAGCAAAGAGCTGAAAGGATATTAATTTTAACCTGTTTTTTGTGTAGTCACAAACCAAAATACCTTATTAAAATGATTTAAAACACACCAAAGAGTCAGACAGTTGCATTGGGTGAAATGTTTCCTCATAACGTTGAACTTAGTCAGTGTTCTGAAACAAATCCACAATGGCATTTTTCTCTCTTCATGGGATTTGTTGATGATATTAAATATATAATCTATATATATAATATATATAAAATAAATGTAAACAAAGTTAATTATAGGACACTTACATGTATTCAAAGCCCCAAACTGCAACTGCCGTGCACAGAGCAAGTTTAAACTGTGTTAAATCCATTATCAAAAATGGATGTAGAGAATTTTGTTGCTGTAAAAAAAGTTTGAAAACAGGCTCACAAAACTCCCTTAGAAAAAAGAATAACTTTTATTACAATGCAAGTGACAATACAGAGTCTATAAAATCAGAATTATTGCCCTGTTAGTTTGCCACAAGTGTCAACACCCTGAATGCATGGTGACCTTTCACTTTCCTGCCTCTTCAGATGTGACCCTACCTATCCAGATACCGTTCTCAGTAAGTCACTAAGTAAATGATATGAGTAATTCCAAGTTCATCAGATGAAATGAGACAAGAATCAGACCAGATGTGATCAGACGACCTCGGTTGTCGCCATAAGGAGGAGGCACATAGATCAGCTGAGATAAGGAGGAATGTCATATCTGCCTCTTCATCTGCACGCATTAAAATGGTAGCATCACTAGCCAGGACAGTAGAGATGTCCTCCAACGTGACAGACGAGGATGTGAAATATCTCTGCATCTCGAAAGCAGTTAGTAAAGTTATTATTTCTACTGGCAGCAATGTTTTTAATGTATTCATTATTTTCAGTCTGCATTTATTAATATTCTATTTGTAAATTAATTATTTAATAACACGTTATGATGCAAATGTCTTGGAGGAATAATTTGGCTAGTAACTCATGTCAAAGCACCGGTACACTTTCTACTCAACTCTTTTATCCTCACAGAAACACTCTTCTCTCCCCGACTATAAAATGATCCATGATGCAAGTTAAAATATGAAAAATGAAAAGAAAATCTTCCTGCTGAATGATGAAAGTTGTTTTATGCTTCCTTTATTAATCAGACCTATAAAGTAAACACAAATAAAACAATTTTAACTAGATTGGGATTCAGAAAAATCTAAACTCGGGAGGTGATATTACACCTGAGTTGGTTGTGTTATTTGTCACGGTATAAAACTGAGGTGATGTAGTATCTAGAGCTGCGACGATTAGCCAATAATCGATTAGTTGTCAACTATTAAATTAATAGATATTTTTGATAATCTATTAATCATTTGAAGTCATTTTTAAAAAAGAGATGTCCAAATTCTCTGATTCCAGCTTCTCAAATGTAAGTCACTAAGTAAATGATATGAGTAATTCCAAGTTCATCAGATGAAATGAGACAAGAATCAGACCAGATGTGATCAGACGACCTCGGTTGTCGCCATAAAGAGGAGGCACATAGATCAGCTGAGATAAGGAGGAATGTCATATCTGCCTCTTCATCTGCACGCATTAAAATGGTAGCATTACTAGCCAGGACAGTAGAGATGTCCTCCAACGTGACAGACGAGGATGTGAAATATCTCTGCATCTCGAAAGCAGTTAGTAAAGTTATTATTTCTACTGGCAGCAATGTTTTTAATGTATTCATTATTTTCAGTCTGCATTTATTAATATTCTATTTGTAAATTAATTATTTAATAACACATTATGATGCAAATGTCTTGGAATGTAGGAATAATTTGGCTAGTAACTCATGTCAAAGCACCGGTACACTTTCTACTCAACTCTTTTATCCTCACAGAAACACTCTTCTCTCCCCGACTATAAAATGATCCATGATGCAAGTTAAAATATGAAAAATGAAAAGAAAATCTTCCTGCTGAATGATGAAAGTTGTTTTATGCTTCCTTTATTAATCAGACCTATAAAGTAAACACAAATAAAACAATTTTAACTAGTTTGGGATTCAGAAAAATCTAAACTCGGGAGGTGATATTACACCTGAGTTGGTTGTGTTATTTGTCACGGTATAAAACTGAGGTGATGTAGTATCTAGAGCTGCGACGATTAGCCAATAATCGATTAGTTGTCAACTATTAAATTAATAGATATTTTAGACATTTTTAAAAAAAAAGAGATGTCCAAATTCTCTGATTCCAGCTTCTCAAATGTGACTATTTTCTGGTTTCTTTAGTCCTCTGTGACAGTAAACTGAATATTTTCAGGCTGTGGACAAAACAAGACATTTGAAGACGTCATTGTGGGCTTTGGGAAACAGTGATCGACATGTTTCACCATTTTCTGACAATTTTAAGCCAAACGACTAATCAATTAATCGAGAAAATAATCGACAGATTAATTGAAAATGAAAATAATCATTAGTTGCAGCTCTAGTAATATCAGATCAGCTGCAGCGTCCAATCACTGCAGATTTCCAATAAAGGGTGTGTCAGTGATAAAAACCTCCATAAGATCATGAGAAGCACTATTTAATCTGATGTGTGCTCGCTGTAAAACCAGACATCTTCAAAGGGAACTCCACACCTGAAGAACATTAACGTCCAGGATGTGACGGCAGATTTGCACTGCAGCTAAAATTGTCAGACATTGGAATTAAACAACAAACAAAACAAAAAGAAAAACTGATATCCTGACTTGGTGAGATTCCTTTAACGTCACAGGAACAGTTCACACAGCTGAGTCCTTACTGGGGGGAAAGTGAAGCTTCATAGTGTGTTTTGTTAGCTGACACGGTTTACTGCTGCTCACTTTTATCCATTTGTCACTGACAGATCTCTGACCAAAGCCGCATGTCCGACTGGGAGGCAGACCCAGATGGATTCAGCTACACAGACACTTGTAGCTGAATCTTCCTAAGCTCATGTGTCCATCATGAGGCCTATTACACATTTTCTGTATTGCTGTAATGCTGCTGTCCCAGAGTTGTTCCGGTTGAGCAGATCTGAAGTAACTTGATTGGAATAAAAACAAATGTGAGTGTCAGTTTTAGCACCTTTACACCGAGTTCTCCATGTTGTCGTCCTTTCTATAGCGCCGTAAAATAGATAACACCTTTAAGGACCACAGAAATGGCTGAGGAGCAGGAGTTAGGGGCCAGCATGGCACACGCCACATATGGAGCGAATGGTGGAAGCAGCTGATTGGTCAGTTGGTCAGCTCGGGGGAGGGGTGTCACTCTCCAGAGTGTCAGAGATCATCATGCAGAGCTGACAGAAAGATGGACGCTCCTCTGGTCTCTGGAGAGAGAAACACAGCCATATATTCACATTATTTCTGACTAGAGCTGCAACTAACAAATATTTTCATTATTGATTAATCTGTTGATTATTTTCTCGATTAATCGGTTAGTTGTTTGGTCTATAAAATGTCAGAAAATGGTGAAAAATGTTGACCAAGATGACGTCCTCAAATGTCTTGTTTTGTCCACAACCCAAATATATATTCAGTTTACTGTGATAGAGACTAAATAAACCAGGAAATATTCACATTTTAGAAGCTGGAATCAGAGAATTTAGACTCAAAACAATGAATTATCAAAATAGTTGGCGAACAAGTGAAATAATACTGAAACAGATGATTTCTCACAACTCTCACCTCGTGCCAACAGCGCTGCATGATGTCATAGATGGCAGGTGTGGCCATTTTGGGCCTGTAGAGGCGGTGACCCTTGGTTACCAAGGTAACGACCTCATGGTTGTGACTCTGTTCAAACGGCATACGGCCCTCAGTGAAGGCTTCCCACATCAACACACCTCGACGCAAAAAAACGATTTCATTGTTAAAGCGCTTAGTTCATCGTTAATATGTGGTAACATAAATAAAAAGAGTCGAGGTCTTTTTTTATGGTTATATAATCTGGTGATTTATTGACGTTAAAGTGTGCTCACCAAAGGACCAGACGTCAGACTTGCTGCTGTACTTGCAGAAGTTAAAGACTTCAGGAGGCGACCACTTCACAGGGAACTTAGCACCTGATGAACTGGTGTACTGGTCATCCAACACGTATCTGCATAAAACACATCAGCATTTAAGTTTTAAAGGAAAAGACGACAGATAAACGTGCAGTGTAAATGTCTTTATCCTAATTTCCGGGAAATATTCTGAGTAATTTAACAGCTAATTTTTAGGACATTTTACAGAGACGGAGGTGCAATTTGGTACAAATGATGTGTTAAGTTGGTTTAATAAAGTAGACTTTTGACAATTCTTTAACTGACAGAAAATACTTTTTCAGTGTGTAGTTTTGTGTTTCCAACTACATATTAGCATGTTAGTTTGCTTTAAAAACTATAGCAAGCACATTTCCTGTATACTACCAAATTACATAACACTTTCAAAGAAATGCCCCCAGAATTAACACAGCAGCTAGTTTTAGGAAATCATTGAAAAAAACCTGATGCTAATGCTAATGCTAATACTAGGTTTAGCATGCAAAACTACACACTGAAAACTGAGTACTTTCTGTCAGTTAAAGAATTGTCAAAAGTCTAATTTATTAAGAAATTGTGAAAAAGAACATCTACATATGAACCAAAATAGCCTATAATGAATTGGTTCCTATCAACTAAACCAACTTTTTTCAATTTTTTATTATAATTTGTACGAAATGTCCTAAAAAATGTTAAATACCTGCAAATTACTCAAAAAAACTCCCAGGAAATTAGTATAAAATTAGGGGACCTGTAAAATAAAGTGTTACTGAAATCAGACTTATACCTGGCCATGCCGAAGTCAGACACCTTCACCACCAGAGCGTCATTCACCAGACAGTTTCTGGCAGCCTGCAGAAGGGACGGAGGGAGGGAAGAGACAGATACAGCAAGAAATGAAAATTAGTGTCAAATTAAAGGACCCGTAAAATAAAGCCTTTCCAAACATTTTTATATCTTACAGGAAGAAAAGAGGGAGATTTTGATATAAAAAGATTATTTTTTTTTACATCTTTGGCATGTAAGATCAATTAATAATTAACACAGGGGCACAAGGTTAGATTTTAGAAAATATATTTTCCGACTTCTGGGATAAAAACATTCTAGTGGTGAAAAACCGACTAAAGAAACTGAACGTGCACTTGGATCAACAAAGTGACCTGCAGTTACCAGATCTCTGTGGATGAAGCCGTTGCTCTCCAGGTGCTCCATGCCCTCGCTGACATCCAGGCAGATACTCAGCAGGGACCCCAGGGTGAAGCTGCCCCGCCGCTGCCTGAGGACGTTCAGCAGGCAGCCGTGCTCCATGAACTCTGTGACGATGTAAATGGGCCGCTGCTGGCTGCACACGCCATACAGCTGCACCAGTTTAGGATGAGACAGTTTCCTGGAGAAAAAAAAAAAAAAAAAAGAACGATTTGAGGCCAATTCTCTTATTTTTTTTTTTTTTTTTTTTTAAATTGTAAAACATTTGTAACCACCAGTTTTATGAGAAAGTTTAGTATAGGAAACTTGAAAGTGTAAGCTCATCATCTCTGATGCGTTTGTAATTCTGATGTGCATGTTTTTATACATGTACAGATGTTCTGATGTTAATATCATTGCTGATGCTTCATATTATATTTGTTTTATGGTGTTAAAGATAGTACGATGTCACCTAGGCACCTGCACTCCTTCATTAATCACATCACATCAAGAACCACAGTGGAAATAAGTCTTAGACTTTATTAATGATTATTTTCTCGATCACTTGATTGGTCTATAAAGTGTCAGAGAATGGTGACAAATGTCGATCACTGTTTCCCATCACCAAAGATGCAAACTCAAGTGTGTTGTTTTGTCCTGACCAACAGTCCACAACCCAAAGATATTCAGTTTACTGTCACATTCACATTTAAGAAGCTGGAATTAAAAAAATGACTCAAAACGTTTAATCGATTATTAAAATAGTTGGCGATTATTTGAGTGATCGTTGCAGCTCTGGACTTTGTGTTATCTTTGACACTTTGTAGATATGTGTGACGTCTCTTGCATTGTGTAAAATCAACTAAACTACAACCTTTTGGAACAACTTTACTGATTTTAATTGATCTGTTGTTGCTGAAGCATTTGGACTGACAGGCTCTGTAGTGAGAGCATGAATGAGCCTGAATTTTACAAATAATTTAATTATTGCAGGGTACAGCCTGCTGTTTTATGAGCTCATCTCATTTTGAATCTCTGTTCTGATCACAAAAAAATGGGACTTCATCATTTGCATCTATCGCAGGCTGCTGGTGCAGTTCCCAATGCTCACCAGTAGATGTCAGCAGAGGTCAACAATGACTTCTTTTCTGCTGTATTTGCATCTTCTGGATAGAATTTGACACATAGGGTCATTGTCTTTTAATGCAAAGGTTAATCTCCTCTTTTCATCTTTCATCTCTTACACCATAAACTTGTTGTTTTTTCAAAGTTCTCTGCTCCTTCTCCTTCCTTACATCATGACTTTAGCCTCCTCGATGAAGTCCTCCTCGTACATGGCTCCCTCCCTGATGGCCTTGATGGCAACTTTGTGCTGAGCCCTCCACTTGCCGAGCCTTACCAGACCGAACTGACCGCTGCCCAGCTCCTTCATAAAGGTCAGCTCGCTGGGGTTAATCTCCCACTTCTCTGCAGGGAGGGACGGAAACAGAGAGGAGGAAGGTAAGAGGAAAATAGAGATTGTGAGCTTTGTTCATGGATTGTTTAATGTAAAAAAAAAAAAAAAAAAAAAAATAGACTCACCGTAGCTGAAGCCAGCTGTTGACGGAGCAGACTTGTCCTGTTTTCCTACAGGATACCTCAACCTGGCTACAAGACCTGAGACAGACAGACAGATCAAAAGATCAGACCGAAGTAAAGATTTGAGGCTTTATCTCGTAAGTATTTCATGATTACGAGATAAGTGTTACACAATATTCTGTGACCTGATGAGGAATTTCCTGCAAACATTTTTATGACACTTTATTGCACGCTTTAGTTTGAGAGTTGTTACCAAATGGTTCCATAGTTTTTAGAGAGTGTTACAAATTTTAATATCTTGGAGGATACATGAAGCATCTCGTACCAGCTGCTCCTGTATGAACAGAGTGACATCGAGCAGATCAGTGTGTTTACCACCTGAACAATCCAAAAGACTTTAGATGCACAATGTTAACATACTAATTGTAATGCTTATGGTATATTATCACTCTTAGTGTTAAATATTGATGTATATGAATAATGAAACATAGCAGGACGTAAATATTCTTATTTTATTTTTATGCTGAAAATGTGTCACCCCATACGTGTTGTATTTATATGGTACTTTGTGCCTTTTCCCCCAACAAAGTCTTATTGTACTTGTATTAGATGGTGGACAAATAGTGGCCTGCAGGCCAAACCCAGTCCTCCAGCAAATATATTTGGCCCCCTGATGAAAGCATTGGTTTTGAATTTCATAGATTATGTCAAACAGAAAACAAATCACAAATCTACTGTAGAGTGTCTAAAGCTTCTTTCACACATAGTTCCCGGTAAATTACTATGATAACCTTTCAGGCACTGCTGGTGATTTTCACTATTCACACATGCAGCTACATTCAGGAACATTTCCGTCTTGCCCTTTTTCACATATGCCGTGGCAATGCTGGGAATAGATGGGGCAAGGAACAGTCCAGCAGATGGTGGTAATGCAACACTTATAGATGCCAACAGCTCTGTTCCCTTATTTCTGAATTGCGAAAGCATTGGCAAGGCAACTGTAAACAAGTCACAGATTCAAATAACGTCATCAGCGGAGTCTTGTGATTTGTTCGCTCACTCTATGTGAAAGTGTCTTTTGTCAGACAGACGTTACCTTTTCCGTGTTTTTCCCTGCAATGTTACTGCTTTCATTCACAACACAACCGTACTGGCATTTTCCCTGAAATGTTACAGGGTCTTGAGGTGGGAAATTAGCGGTATAGATTTCCCTGAATATTGATCCCTGCTCCCATTCACACATGACCCCATGCAGGAAATGTTCCTGAACATTTCAGGGATTGACTGCATGTGTGAAAGGGGCTTTAATGCCTAATAAACCTACCAGAAATTGCATTTTATATGAATTCTAATGCCGGTTTAATTCCACAAATTTAGCCTGTTGGACCAGAACAGTTTTGTTCTTTACAAACACAAATAGGTGGCAGTTGAACAAAAATGCCTTTTTTTGAGGCAACAACAACAGAACTTTCAATCAACCATAAATGAAGCTGGCCACACAGTAAATTATGTCTCTCTTTTTTAGCCAAATGAGTATTAAAATAAGCTGTTAGCGCTCACTTACTAATGTGAAAATGACCCTCAGATACAATCCTAAACACTGTTATCAATCAAATGTATTGTTAAATGAATTAAAAGAAATAAACGGCTGGCTGGTATGGTTGTATGTGTGTGATCGTTACCTGCTGCGTTGTGTTTGTGGTACTCGATCAGGTCGGGGATAGAGTTGAACAAATGTTTCTCCGCCAGGTAAAACTGTTTGGACGAGCCTTGAGTCTCCTTGATGTGATAATGTTTTATAGCTGCGCCTCCCTCCCTGCAAACATTTAAACAACATCCACAAGTGTCTTATACAGATTAATCAGGTAAAGACGTGTAGTTTTCTGTCTTTCATTTTGTTTCTAGCAGACTGTGTGTGTGCTACCTGCAGACACACACATATAGTGTCATTACCCTCCGACAGACTTGGCGTAAAGAGACACCGTGTAGGCTCCTGGAGTGCTGGAGTCTCTGACGATGAAGGATCCTTCTTTGTCCTGCAGGAGGCAACAGAAACAGATAATCTAGATGGAAATCTTTGGGAGCATTTTTGCCTTCATTGGACTGTTGATATGATGGAAGCAGACAGGAAAAGGAGGGCAGAGAGAGTTGGGTATGACGGTGGTTTTCTTGACATGAATGTCCCGCTACCAGACAACAGACAAAAAGAGGACACGAGGAAGAACAGGAAGAGGGAAGGACACACTGAAGGAAAGGTGGAAGATGGAAGAAGGATGTAGGAAGGGAAGGAAGAAAGGAGTGGAGGGGGAGGGTTTTTGTTTCTCACCTCCTTCCTCAGGAGCTCCTCCGCCTTGTTTCTGTTGACTTGTTTACTGTACCAGCTGCGACACACAAACAAATGTGCCATGACAATGATATCTTTATTTATATCTCTATATATTTTTGGGGCAAACTTTTTTACTTGACAGCCAATCAAATGGTTGGCTTTGGATTTCCAAAGATCGTATCTGTTTATTTTCAGCCATGCTGTCATGATGTTGGACTGTTGGTCCAGACTGAAATATCTCAACAACTATTGGATGGATTGATATGAAATTTGGTTCACACATTGTTTTCTCCAAACTTTAATGATATGATATAAGCAGAATATTACATGGCCCAAGGTAATTATGTCTTGATAATGTGCTTTAATGGTGCATATTCCTACATACCGATAATCAGAGAGAGGAATAAGCTTAAAAAAATACTTGGATGAGCTATAAGAGCTACACAAATGTTGGATTTATGTTTAGCTTTAATGGAAGTATTTCATGTTTTGCTTTTATGAGAGAAAAGGCTTTAAGGACTAATAACCTTATGTCCTGTATTCAGGCCAATACAGTAAACATACCATACTAACACAAACCATTTGCCGAGCCAGTGAACCTTGCATTTTCGTTTCCTGCCTTGCCCAATTCCAAAAGCACTGTAACTTCACTGTGACCGCTCACTGCTGCTCATCCACAGTGAAATGATTAACAAACTCACACAAACTGCACCAGGTTTCCAGATTTCTTCTCCGTTACATAGTTACTTGGGATGTAGCCTTCCTCACTGTGAAACACACACAGAAAAAGGTTAGGAGCTGGACATTTAACCATTTTTTAAAATCAAATTACCATCATTGTGAATCTCTTATTAGCCTACATGTACTCTCATAAAGAGTTGGTCATGTGATGGTTAAAAATACTTGTCATTGTCGTACTATATTGATTAATTTTGTGTTTACTGTGAACAACAGACTTTAGCTAACATTAAACATCTTTATTTGCCTTTTTCTGGCACTTCTAGGTTATTAAGCACCAAGTCGGATATATGAGAGCTTTCAGAGAAATCTGAATTTCTCAGATTTTGACTTGAAGAATATTTCAGGGTTTTGTCGAGGAACAGCAACTCTTTTAAGTCATCATCATTTGTGCAGTACAAAAGAAAATGGGACTCACTTCCACATCACACAACTCACACAGTCTGTTTTACTCCAGGATATATTTTTGAATCAACCCAATTCAGTGACCAGAGGAAGAATACCAGCTCTCAACTGTGCAACCAAAGATCTTTGGCTTCTAATATGCACATATGACCTTAATTTTGGCTTTGACAAAATGTTTTCAAACCATTTTTATTCAAATTTCAGTAAAAGCTTATTTTTAATGGAGTTAACATTACAGCACAGATTATTCCTGTAGATACACAGCAGATCCACCTCTTCGAAAATTGAGTGAGGCTGTTTTGCCTGTGGAGAACTGTATGATTTGCTCCACATAAATACTTTATTTATTTTGATTAGACGGTTCCACAGTCGGATCATTTCACATTTTCATTGTACAGACGCTGGTACCCAGCCCATGTCTCCCTGAATTACTGGAGTCGGAGCAAATCTATTATAAATTCTCTTATGAAGACGTATTTTATATTATTACAACTATGTTTTACTTTATTGTCATTCATTATTTTTTTTATACTGCAGCCTCCACTTCTGGATACCTTCATAAACAATTATATTTGCTTACAACTACCTTACTGTGTGTTATAAACCATAAACTGATTAAATACTGCTTATAAATTCTAAATGGGGGGACTTTTCAAAAAGCGTTACCTACGTTTCAAATCAAATCTAAACTCTACGCTGTAACTAACTTCGTTATGGCGTAACTCCCAACATAGCTGCATCTGAACCTTCACATTCATGTAGCTACAATAATATGTAATTACAATAATATTAATTTCATACAAGGAGAAATATTATTATTGTACCCGATCTATCTACTAGCTCATTTCCATCTGCAGGTCGACACTAATACAACTAATGCAATTACCTGTAACACAAATACATAAACTATAATTAATCCAGACAAGATACTTGTCACATTTATCTCGATAACTATAAATATAACTATCAGCAACTCACCCGTACTTGTTGCGAGCCTTGTACCAGTTAACGTCACATCTCTCCAGGATGACGTACTCGCAGCCTTTGACCAGACTCAGGTCGTGCGGTTCTGTGCCCGGGAAGTCATACAGCGCCACCACCATGTCCTCCTTGTCTTCATCTTCATCATCGTCTTCATCTTCGTCTTCATCATCCTCAGGGGCAGGGGGGAGGGGAGGAGGGGGCCGTCGCTGCCGGACGAGGAACAGGAGGAGGAGGAGGAGGAGGAATGACCAAATGTTTGTAGATTTTAGCTTTGGTTGATATGTTACCCATAAGTGTGCGTGTGCGTGTGCGTGTGCGTGTGCGTGTGCGTGTGCGTGTGTTTAGCAGTTACCCTCCCATCTTTACGCACCTCTCCAGGAATCGGGGGTAAAGGTTTTCTGGAAACTAGAAAAGAGGAACAGAAACAAACAGCAACCCAAGCAGAAAGTTTTAATCTTTTCATTTTTGTTTTCATTACCATCTCTACCATCGGATCACAGTGACCCCTCACCTTTGACCTCTTGCTTGTAATCTTGGTGATGAAGAAGTCAGCGAACAGCTGGCAGTTAATATTACTAAAGTGATTTCCTGTTTTTCTGTTTCAGATTCGACACAGTAATAAATATCCTTGTTAAAGGAGCAATACGTAACATTTTAAACACCAACGTATCATAAGAGAAAGGATCATGTTTTACCAAATTTACTACAAATCAGGCATCTTTATATTACTGCTAACTAGAGGTGGAAGTAACCAAGTACATGCACTCAAATACTTTACTGCACGTACATCTTTGAGGTACGTTACTTGTGTCTTTCCATTTCTGTCTTTCCTTCACTTCATTTCAGTGATCTCTACATTTATCTGATGGCTGGAGTTACTGGTTACTTTGCATATAAATGGTTAAAATTCAAATAATAAGACAAGTGTATTGAGGTGCTGTAGCTTTATCTGTCCAAAAAATATAAACAAGGCTTCAGCACTACCTGGACCACTAAAATACAGTTTAAACATTAATGCTTTAATGGCACAAAATGCACCCAAATTATTCAAAATATTTTAAAACAAGCATTAAAAGTACTTAAAGTGCTTATGACACTTACACCATGTCTACACAGCACAGCTCTGTCTGTTTGTTCACACGGGACACGTTCAGGTAAAGTATTGTATGTAGGTCACCCGGATTTGACAACACTCAGCCCAACATACAACCACTGTAGTTAAAGCAGTCACTGTTGCGTAAAACTGAAGTTAGAAAATAGACTTGAAGCATGAAACTACACTTTCACACTTAGCACAAGGTAAATATGAGCCGTTACACAGCTGTAAAGATAAATCAGGCAGCTGATTTATGTGTTGCTCTCTCAAGCGTCACCAACATCACTGCAGTGAGTAAAACTGAAGATATTTACGCTCAGTGGTGGAAAAAGTATTCAGATCCTTTTCCATTACAAGTAAAAGTCCTGCCTGAAAAATCTTACTTCAGTAAAAGTACATAAGTATTATGAGCTTGATGTAGTTAAAGTATTGCAGTAAAAGTACATAAGTATTATGAGCTTGATGTAGTTAAAGTATTGCAGTAAAAGTACATAAGTATTATGAGCTTGATGTAGTTAAAGTATTGCAGTAAAAGTACATAAGTATTATGAGCTTGATGTAGTTAAAGTATTGCAGTAAAAGTACATAAGTATTATGAGCTTGATGTAGTTAAAGTATTGCAGTAAAAGTAGTGGTTTGGTCCCTCTGACTGATATATTATTATATATGACATCATTAGATTATTAATACTGAAGCATCAGTGTGTAAGCAGCATGTTACTGTTGTAGCTGCTGGAGGTGGAGCTAGTTTCAACTACTTTATATACAGTTAGCTAGTTTAGTCCAGTGGTTCCCAACCTAGGGGTGGGGCCCCTCCAAAGGGTCAGCAGATAAATCTGAGGGGTCGTGAGATGATTAATGGGAGAGGAAAGAAGAAAAAACAAAGTTCTGATACATAAATCTGCTTTCAGTTTTTGTTGGTCCCCTTAGTGGTCCATGGTCTGTCAGAATGTGATGGAAACATGAGGATTTAATGGAGATTTCAGTCAAATAGCTTTTTTTCCCAAATGTTCAGTTGTTGTTGGAGCAGCTGATAACAGAAAAGATGTCTAGTCTGATAAAACTGGAGTAAATGTTGTTAAAAAGGTTAAGTTTAGTAGATTATAACCTTTAATTTAATGGAATATTTTGACTGTATGTTCAACATACAACCAGTTCTACAGGATCATCTATATATATACATCTTGGCGTGTGAGACGGACGACTGAAAAACAAGGTTGAAACGCCTCCTGTGTAGAGACACCATCATCTGAACTTATCCATAGACTTTATCTATCTGTGAACCAAAACCAGGAGCTAAAAGAGGAAGAGATAGAACTGCAGAGGCTATTAATTCTCTGTGGGTTTGTCACTATATAATAAACTTTCACAGTATGTCACAATTATGCAGTATTAGTAGTGTGTTATTGCTTCCACTACTGCTTTAAATAGTTGTAACACTGGTAGAATAAGAGGCAGCTGAGTGCTTAGTGTGGTGTGTTTGAGTGTCTCGGTATGTCTTACTATCTCCAAACAGGTTATACTCCTCACAGCCCGGAGCTTGTTTATCCACCTGACGACAGCAGAGCCACGACCCCTCCTGCCAGAACTGGGAGTGGAACTTCGCCATGATCACCTGGTTGTCTTTGATCTCTGCACACACACACACACACAAACACACACACACACACACACAGAAAGGTGATTGACATGTCATGAAGGGGTTACTCAAGCTTCCACTGAAGAGACGAAAACATCAGATTTGTGTGGAGCGATGAGGAGACTGTTTTCCACATGGTTTTCCATCGTTTGAGCTTTGGAGGTGGATGGGCCAGAAGGATGATTTGCGAAACTCTCACGAGATTTGTACATTAACCCAAACCACTGACGAGAGTTCATCCTTCCCGCCCATCCAATCGAGCATTTAAACTTTGACTGCCGCTCTTTTAATGTCATCTCTTCTTCTGCAATGATTTAATGGCACCAACTGGAGATTTAGCGCCACCAACTGTTTATGTATAGTACAGCATTACTTCACTTTTTCATTTTCACTGGTGGCCCCTGATTGGTTGACACCGCACACCAAATATAACTGGATCTGGGGCGGGCAAGAAATGTTGCCAGATTGGGCGATTGCTGCTTCCTTATTAGATAACGTTTACCCCCTGAAGCCAGGCGAAACGTATGGATCGTTGTAGTACTGTGGTGATAATTGTAAAGTGAAAGCTAAGTGGCCACCGAAAGATACCTTTTAAACTTTTAGAAACTGCTAGCCTAGCTGCTAGACACCAGCAGCTGGGTCCCTGCTACATTGTACGCCGCGTGTTCCTGGCCAAAATATACAGAGCTACCAAGGGCTCTAGTGGAAAAGTCACACCTCACCACTGCAAACTGTTGCTTATTTTCATGTAAAGCAGTTATGGAGCAGTTTAGAGTTGTGTTTCTGTCCACCTGGTGAATCTAAGTCCAATATTCACTCTCTTTTAGCTGTTTTTGCTCTCTACCAACTCCTGAGAGAAATATCTGGCTCTTTAGCTGCTAAATGCTCCACTATGTTCACCAGCTAGTCTACAGCTAACTGTGTCTGTTTGCTGTTTGGTGCGGCTTTCAAGTGGCTTTGTAGATCTTTTTCTCTGAAAACAGCTGCCTGCTGCGGCTGAAAACGCTATGGGAGCGCTGAGAGTGGACCGAAACAGTAAAGTTGCAGCCAGACCACTAAACCTCTGTAAAGCCGAGGGGAGCTGCAGAGTCTCTGATAATTCTCTGTAGGTTCATCACTACGAACCACGACCAACACATTACACACTGCTCAGACATTATCTATATCTATAATCTATAATCTAGTATCTATAATAACCGCTTTAAGATTGATTTTGCACGATTTTGCACGACTTTTACATTGTTGTTCCAACCTGATCTCACCTCCTATCTGACCACCTTATCTCATCACGCAGCAGCAGCAGTGGAAACAGTGGGGGCTGCTGGAAAGTTGACCTACAGTAGGTGTGAAAACCTGTCTCAGATGTGTGAAAACCACTTTGCAACAGTTCAAGGTGTAAACTGTATGTGTGATCTGTTGCTGAACTACACTGCTGTGTGTTCTGCTGTTATAGAATAAAATAAAAAACAAAATAGAATAGAGACTGACCTTCTTTGAGGCTCTGGACCCAGAGACTTCTGCTGTCGTGACTCGGAGCGAACACATAGAGAGTGTTGGTATCATACACCACCTACACACACACACACACACACACACACACACACACACAGATGTTAAATTTCCTGCTGAATTGAAAATGTGATTATTTATAACATTATAGCCCAACTTGGTTTTTGACGTCGAAACTAATATCATGTTGGGGAATGTAAAAAATCTGATAATGATATTTCGTCTGGAAAAACATAAACAAATAACAATTAGTCCACTGACATAAAATCAATCTACAACAGCTATTTCGGTAATCAATTAATTCATTCTTCAAGCATTTGATGGTTCCACCTTCTCAAATGTGATAATTTCCTGCTTTTACTTTATTTTGCACAGTTAGTCTGACAAAACAAGATATTTGGTGTCGTCACTTTGGGCTCCAGGAAACTGATGAAAAATGTTGTGTTTATTGTTTTCTGATGTTTTTTAGACTGAACAATTATTCGAAAATCTAATCTGCAGATTAATCGATAAGAAAAATAAACATTTGATGATGTCAAAAGATGTCGATTTATTGTTGTTTTCTGATGTTTTATAGACCAAACAACAAATGGACTAATCAAGAAAATAATCTTCAGATTAATCGAAATGATTGTTAGTTGCAGCCCTATAAACAAACAATCTTCATACAGATCCCTTAGATTTTGTTTGCATTGTGGGTAATGTAGGCACTGGGTTTTGATATCTCTGGTTCTGATGCAACAATTTGTTTCAAACTGTGACAAATAGGAGTGTGGTGCTAAACCAGCGGAGTACTCTTGCATATGTATGTGTGTGTTTGTGTTTGTGTGTGTGTGGATACCTGGAAGGGGTATTTGTTCTGGCAGGGGATGATCCCTCCTCCGTTCTTGACGATCTCCACACATCTAATGCGGCTCAGCTCGATCGAGCCTCTCTTGAACTTCTTCTGTTGATGGAAACAACATGTCAACAACATGAAAGTATTCAACTTTCTTTCTTCTTTTTGCTATTTTTATAAATATATCAACTGTAAACTTCCACATGGAGACATTTGACTTTTATTGAGTTTTTTTTGTTTTTCTTCTTTCCTCTCCCATTAATCATCTCACGACCCCTCAGATTTATCTGCTGACCCTTTGGAGGGGCCCCACCCCTAGGTTGGGAACCACTGGACTAAACTAGCTAACTGTATATAAAGTAGTTGAAACTAGCTCCACCTCCAGCAGCTACAACAGTAACATGCTGCTTACACACTGATGCTTCAGTATTAATAATCTAATGATGTCATATATAATAATATATCAGGCAGAGGGACCAAACCACTACTTTTACTGCAATACTTTAACTACATCAAGCTCATAATACTTATGTACTTTTACTGCAATACTTTAACTACATTAAGCTCATAATACTTATGTACTTTTACTGCAATACTTTAACTACATCAAGCTCATAATACAGATGTACTTTTACTGCAATACTTTAACTACATCAAGCTCATAATACTTATGTACTTTTACTGCAATACTTTAACTACATCAAGCTCATAATACTTATGTACTTTTACTGCAATACTTTAACTACATCAAGCTCATAATACAGATGTACTTTTACTGCAATACTTTAACTACATCAAGCTGATAATACTTATGTACTTTTACTGCAATACTTTAACTACATCAAGCTCATAATACTTATGTACTTTTACTGCAATACTTTAACTACATCAAGCTCATAATACTTATGTACTTTTACTGCAATACTTTAACTACATCAAGCTCATAATACTTATGTACTTTTACTGCAATACTTTAACTACATCAAGCTCATAATACTTATGTACTTTTACTGCAATACTTTAACTACATCGAGCTCATAATACTTATGTACTTTTACTGCAATACTTTAACTACATCAAGCTCATAATACTTATGTACTTTTACTGCAATACTTTAACTACATCAAGCTCATAATACTTATGTACTTTTACTACAATACTTTAACTACATCAAGCTCATAATACTTATGTACTTTTACTACAATACTTTAACTACATCAAACTCATAATACTTATGTACTTTTACTACAATACTTTAACTACATCAAACTCATAATACTTATGTACTTTTACTGCAATACTTTAACTACATCGAGCTCATAATACTTATGTACTTTTACTACAATACTTTAACTACATCAAGCTCATAATACTTATGTACTTTTACTACAATACTTTAACTACATCAAGCTCATAATACTTATGTACTTTTACTACAATACTTTAACTACATCAAACTCATAATACTTATGTACTTTTACTACAATACTTTAACTACATCAAACTCATAATACTTATACTTAAGTAGGACTTTTACTTGTAATGGAATATTTTACATTGCTGTATTGGTACTTTTACTTAAGTAAGTGTATCTGAATACTTCTTCCACCACTGCTTATTTTACAAAGTGTAAATCATTCAGAAATAATAATAATAAACTCACAAAAACAGTTAATTCCTGATCTGAAATGTAAATAAATCCAGTATAAGTAATAAAAATGACCTCAGCTTTTCCATCGTAGTAGGTCAGCGTGCTCTTGGTCAGGACAAACAGTCTCTCCTTGTAATTCAGTGGCGACGTCCTCTTCTTCTGTTGCGAACGCTTTATCAGCGTCTCCTCCAATAGCTGCTCGGCACTCATCCTGGCCACGCCCACACCCTCAACCCATTGGTGGATGTTGTCATCAGAATGTTGCGGGCTGGAGCTGAGCTGAGAGTGAATATTGGACACAAATGGTGCTACATTATGGGGGCCCAAAAGTGACAAATGCTTTTAAATTTTGCCAAATTTTTTTTTTTTTGTATTTCCACGTTTATTTATTTCTACATGTATTTATTTCCATATTACATATATGCTAGATGTGTAAATAAGCAAATTTTTGCTAAAAAGTTCAAAGCAAGACTTGATCAATTCATTCAATTGTTCACGCACATCCATTTCAGCTGTTTTTATAAAATACAGATACAGTCTAATATATCAAACACCTTTCTTGTTATAACGGGTATTTTTTCATATTATAACACGAAAATGTACATGTTTTAACACAAATAAGCATCTTGTCATAGTGAGAAAAAAACTCTGAAAAAAACTCTTTGTACTACTCTGATACTTATTATGAGAAGGTGTTTTTTGTTATATTGAGAAACCGAGCAAACATTTTTTGGTCATGGTGGCAGCATTACGGGCTGTAGGAAAATGAAACACAATGTGACAGTAAACACATATTGTCTCCTGATGTGAACGATGTAGCTTCTTATCTCGACCAATCAGGAAGAACAGCGTCCTCTCCCTGTTTTGTGAAGTAAAACATTTCAACAGGTTTTCCTCCAACTTTCCTTCCAAATCTGACGAAACTGCTAAACTTTAAACGGCTTTTAATGAGTAACAGTTTGCGTGATGATTATCTCAAAATGATTATTGATCTTAAAAGTGGCTGTGGTTTTTAAAAATTTTTTTTTTTTTAGCTGAAATCAGTCCCATAGAGGAGCTTGTTTATTGAGACTAATTAAATTCCTAGAATCAGAGTTCATCAGTGTGGTCACAGACAGGAAGTCCTTCCCACACAGGAGCTTACTAATTAAAACTACAACACAAACTGAAACTGTCCTATGAATTTGCTCGCCGGTAGTGAAGGAGCATATCTGTCAACATTAGGCTTTGAAAATAAGGGTGTTTTTACGGGACCCCACCTGACCATAATATTTACATAATGAAAAGGGTTTCCTCACTCGGCTCCAGAGATCTAATCTCCAGCTGCCTGTACTGCTGTGATCTAACTGACGGCTGTTCTTTGTGGCTTCCTGGGCGCGCTAATGTTTAACACACCTAGCATGCACACACCTTGCAAAATGCACAGCTGTTTCCTAATATCTTTTGTCAGGAATGGGAAAATAGTCTCCCAAGTATTTAGATATTTACATTATTATTATTAATTTTTTGTTTTTTTGTTGTTTTTTGCTGGTGTCTCACTATTTCATTAAGGTACAGTTACTGAGGTCAACAACCTTTTAACAGCTTGAGAAAACATGTTAATAGAGTTGTTGTGTGGTGTTAGTAACTGTATTAAAAGATCTGTAAGTCCTTTTATAGCAGGCTTCAATCTTGTGCTGTGACTTTTGTTAGTGGGGATGCCCTTTAATTTACATTTGGATTTGCATTTGGACATTTTGCAGATTGTGCCTTCAAAGATATTTATCAGGACAGTAACTCATTTTAGATACAGCTGTAAGTTCCTTACCGGTTTTCCTGCTTTGAATGTGTTCATGTCTCTCCATCACCTGACGCCTGGGCTGCTTCTATGTTTCTCTTCCCTCCTTAAACTTTTTCTTAAAATCTTGAATCAGTTTTGTCTTCTTTACTTTCAACAGCATTACATCTTGCTACTCTTCCTCACTTCTGCCTCCTCTTCTGAAAATGTAAAAATTCTTCCTTTAAAAATCTGAGTGAGCGTGAAGCGGAACTTTAACTTGTATCCAAACTATGAAGCTACATTAACATTACTGTCATGTAAAGCAGCAACACCAGATAAACTGGAGTCTTTCTAGCTACTTACTTCATTGTCTTTGGTCAAACAGATTCTTATTTGACGACGCACATGTCAGTTAATGTCATATATGATCCTCTGAAGTACGATTCATTCGTCTGACTCATGAAAGCGGCTCCAGTCTGCCTGCAAGCTTCAGCGCGGGGAGGTTCGTTTGTTTTAAACACCCGCGTAGCAGGAGCAGGCGGTGGTTTGTTGGTTCAGCAGCTGTCTCTGTGTCTCACACTGGCATACAACGTGCAACGGAAAACAAAACGAGCGTTACTAGAAGCCACAACAGAAAGTGCGGTAGGAAGCCGGTCTGAGCAGTTTAAAGTGATTGAAAGTCTGCGTAAAGCTCAGGTTGGACTGTGTAAACATGCTATAAAAAAAAGGGAAATACGGGAGATTTCTGGGGAAAATTACGAAACAGTAGCACGAGAAAAACGGCAGAGACATTCAGAAAGTTGTGCTTTGTTTTGTCTGTTCCCCCCTTTTCTTTCCCTTTCCTCCTCTTTTGGTTTTCTGGACTGTGGGTAGTAAAAAACTTGACTGGGTAAGGGACTGTTTTTAAAAAAAAATTATTTAACAAAACAGCTTGAAGGTATCGGTGTAAATAAATAACGTTAGAATAATTTCCTGATTTAGATAAGAAATATCTGATCAAAGATTAAGCCTAACACTATGACAACGATTAAATCTTAAAAGTTATCAATATCATATCGATGCAGTTTAAGATGCATATCTGCATGTTTGTAAACACTGGTAAATTTATTACCTACATTTTTGCAAAAATCACCCATCCTAAAACATATATACATTCACCTGCAACAAAAAGTCTTCCTACCTTAATATGCCTGTATTGTGTATGGTCCAAAAAATAGAAAAAACACCGATTTATTCACACTTTTAACTTGTCCACCGTGTTTCCGACAGCACGTGAACGCAGCAGAAGGAAGCGGAGCGTCACGCCGCTCTCTGTACACCTGCTCTCAGGTGGTTTGTGTCATTTCGGGCTAATTATCAGCTTCTTTAAGACTTCCCAGATCAGACATAAACACAGGATTCCTATGTTTATTAAGTACATTATCAGGCTGAAAAGCGACTCTATGATACTATAATGTACTTTTTTTGCATTTCTATCTCATGTTTCATCACTGCAAGATACTTTCCTGTCATATTACATCAACTACTTCTAGTTTTTCTGCATTTTGATATAATATTCTGATTTTAAAAGTAGTTTATTACAGTTGACCTGCAGGAGTCTGTCATTTCGTTTGGCGGTTTTGACAACTGACACCCGCAGGCTTTGCGCAACAGCAGTTTGTATAAAAACTTTATCAAATAATTCAAGAGCTCCTCTTACCTTCGCTCTCCATTTTCCAGATTTAGTTAATTAGTGTGCGTTTGTCTTCCATGTCGCTGTGTGTCGGAGGAGCTGGATTCAGGAAATGAAGAGACGGAGGCGGACACTCAATCGACACGCACACACTTAAACTTCCTCGTACACTGCTCTGCCTGTGTGTGTGTGTGTGTGTGTGTGTGTGTGAGAGAGAGAGAGAGAGAGAGAGAGAGGTCAGTGGTGTATGACATCATTTGACTAGTCAAATCAGTCAGATAGCAGAGTGGAAAAATATTGAGTATCTGTTACTGAATCACCAATCTGTTTCATGTGTGTTTGTGCTCTGCAGTTCTGTCCTCCTGAGGACCACTTTGACTTTTACACCTTGAGCCTTTTTTTTTTTTCAAAAGTGGGGATTTTTAAATTGTGGACAACTTTTTTGGAAAGTGAGAATAGTTTCCTAAATTAAGGATGATTTTGGAAATTGAGCACATTTTTTTTTAAAAGTGAGGACTTTTAATGTCCATTTAATTGTGGACATTTCTGTTAAGTGAGGACATTTTTAAAAAAAATTTTTTTGGGGGGGGGACTTCTTGACAACATTTTTGAAAAGCAAGAACATTTTGGAAAGAGGGCACTGTAAATTAAGATATTTTTGAAAAGTGTGAACTTTTCTGTAAAGTGAGTAGTTTTCTAAATTAAGGAGGGTTTTGGAAATTGACTTTTCTAAAGTAAAAAGTACAGACAGTTTCGGCTTTTTGACAATTTGGAAAGAGGACATTGTTAGTTAAGACATTTTTGAAAAGTGAGAACATTTTTACCAAGTGGGAAGTCACTTTTTTGAGGGTTAATATTTGGTTTAGGGTTAAGTTTAGAATTAGGTTTAGGTTAGAGTTAGGGGTCCTCACAAATATAGAAAGACCAACGTGTGTGTGTGTGTGTGTGGTCTGAGTTTGCAGCATTTAAAGTTCTTCAGTGAGTTTATATGAAACCTTTGAGTTTAATTATAAACAGCTGACCTGTGATGAACACCTGTTCCTCATAATCAGTCCACTGACTTTATTGACAACCACTTACTCCTTTCATGCCAGACAGCCGCTGGTTTCAGTTCTTTTCTAAGAAAGTCAACTTGCAGAGACTTGAAACTTGCTGCGGGTACACAGTTCATCAAAGTCAACATTTATGTCACCACTATTTTTATTATTAGAAGCAGCAGCAGCAGCACTAGTGATGGTAAAACTAGAAGTAGAAGCAAACATGAGCAGCTGAGAGAAAGGACTGTTTTGAACTCTTGTGGTGTGTTCAAAGAAGCTCTGATGCTCCAACACCTGAGATTTGGTAGTTGGTTACTAAACAGTTAAGTCTGACTCTTAATGCAAGAAACAACCAAACATGTTGTATTTTTCACATTGTTTATGTTTGTTTATTGTTTGACCAAATCACAAAGTAATGTACGTAAGTGTGGAGGTGACCTTTTGACCCGTGCCTATTAATTTATCAACTTATATATCACAATACAAAAATCAAATAACATTAAGTCTAAACAATATTCCATTTACAATAAAATGTTGTAAATGCATAAGTGAAATTGTCGGCACGGTGGTGCAGGTGGTGGTGAGGCACAGTCGCATCACAGAAGGAGGGTTCTGTGTTTGAACCCACCGGCTGGCTGGGACCTTTCTGTGTGGAGTTTGCATGTTCTCCCCGTGTCTGTGTGGGTTCTCTCCGGGTGCTCTGACTTCCTCCCACAGACCAAAAACATGCAGGTTAGGTTAACTGGTGACTCTAAATTGCCCGCAGGTGTGAATGGTTACTGTATACTATATGTTAGCCCTGTGATTGACAGGTGACCTGTCCAGGGTGAACTCCGCCTCTCGCACTTTATCAGCTGAGATTGGCTCCAGCTACCCTGCGACACTCTGGAGGATAAGCGCTAAAGAAAACTGATGGCTGGATAAATAAAATTAACCTTGCTGTGATGTCTTGATGTTGAACATTATGAATATATAATCTATTTGTTTCCTTGTCTTTTATGATTTTGCATGTGCTCTAACCTCCTGATGTCAAATATATTTTCATTAATAATAATAATAACAACGATAAGAATAACAGGGTTTGAATGCAGAGGAAATGCTTCATTACAGGGAGCAGTAATACAGTGCTATGAGGATGTGAACTATACTGTAAAAACACAACTACAGAAAAAAGAAGTGATCTTGTCACAATGGTATCCCTGCAAATCATGGAGAAAGTGGCTGCTTCCAGTTTCGAACAAGTTAGGATGATAGAAATGACCATATAAACACATAGGACACTGTAACTGTAGCATGTAAACATTTTCCACTCTGACCAAATATCATGTGATATTATTATGGTCTGTACAGTATGGCATGAAATCATAATGTGCAGATACAGCTGTAACTTTGGTCTGCAGAAAAATTTTAAGTAGTGTAATTTATTACACTTTTATCAACGTTTTTGTTTTATTCTACAGTATTTGTTTTATTCTACAATATCCACTCTCTTGCTGAGAGTTAGATGAGAAGATTAGCTTAGCATAAAAACAAACAGCCAGCCTGGCACTGCCCAAAGATTTAAAATCCTCCTACAAGCACCTCTAAAGCTCATTAATTAACACTTTATTTGTTTGTTAAATGGCAGATTTCGTTAGTGTAGGATAGAGTCAAGCTAGCTGCTTCCTCCTGTTTCTAGTCTTCATGCTAAGCTAACCTGCATCAGTGTTTTATTGATTCACATTCATACAGGTGAATGTTAATCTCATCTACAACTTATTTGCATATTAACTTCATTCGCTGGACACTGAGTCGTTGTTTGTCTTCAGGTTTGAAAACTGGTGGAAAACACTGTGAAAGGATCGCTGTTAGCACACAAATGCATCATGATACCATAGACACCATAAATACAAGTCTTTGGGTGGATCACATCTATGCCGAATTCACACAAAAATTTTGATGATTCAGAAAAGGTCAGAGGTCACATTCTAGAAAGTGCCACTGTTTGCATGTGAGCAACAAAGCACTAAACTGGCAGATTTTTATATAGAGTTTTGTTTGACGTCGTCTCTCGCTTTTGTACAAAGAACCTGTTAAATGTAAAAGATTCTGGAGAGTAAGCTCAAGTTGCAGTGCATGCTGGGAAGTCAGAGAGCAAATCAAACTACAAATTGTTCCACTTTATTTCTTAAAACAAGCGACAAACTTTTTTTAGAATATTTTTATTGAGCAAATTTCACACGGAGCACAGTGAAGGGATATCAACATAGATTTTTCTTTTGAACCCACTGATCAATAGGTCTATTCATTTAAAAAAAATAAAATGAAAATAATAAATGAATAAATAACAATTAGAAAAGAAAAAAATAAAACTATCTCAACAACTATGACATGGATTGCCATGAAATTTGGTTTCTCTCAGGATAAATTGTAATAACGTTGGTGATCCCCTGACTTTCCATCTAGCACCATCATCTGGTCAAAGGTTCAATCTGACTTTAGTTAATTTAAAAAAGACTTTGGTTTATAACCGAATACTTAAAAAAACTATTCCTAACAGCCTCAGCTGCACTTTGTGTTGAGTACTACTTGCATATGAACACACTTAAGTAAGATAGTAAACATTATACCTGCTAAGCATTAGCACGTTAGCATTGTTATTGTGAGCTTAGTAGCATTTAGCTCGAACAAACAACAACAACAAAATGACCATCACGTTAAGCTGACATTCGGTTTAATGTTTTGCAGTTAATGTAAGCTCAAAGTTTTCTTCAGTTTCTTTCTATAATGTAATAAAAATGCCCTGCATGGGTCCTCAGATGCAACTTAAACATGTTTAAGCTGATTTTTTGCATTCTGAGTTTTACAGTGCGTGCTTTCAGCGTGTGTGTTCTTCCTGGAGTTATTCACAGAGACGGATGCTTTGTGGTTTCATTCACGTCATTCTTTCACTTCCTCTCCATCTTTGTCTTTGTATCTCTCCCACTCTCTCTCTATATATACACAGACATGTTAATTATTTGTCTTCAACTCAGGTGTCAGAAATTTTATCGATGTGGTCAAATCAGACAACATCAGCAGCGATAAAAACATCTCTTCTTCTTTCTCTGCATGTCTTTCTCTCTTTTCTTTGTCTTCTCTTCTTCTTCTCTTGTAGTCTTCATCTTCTCTACTTCCTCCACCCACCTGCCTCTCTCTCACTCTCTCTCTCTTTCTCTTTATCTTTCTACATCTTTTGTCACTCAAGGTTTCCCACCTGTGGCGTTGTATCAGCCCAGTCGGCGCAACTGATTGCAGAGAAAACGGCGTTGACCTCAAAAACTCGAGCTGAGGCAGAAAAGCTGGAGCTGAAGAGGAGATAGAAGAAGAAGAAGAGGAGGAGGAGGAAGAAGGAGAAGAAGTGACAGTCGACCATGATTCACTCAAGTAAGTACTTGTGTACACACAGACACATCTGCAGATACTTCACAATAGACTCTAACGACATCTTACAGTAGGGATTAACAGACACACACAGCGTTATGAGATGAAATTAAACTTTCTTGACATTCAGATGCAGCAGAAAACTAAAACTAAACATCCCTAAATGGAGTTCAACAAATCTAAACAACCGACACTTTCAGCACAACATCAGGTTGAGTAGAAAGTAAGAAAACAGATCAATTTCAGCACTGTCGCGGTTTGAAAAGTAAGAATAAACTGCTATGAATTTACTGAGTTAAAGTAAAACATGTACAGTTTGGAAATGTGACAAAATAAGCAGAGTGAGATCTATTAAAATGTCAACATATGTGCTGTAAGTCAGGAGAGAAAGATATAAAATGTGAAGTAAACGGTGGTTAAAGGAGTGTGAATGAAAGCTATAAACATCTTTTACAAAACTCTTTTTGAATGATTTTTTTAATTCTCAGAATCTGAACTCTGCAACCAAATCTGGAGCTAAAATCTCCTTCGTTTAGTGTTTTCCTCTAAAACGGTGAATATCAGAGCAAATTAGACCAGTTAGAGATTTAAAAGCGGCGGTTTGGTTTGAGATGTCTCAGCACTCAGAGTCATCTGTGGCTCTTTCTGCTCTTTTAATGTTAATGTTCTGATGTTAGAGACGTGCAGCGAGGTGGAAATGGAGATTGAAAGCAGCAGAAAAGCAGACACACCTGTCTGCAGAGTAGCACCTCTGATCTGCATTGACACATTTTTTTAGATAAAGTGAGGTTTCAGTTCTGTTTCTCTCACTGGCACAAGGCGGGCACTGAGCTCAGCTCCACAGGTCTGTAACGGCACACAGAAGTGTTTTTCTGATGTGATCAGCAGGACGACATCATGTATGTATGTGTGTGTGTGTGTGTGTGTGTCTTCCAAAACCGTTACAAATCAGAGGTCTGGTTTGGTTTAGGGAAAGATGATTATTTGGGTTTAAAGGACGGTTCACAATTTTTCAAGTGTGTCTTAAACCAACAGTCAGGAGCCCAAATGAAGAGTGAAACCTGTTTTTCTTGCTGTAATCATTCCTCCTGTTCATACTGACCATTAGAAGATCCCTTCATAATGCACTTACAATGGAAGTGATGGGGGACAAAATCCACAGTCCTCCTTCTGTGCAAACATGGATTTCAAAGTTTTATAAGTTAAAAGCTAATATGAAGCTTCAGCCATCTCAGTTAGTCAAATAAAGTGTAAATCTTTGGTACAAATTTGCCTATTTTTGTTAATATTCCTCCAATGCACCTCAACAGGGAAACACAAAGAGGGAATTCTGCACTAAAAAGAAAGAAGTAACTTTGGAAGATATCCACGACTGGTGCTTCATATTATCTTCGGATAAACTTTTTGATAACTTTTTTTCACAAAATGAGGCCTGTAGATTTTGTCCCCCATCACTCATAAGTGCATTATGAAGGGATCTTCTAATTTTAAGACCGTCTTGAAAAATTGTGAACCCGTCCTTTAAATAAGTATTTTGTTATGGTTAGGGGGCAACTGAGGTTGTGGTGTAAAGAAACCAGTTTTGTGTTAAAGTCCGATGTTCTGTTGTTGCTCTATAATAACGTCACCTGATTTCCTACTTTGCTCTTGTCACAGTTACTATGGCTGCTAGAGGAGGCTCCTTTCTTGGCAGGACAGTCTTGCTCAGTTTGTCTGAAGTGGCTTTTTAAACCAGTTTAACGTCACCGGGATCAAATAAAAACAATGCAGTTTGTTTCAGTATGAACCTACAGCAGTGCTTCTGTCTTCTTGCTATCGTCAGTGGTTGTTTCTGGGGTTATGACAAAGTCAGCAAGAGTTGTCTGGTGAATGTGCACCAACAACTAGCCATAACCACAGTGTCATATCATAAAATATTATTTTTTAACAGCCAGCGATTTATAAAGGTTTTGTCCTGCTGAGTTCATGGACCAACCATGTCTTTTAATGTTTATTTTGGAGGATTTGTTGTATAATAAAGGCATAAAATGGCCAAATAATATTTAAAAAACATTTTTAGAGATAGGCTGTGATCCGGAGGTCAGGATATAGACTTCCTTGGATGGGGCTTAAATGATTACACATGAACATGAGAGTACACATGAATGGGATGAAATAATTGAATAATATGGCTCTTATAGGCTTTCCAAATGTTATTGGATTGAATTAATCAAATTCTGATGATAAAAAAGTAATTTTGGGGGGTTTGAGATGCAAAATCACCTCTTCTAGAGAAATAAATCTCATCCAAATTGTGCATCAAATTCAGGGTCGAGATCAGGGCAGTCCCGCCTCCAGATGGAGTGATAGAGTGTTAAGAGGCCTCAAAGGGGACGTATCCTGCACATTTCAAGCTCTATATTTATATTCTGGGCCTCTACTGGAATATCTTTGCATGATTTCCAGTTAAAAACTCCTTATTTATCTTATACTGGCCCTTTATGCAGCTCCTCAGTTCAGCCTCTGTCTGAAACAGGCTGTTTTAGCTCCTGTCTCTTTAAGGCCCCCCTCCCAGTGAGCCCGCTCTGTTCTGATTGGTCAGCTTCAGGAAGCTTCCCCCGGCTCCGGAGGCTACTAAACAAACTATAGTAGCAGGATTTTACTGCTTTTTCTCCTTCTTCTCGTTCACAACGTGAGAAACACATGAAACAACCTTAGCAACAAAGGATACATAACGGATGACCATTTGCGGGCATGTGCGAACAATCTGATGTCATCACGAGGAGTAGGTAGAGGAAACTTTTCAAACTAAGCTAAACTTTTACATATGTTCACCTCAAGTTTTGGAACTTTAACCATGTTTAACACCCGACGTCATATCAGTATAAAAATGACAGAAAATCACAAAAAGCTGAATTTGTCCCCTTTAAGTAGGTATTGATACAATATAGATACCACACCCTTATCTCTGTTGCTAACATGAAACTGTTTGTGAATGGGATGGGTGGATAAAGAATTGTATCATTGGACTGCATGGGCTTCTTTCAAAGATGATCGTGAAACGTGAACATTTTTCAGGATTTCCTGGAATGTGCATGGGTCTTTTTCTAATTATATATATCACACAAGTAATGGATGTTACTACTGCTCCAAAAAGAAGGGGTAATAGGTCTACCTCCAGTCAACAGAAGAATCTTGTTTAATAAAACAAACAAAAGTCAATATTTTTATGATCAGCAATTTATTAGCTAGTTGAGCTCTGACATTAATCTGACATTTTATATATACTATATAAAAAGTGCTTGTACAATAATAATGGCCAGTCGACTGAATGCTGTTAATCACAAACTTAAATAAGCCATCAAAGTCATACAAACAAATAACAACAGGAAGAAAAAAATATGTAGTTTGAGTCTAAATAACTTTGAGGGGGTCCAATAAAATTATCACACATAATAGCTGATCAATAACTTTTCTCTGGGGGGCAACATTTACTCCAAATGAATGCAATAAAAAACTATGAATTTCAATGTATCACCATGATTGATTAGCTGGTCAATTCTATTCTTGACAGAGATCTGCAAAGGGCTTCAGAGTACTATTATTGTTTTATAAATCGCCACAATGTAACCAAACCCTCCATGTAAATGAGGAGTTACTAATAGAGAGTTTAGGGCTTGACCACAAACTTGATGAGGTATTTAAATATAGACTGAAGTCAATCTGCCTTGATACTCTGCCCCACACCCACTTCAGGTGTGCGATGTAATTTATATTCGCCGGATCTGACTGGAGGAAGAGGACAAACAGTTGTTTTGCATATATTCAAAACCTAAATGCCAAAAATCTGTTTCTAATCTGACTTGGGAGCCTGTGGAGGAGGGAAGTTCTCGGTTGGCCTACAGAAACATCAGAGAAAGTGTGTTAATGGGATGTTGGTTCACCACAAACCACCAAAAGAGTTCATCACTCCTTATGGCACTCAAACACGGCATGCATGAGGATAACTAACAAATCAGCTGTCACATAATTATCGGTTTGCAGATATGTTCACCTGCACACACACAGAAGACACAGCAGGAAGACATGCTACCTTCTGTCTCTGCACATGCACACGCACACACACAGACACACACACACACACACACACACACACTCATACACACACACACACACACACACACACACACACACTCATACAATACAAACACTGAGAAAATGACCCACACACTTTCTGTTTAATCGCCCACAGAAACACTCACACGTACTTACAGAGAGAGAACGAGTGTGTCAGTTCTATAGAAAAGGAAACTATATTTCCGGACAAAGACCTCCTACTCAAAACCACAGAGAGAGAGAGTGGAAGACAAAGAGACAATCAGAGAGAGTTTAACTGAAACACGCATAGAAACAATCGGAAAATGTGAAAAAGATAAGAAAAAATTGTTGAGTTAATATAAACATTTTTGCGATTTTTTTCTATTAATTGTCAATAAAATGGCAAAATGTCCATTACAAGAGCTTCTGTAAATATTAAAGGGTCAGTTCACTCAAATTATAAAACTACTCTAGTGGCAGTCATTGATTACACAGATCAGTCTTTGTCTTTGTGGCCCATGAAATGCACAGAATGAAATAGAAGCATGAATACTAATGTTGTACTAAGCTGTTTTTTTTTTTTAAATATGTTTTTACCACTGTTTCCTCCTCCAGATCACTCCATCCACTCAGTCTTCTGCTGCTGCTGTGCTGTCCAGACCAGGTACAGTCAGTGTTTTACAGGCTCTGACGTCAATATAGGGAGCAATTCAGTTTTCTAAACATATATATTTTAAAGCAGCAATTAAATTATTTCACTTCATTTTCATGATAAAAAGATGTATATAACCAGTGCAAAAAGGTGACTCCAGTGGGATTTTATGGTTTCTTTGTTTGTATTTTCTTATATTTTGTGCTTCGGCTCCCTTTAATATTAATTCTGACAGTTTTTACCTGCTCGCAAAAGCAGTTCAGCAAAATGCGTCAGACTCTTTCAGTCCTATTCAAATCCAAACCGCTAAACAGAGACTTGTCATTCAGTCAAATAAGGCGATCCTTTACTGTGAATTATTGTATCATACAGAATGGTAATATCAGCCCACATGTATCAGCCTTTATAAGTAGATTAGAGTTCATCTGAATTCATTTACATCTGTTTCATCAGTTCACACAGACTAAGAGTCTACAGCTACAGTGGCTCTTTGAGGCTGTACTGCGGCTGTCAGCAAGCTTTTTTTTTTTAAATTTACATTTTACAAGTCACCTTGTTTTAATTTTGGTATTTTAGTTGTATCTTGGTGTGAGTCTTCCAATTCATATTTAACATATTGTTTGTGTATTTGTCAATCACTTATGAAGCACTTTGAATTGCATTTGAATTGTGAAAGGTGCTATATCAATAAAGTTTGATTGATTGATTAATTGAGTGATAGATAAATACAGTATTGGACAAGTTAAAACTTTGACCTGATGATGGAGTTGGATGAGTTAAGTTAGGTCAACAAAGTTATTACAATCTTCTGAGGAGACCATGAATGTGTGTACCAAATGTCCTGATAATCCATCCAAACGTTGTTGAGATATTTCACTCAAAACCATAAATGTCAACCTCATGGTGACGCTGGTATTTTTGTGATATATCATCTGGAGACCATAAACATCTGAACCAAATTTCATGGCAATCTATCCAAAAGTTGTTGAGACATTTCACTTGAAACCCCAAAGGGTGATGAACATGAGCTTCAAGCTAACTCTGGTACAATACATCAAATTGTAATATTTATGTTTAAAATTGTACATGGTCCAATAAATGTTGGACCAAGAATGTTTGTACAAAAATTGTACCAAGATACAGTAGAGATATTTCACTGGAGAAGTGAAATTTTTTGACGAACAGTGAATAGGGTTAATGGTAATCCATCCAATGGTTGTTGAGCCACACCGCTATCATGGCTGAAACACTCAAAGCAGACGTGATATTCACTTTGTTGGATTATCTATCTGCAGCAGTTTCACATCTTTGCAAGCTTTCAAAGTGTGCTGAAACAGAAACAGACCAATTGCTACCTAAAAGGAAGGACATTTAAATAAATATTTGTTGTATTTTGGGAAATGTCATTACTAACGTAAAGTTTAAGCTGTTGAAACGTGCAAAAACATTGATATGACCCTTTAAAAACTGAGATTTTCCAAACCACAGGTTCAAAAGTGAATCCAACTAAAAACTAAAATTTATGTAAAAGTTCCTCACGGCACATAGACAGATAGAGAGAAATTAATTGATTCATTAATTGGTTTCAGGGAGTTCAGCACCCACATGGAGCTGGAGGGAAGCACCTCCCTGTGTTTCCAGAGCAGACGACACCCAGGAAACGCCCGCCGGGTAAGACAGCGTGTGTTCATCATGAAAATAGAAAGTACATGAAGATGTGAGAGTTATTTGTTTTTATCTGTTAATTTTTTTTTCTCTGTCTCTCTCAGGTCGACAGGTCGAGGAGGAAGCTCCCCCTTCCCCCTCCGGAGGGTGAGGATGGTGAAGGCGAGGGGTTGGTAAGTGTCGTCGCCATGTACGACTTCACCGCCAAGGAGGACACTGACCTCACACTCAAACAGGTACTCACACCAACACACAATAGGGCTGAAACAATCAGTTGATTAATCTATTAGAAAGTAATGTGAAATGTGAAATTATGATGAGAATTTTCACTGTTCTCTGACATTTTGTAGTCTGTCTGTTAGACAAATTCTGATTAATTGAAAAATGTAATCAGTTAGTTGCAGCTCTAACACTCACACATACACACACTGTACAGATTCAGAGACACAAACGAAGCAGCAGATGTGTGGTGATGCAGTGTGTTAAATCCACAGGGAGAGGACTACATCATCCTCCACAAACAAGACCAGCTGTGGTGGAGGGCGCAGGACAAACACGGGTAGGTGGAATTAAACCGATTTAATACAGAAAGAAACAAATCTGTTGGAAGAGATTCACAACAAGCTGACATATTTTACTCCACCAAACACAGTTTAAACACATTTCACACTCGTCTTTGGCTGCACTACAAAAAGCCAGAAAGAACTAAGGGTGTCATTTCTTATTTTTTAAAATTCAGTTTTTGTGACTCCACTGTTAATGTTCTCCCCGCTGAAAGAATTCTCATCTGAGGCTTTATGAGCAGGCGAGGCAGGAGCTGGTCAATATTATCGCTGATCTATCTTTGATTTATAATCAGAATCATTTTGCGATGATGTGATCTTATCATATTACTGTAATATGTGCTGTGAGGCTGGTTTCATGACGTGGTACAGCGGAGCACAGCATCAGTTTTATTATTCTATAATATAAATATTATTCTAACACTGACATTGAAATTCATTTCGGTCTGTAACCAGTTACATGAACAATTATTCAAAAAAGGAAATGACTCCAAACAAAACATTACAGTAAAAGTCATAAATCACAGCATATACTGTGCATTTTGTACAGGCTAAAGGTGTCGGCTGAATCTTTTTACACTTACCCCTTTTACAGCTCACAACCTACTCAGAGTCAGAACCCAACATCAGAAAATAACACCAGAAAGTCACAATTGTTTTCTTTCTCCTGTGTTTCTATCAGGAATAAAGGCTTCATCCCCAGTAACTACGTGACAGAGAAAAACAGAATCGAGGCAAACTCGTGAGTCTTATATTACAGCTTGTTTGTTTTTTTTATTATTGTCTGGAAAAACTAAAAAGAACTTAACATTTTGCTTTCGGTGTCACAGAGGCAGGTACTACCACTCATATTCAGCTCTTTTATTATTATCTCTTTTTCTCACTGAGAAGCAAATCATTATAAAAATAATTGTTTCTCAATGATCAATTAAGTGCGTTTGCGTGTTTTGTTTTCCTTCCTGAAGGTGGTACTGCAAGAACATTACCAGAACAGAAGCTGAGCAGCTCCTGAGACAGGAGGTATCCACCTGTCTGTCTACCTGTCTCACTCTCTGTTTATGTATCTCTACATGCAGAAACAGTGACAAACGTCTCTTTATGTTTGTTAATAGAGTTAAAGTCTTTGTGTTTTTTGGGTCAAGTGATGTATTTCAGTTTGTTTTCCAGGACAAAGAAGGTGGTTTTGTGGTGCGGGAGTCCAGTCAGAAGGGCGTCTACACTGTGTCTGTTTACACTAAGACATTAAGGTATTCACACTGGCTGAGGTGCAAAATCAACATACACAGTAAATCGTTGCCTGTAAACTGATAAATGTTTCAACTTTCTGTTTGTTTTTGTGTGTGCAGTGCTAATGGGGAGATTAGGCATTACCAGATTAAAATAAGTGACACCGGACAATTCTTCCTGGCTGAAAAACACACCTTCAGCTCCATACCTGATGTCATACACTACCACGAGCACAACGCAGCAGGTACATACACTAACTGTTTTTCTGTGCGTGCTACGGTCGAGACAACAGTGCTACATATAATGCTTCATTAGATATGATATGTGTGTGTTGGCACGTGTCTGTGTGTAGGTCTAGTAACCAGGTTGCGGTATGCAGTCGGGCCAATGGGAAGGTGTGTACCCGCCACGTCAGGATTCAGCTCAGGTAAATACGGTACAGCTGCTCTGTGTCGTGACACAAGTGCAAACCAATTATGAAACATTCAGTTATTCACATTCACAGTTTATGCAATCATTTTTACAAACTTTTTGAGTTAAAATTTACTCCTCTTATTCTTAGTCTTTATTTTATCATATGTTATGTTACAATACTTCCAACTGTGTTTTAAATTGATTAATACTTTTTCCCAACTTTCAGGTATTCATTAGTTTCCATTAACTTCCATCAACTTGTAGCTTGCAGCTGTTATTTTTCTTAATTTTTGTCAAATTGTGTTATTATTATCACATGTTCAGTTATTACATGTTGCTTTATCTCTTATATCTATTATAAAACTTGGACACATTTGTAAGTGGTAACTGCCATCTGCCATAATGTGAACACTAAACGTGCTTTGATGCGTGCGAAGCAGCGACGGAGGCTAAGTAATTAGCAACCAGGAAACAATAAGCAGAACCAAATAGTTTGTTTCTCAGTTCTCATGGATACATTCAGAACTAATTGTTGATGCACAGCCCCGGTTTCAACTTCATTACTATTTGATATAAACTGAATCTGACAAAAATTATAAAACTTCAACACCTCAAGCTGCAAGTTTCAAGTCTGTATAAGTTGATTTTTATAGTCTACTGAAGTTAATGTAAAAGTTGGGAAAAAGCATTTACCAATTTAAAACACAGTTGGAAGTATTATATCATAATATGTGATGTGTAATAAATTAGGTAAAACAACCTCAACTGACCTGTAAGGAAAAAGCCTTTAACTTTAACTTTAACTGGAGACCTAGCGTATCTTTCTTTCTTTTATTTGTACTAAACTGTATCTCTGTTCCTCTTTTCTACTCATTCTCCTTCCTTTCTTCTTCCGTTCTCTTTCCCTCCCTCCAGAAAAGTGGGAGATCAACCCCAGTGAGCTGACCTTCATGAAGGAGCTGGGCAGCGGTCAGTTCGGTGTGGTGAAGCTCGGCAAGTGGAGGGCTCAGCACAGAGTGGCCATCAAGGCCATCAGGGAGGGAGCCATGTACGAGGAGGACTTCATCGAGGAGGCTAAAGTCATGATGTAAGGAAGGAGCAATAGAGGGAGGAGGGAAAAGTCAAAGAGAGGATGGAGGAACAGGGCGACATGTAGATGGAGAGAAAAGAGAAGAAGCTTGTTGTCACCACAAGGAAGTGAAACTGTATGTGTTTGTCGTCTGTCTCAGGAGACTGTGCCACCCTAAATTAGTGCAGCTATACGGCGTTTGCTTGCAGCAGCGCCCCCTGCTGATCGTGGCTGAGTTCATGGAGAACGGCTGCCTGCTGAACTTCCTGAGGCAGAGGGGCAGGGCTCTGAAGGATGCGTGGCTTCTGTCCATGTGTCAGGACGTCTGTGAGGGGATGGAGTACCTGGAGGCACATAGTTTCATCCACAGAGACCTGGTGAGTCACAGCATGTGTGTAGTGAAACTCCCATTAGAAGATTCATATCCAAAAGTTGATTTGCAGTTGACCGTGTTTATATTCAGCTGTTTTTTTACGTGAACATCAAGGTCCGTGCGGGTCATTTTCCAAGTTTTAGCCTATTAATTACAAATCATGACGTAAATGATGTAAGTTACCTTATTTAACAAACTGCTGCATGGAAACAAGATATATTGTGCTCTGTTTTACACAGTCAGGCTGTCTCCTCTTAGAATGTATTGCATCTGACCTGAAAGTAGACAACATGACACTGGTTAGTGAAAGTAAGCATAGTTTGTTGTTTAGGATCTAGTACCCAATAGAATCCTCGCACGTGTATAGACGGGTAGAGAATAACCTTATTTAGACATACAGTAAATCTTGTGGGTCTGGTGAAAGGTTAAATACGCCCCGTCAGGAAATAACCTTTAGAACTGAGTAGCATTACAGTGTTTCACTTGTTTCTGTGTAAGACATCCAGGTGTCCTGAAACCTTTGTCACTTACGAGTTAGCCAGAATCGTTCACAAATATTAACACCGGTCAACTGCAAATCAATTTATACTCCACTACATTTACTGTATATATGGACTTATAGTTGTGAAATGTGGTGGAGTCAAGTAAAGTACAAGTCCCTAAAATTTGTACTTAAGTACAGTGCTTGAGTAAATGTACTTAGTTACGTTTCACCACTGAAAGGCACTGACTGACTTTAAAGCAACAGTAGGTGGCAGCTCTCACACAAAATAATGGGCAAAAGGGTTTAGTTGCATATTTGTCATCCGTTTCTGGATATTTTTCTCTCATCCAGGCTGCCAGGAACTGTCTGGTTAACGAGCACAGTGTGGTGAAGGTCAGCGACTTTGGAATGACCAGGTATGGCGCCATTTTATTTCAAGTTTTAAGAAAACTAAACTAAGGTTTGCTGGAATTTATACATTCAAATTTGAAACTGTGTTGTGTTCCAGCTGAGTTTCTTTGTTTTTGCAGTAGAAGCAGTTTTCTGTTTTCTGATTGTGTGTTCGTGTTTGCAGGTACGTTCTAGACAACCAGTACACCAGTTCTAGCGGTGCTAAGTTCCCTGTGAAGTGGTCGCCTCCTGAAGTTCTCCACTACAGTAAATACAGCAGCAAGTCTGACGTCTGGTCCTTCGGTGAGGAACCACTATATGATCCACGCAGTCTTACCAGTATTAAAAGTAGCATAAATACTAGTACCAGCAATTCTTGTAGCAGTAGTACTAGCAGTTGGACTTTAGCAGTAGCAGAGCAGTAGTTGGGTAGCAATAATTGGATTTGACCCACACAGGTTTTTAATGATCATTACGATTGATTTTTTTAATCCGAAGCTGCTTTAGCCAAAACTGATATTCAGTATCTTTAAAACTGAAAGTTACAAGCATAAATGTACAAAAACGAACAACATAAAAAATACAAATACACTGATGAAGTACAACAGCTGAGAGGTCTTTCTTAAGTACTTAAATATTAAGTACTTAATAAACCTGAATCGATTTTAATGTATTCTTTCAATTTTAGCCAATTCTTTATAACTTTATCCCTATTTTATATATTATACATGTATTAGATTGTTGTTTGTTTAAAATGTAATTAATACAAGAGTTATTAAACATATTAAATGTACTTTTAAAAAAGTTGAATTTTCTTTAGAGATATAGATGTCTACAGATTTAGACAATAAATTGTCTCCATCTAGTGGTGACAGGTTGTAACTACAATAACACCAAATAATGCAGGAGATTCAGATTCAGAGGTGACACATAAAATCCAGCCCAACATAGAATATGGAGGGAAAAAAAGTACTAAGTAGTAAACATTTGGAAAATTTTAAATATATCTATCTTAAAAAGTGTGTATGATTTTCTATTTTAATGTATTTTTCCTGTTGTAGTTGTTCCTAATTATTCGAAAAAGGATTTTAAAAACTTTGTAGAGGTGAATCAGTCAGGTGTTTTGTTCAGGAAGGTAAGAATAACCATGTTGCTCCAAATAAAAGTGGATATTTTCCCAGCTAAAATGTGAAAATCTAATCTAAAAGTAGTAGTAACAGCAGCAGTAGTATTACTGTAAGTTTTTCCACCAGTTGTGAGATCTGTGTGTGTGTGTGTGTGTGTGTGTGTGTGTGTGCAGGTGTTGTGATGTGGGAGATCTACTCGGAGGGTCGGACTCCGTTTGAAAACCGATCCAACTTGGATGTGGTCAATGACATCACCAAGGGGATCCGGCTGTACCGACCACACCGTGCCTCGCAACTGCTCTACGCCATCATGTACCGCTGCTGGCACGAGGTACACACTCATCCACTCACTCACTCACTCATTCATTTAGTGGGTTTGTTTCACCATGACCAAAAAACATATTTGCTCAGTTTCTCGTTATAACGTAAAAACTTTCTTGTTTTAATACGATCCTTTTCACATTATAACAAGATATTTTTAATGTTATTATGACATATTTTCTTGTTTTTACTACATATCAAATTATTCAATTTTTCTTTACAAGAAACTTTTCCTATAATAACATATTTTATCTTCTTATATCGCAAAACATTCTTATTTCACAAAATGAACTAAAGCTGCAACGATCAGTTAATCAACAGAAAATTCATCGCCAACTATTTTGATAATCAATTGCAATTTAAATGTTATTTATATTGTCACACATCATGTTCCTGGTATACTGAGAGAAAATAAACAGCTTTTGAAAACCAGTGTATCACACCTTATTCACTTTTTTCTCTTTTTCCTCTCCTCCTCCTCAATCCCTTCTGTTCTTCTTCGGTGGTGGCGGTGAACTGTAGAGGCCTCAGGGTCGTCCATCTTTCTCGGAGCTACTGGAGGAAATCAGAAAACTGGCAGAAAACCCGGATTGACACGTACATAATGTTTTTTTTCAAACAATTTGTACTGTTATCATGAATGTACACAGACTGTAAATAATTATTTGTTCATTAAAAGCTTTTATAATAAAAGAGGCCTTTTTTGATACTCTTGTTTTTTTAAAAATGTCATATTAAAAATATTATGTGCTGGTCTTCATACTGTATGTGAAATTTTACTAATGGAATAACTTTCACCTGTAACTTTGTTTCTTTGCTTTGCATTTGAAGTTAGTTTAAGTTTACTTAAGTAAAAGTACCATTACTGCAATGAAAAGATACTCTACTGCAAGTAAAAGTCCTGCATAAAATTTTCTGAAGTAAAATTAGAGTAAAGTATTGGTATCAAAATGTACTTAATGTAGAAGTACTCATTATGCGAAATGGCCAGTGGTGGAAGAAGTACTGAGATCTTTTACTTAAGTAAAAGTAGCAATACCACAGTATGAAAATACTCCTTTACAAGTAAAAGTCCTGCATTCATAATTACTAAAGATTACTAAAGATTATGCTTAGATTCTGCGGCTGCCTTGTTGGCTTTGAGAGATCCTGCTCCTGGAGCTGCTTGAAATGAAATCTCTGACAAATTGGCTACTGAATCTCTGTTAAGGGAAACTATTGATCTGAAGGTTCAGTTGGGAAAATGTGAATGTTTTAACATTTGTAGCATCAGCGGCAAAAAGAGTGGACAGAAGAACGACGGGGTAGGCATTGTTTCTCTCTGCAGTCATCTGTTAGAAGTAAGAGGTGGATGATAAACTGGAAGAAGGGATGATGTTGTTGGCTGAGACTGGAGCATTCTGGTCCAGTCAGAATGCTCCAGTCAGGCAAACATCCAGACAGTCTGTGTCAGTGTGGAAACATGTTATGTTTTCATGTAATAAATACAGAAGTGAAAGGCAACAGTTAAAAAGAACTACGAGGCTTTTTATACACACTAAGATGAGACTTGCTTCACTGAGATTCATCACATGTTTTACATATAAAATATTGATCTGAAAAGTAATTATTAGCTGTGAAATAACTGTAGTGGAGTAGAAATAAAAAGTATTAGAAAATAGAAATATTCAAGCAGTGTTGGAAAGTAACTATGTACACTTACTCAAGTACTGTGCTTAAGTACAATTTTGAGGTACTTGTACTTTACTTGAGTATTTCCATGTGATGCTACTTTATACTTCCACTCCACTACATTTCAGAGGGAAATATTGTACTTTCTACTCCACTACATTTATTTGACAGCTTTAGTTACTTTTCAGATGAAGATTTGACACAATGGATAATATAACAAGCTTTTAAAATACAACACATTGTTAAAGATGAAACCAGTGGTTTCCAACCTTTTTGGCTTTTGACGTCTTACAAAAAGCAGTGTGTAGTCGGGGTCACATTTCAGATGTCTATGAGTTGTTAACAGCTCCACCAAATAGTGATTTTTCCCTCTAAACTTCTCACATGGTTTCATTTCAATAAATGTTCAAATGATCCAATATTTCAGCAAAAATCAAAGATTAGAGAAAAAGTCCAAAAAGTGAAAACAGATTTGTGTATCAGAACTTTGTTTTTTCTTCTTTCCTCTCCCATTAATCATCTCACGACCCCTCAGATTTATCTGCTGACCCTTTGGAGGGGCCCCACCCCTAGGTTGGGAACCACTGGACTAAACTAGCTAACTGTATTATGTACATGTATGTATACTTATATATGTATACTTATGTACTTTTACTGTAGTAGGATTTTTCATGCAGGACTTTTACTTGTAATGGAGTATTTTACTGTATTGGTACTTTTACTGCAGTAAAGGATCTGAATACATACATAAGTAAACTGCTTGAATAAAAGTAGGAGCCCGTGGCGGGGGGCGTTACCATGGCAACGTGTCGGGTGACACACAGAGTCAAGTTAACGTCTCCGGTGACCGCGAGACGGCACGCACATACTGTTACTCCAGTGTTTACGTCGATAACGGAAGATAAAGGAGTTTCCCTGTAAGGTCAGTGTGTTATAATCTAACAGTGTTTGAACTGTACAGCGGACTTTAACTAACATGTTGTTTATGTTCTGTATCTCTGTAATGTTTCTACTATAAAGTTCTGTTAAAATTCACCACATTAAAAAGTAGTTTATGGTGACTGAAGGCTGCGTTATGTTTAACTGCTCCGTGCAGATATTCTGCTGTTAAAGGACGAGTTCACAATTTTCAAGTCTGTCCTAAAACAACAGTCAGGTGAAGACGTCAGTCTCTGCAGTTTCCTTTGTGATAAGTACGGCCCAAAATATTGCGGACATTTCTTGAATTTGCATTAATTATTGTGATCTCAAAATCGCAATTTCCTGCAGGCACTGCCATATGAACAGTGAAAGAGGTTTTCCTCTCTGTAATCATTCCTCCTGTTCATACTGGATATTAAATGATCCCCTTCAAATGTGCTTTCAATGGAAGTGATGGAGGCCAAAATCCACAGTGTGTCCACACAGTCATTTAAAAGTTGACAGTCGACAGACTTGTAAAATGTTTAACCTGTCCTTCAAAGACCTGAAAACCTGTTTTCTCAATCTGCTTCTTACTTTAATTAGGATCGACCATGGACCAGTTTTTTGGGGATTTTTCATTGGGGAGGTAGGGCGTTATATTTTAAATTAGTTTTAAAATGCTTCATGGTAATGTATTCACATCCCAATATGATAACATATGTGTAGACAAAAGGCAAAACAAGTTCTTGAGAAAAGAGTGTCGATTTAAGTACAATTACAACATTTCAACTGGGGACAAAGGCTAATGTGAAATGTCATAATTGTACTTAATAAACTGACTTTTCTGGAACATCTGGTCAGTGTGCCTTTTCTCTTAACAATTCATTTCACAATAGCATTTATTTATAACACTGTTTATATAACACTGTTTACTAATCTGGGGGCAGATTAGTAAGTGAGGGCTAACAAGAGTTGCATCTTATTTTAATACTCATTTGACATAATAACATACATTAATATGTCATCTGTGCTGCACCTGGAGACTAGAGACGTACTTTATTGGTTATACACAAATGATAAACAGTGGCCTGCTTCATTTATGGTTGTATAAAATCAGGCTACTTAGTGGTAGTCTTAGAAAAAAAATTCATTTAAGTCAGACTGACACCTATTTGTGTTTGTACAGGACAAATCTGATATGAAAGTGGCTAAAGTTGTGGAATTAAATTGTAAGATGTATTTTGAGTGATACTGTATTAGTGATGTGTTGCTATAATTGAATCCAAAAAGCAAAACAAGACACGAGAATCAGTGTGTCTCAATTGTTTCAAGCAGATTAGACCCTTTTTTCTCACCTTTCAGTGTGTAGAGTCTAATGGAGCGTTACGAGTCTCTGGGTCTGGTCGGTGAAGGCAGTTATGGCACTGTGCTGAAGTGCCGTCATCGAGACTCCGGCCGCCTCGTCGCCATCAAGAAGTTCATGGACTCAGACGACGACAAGACGGTGAAGAAGATTGCCCTGAGGGAGATTAAGCTGCTCAGGGTACCTGTCAATCAATCTATCAGCCAATCAGTCAGACAGTCAATGAGTCACTGAGCCTGAAACCTGAGTGAAGCACAACACACAAGCAGCCTGTCAATCACAAGACAAACACAACCCAAAACAACTCAGTCATATTCTCACATTTAGTTTACAACTTAAAGGAAGAGGAAATATTAGAGGAAGAGGAATCAGCTGCTGAGATCATATTCAGGGAAAAAACAATAAGCAATAAATTGTGCTGAAATCATTGATTTGCAAGGAGATGGTTGGGTGTTTCAGGGATTTTCTAGAAATGAGTGTCGGCATGCTGAAACAGGACAAAAAAAGTCAGATTTATAAGCACTTGGTCCTAGAAAACGTGGCTTTCACCATGCAAAAATATGTCTCTAAACAAAGTTATATGTCCTTTGTTGAATCAAAAGCAGTGATGAATTTGTGTGATTGTGGCCTCTGAGGAACCATGTCTGCTGCCTTTAGTACTGGCTTCAAGGTTCATGAACACAAAAATGCTTTTACATAAGGTTATGGACATAATTTACATTTTGTTTTGTGCAGATAAGTAAATAAGTAACCATCCAACCTTAAATTTCTCCACTCTCTAACCATTAAGCAACTCCGTCACGACAACCTTGTGAACCTTCTGGAAGTGTGGAAACGTCGCCGCCGTTGGTACCTGGTGTTTGAGTTTGTGGAGCGGACGCTTCTCGATGATTTGGAGCAAAACCCGAATGGACTGGACCTGAACACCAGCCGGCAGCACCTGTACCAGATCCTGAGGGCCGCTGCCTTCTGTCACCAGCAAAATGTAGGGGCATGTGTAACATGCAACAGCATGGTCAAAAGCAGACCAACAGTCCAAAACTTAACCTTCTTCATATCCACTAGGATTAAAAGTTTTCTAATTACAGCCTGAGATGACAACTCTTCTCTATTTCTGATAACATGCAAAGGCACACACATAATCTAAATATTTACTTAAGTAAAAGTACCAATACAGCAATGTAAAAATACTCCATTACAAGTAAAAGTCCTGGAGGTGGAGCTAGTTTGAACTACTTTATATACAGTTAGCTAGTTTAGTCCAGTGGTTCCCACTGTGATTTAAAAGAATAGTTTTACATTGTAGAACATTTTAGAACATACACTCTGGAGATAGATGAGAAGATCAATACCATGTCTGTGCAAACTGGAGTCAGGAGTCTATTAGCTTAGCATAATGACTGAAAGCCAGGGGAAACAGCGCACCTGGCTTAGTCCAAAGTCAAAATGTAGGTGTCAAATGTTTTCCTGTATTTTCATTTCTCCTCCCTCGCAGATCATCCACCGTGACATCAAACCAGAGAACATCCTCATCTCTCAGGGGGGCGTTGTCAAGCTGTGTGACTTTGGCTTCGCCCGCACCATGGCGTCGCCTGCTGAGGGCGGCATCTACACCGACTACGTGGCCACCCGCTGGTACAGAGCCCCCGAACTACTGGTGGGAGACACCAAGTATGGCAAGTAGGTGTTAGTGTGTAGACCTCAGGACGTGTTAGTGTAGGTTGTCTGTTGATAAAGATGTTGACAGGTGTGTGTTTGTGTGTCTGTGCAGACCAGTAGATGTGTGGGCTGTAGGTTGTTTGTTAATAGAGATGTTAACAGGCCAGCCTCTGTTTCCCGGAGACTCCGACCTCGACCAAATATACCACATCGTCAGGTTCTTTGGTAAGACTATCACACTCACCTATGTCTATTCACATGTACACGAGGGTGTAGGTTTGGTTTGAGGGTGTAGAATTTTTTTTTTTGCCCAAAAGCATGCAGAGGATTTTGCAGTATATTTTCCTGGACAATTAGTTTTACTCTACTCTACTGTAGGTAACCTGACAGCTCATCACCAGGAGTTGTTCTACAGGAATCCTGTATTTTCTGGAGTCAGACTGCCTGAATGTCCCGGCAAAATCCCACTGGAGCACCGCTACCCTACAATCACACCGACCGCCCTGGACCTAGCACAGGTACACACAAACATACATACAAAGACTGTAGAAAACAAATTTCTTCAAGCATGTTTTGAAGGTTCAAATTTGCCACCTTGTCACTTGTTAAAAGTAGAAAATCCCTATTTAGAGCTTTGGGTGGAGCTAAAGTGGGATGCACATAGAGCCACCATGGTTGAATGTGATTGGCTAAGGTATGTGTAAATCAAAGTAAAACACACCCCAATAATAGCTCCATTTTCTGGCTAGCTTCTGTTCTAGCAGCTTTCAGGGTTCAATGTAATTTTCATAGAGGGTTTCTTTTCATCATTCCTTTTGAAAGCTTAAACATGATATTCTGGATTTTGATATAACCTCATGTCCTATGTGAAATGTAGACATCCACTAGGAACATTTGTAGGAAAATACATTATGATACAGAGTTAGCTTGTATCAGCTATTGTGACCCCGATGTATTGTGTAAAGGAAGAAAAAAAACTTTGAGAAGCTGGGAATCTTGTCACTGACTGGAGCATCTAGCAGCAATTAGAGTAACTGCAGCTTAAGGCACTTCCACATTGGCATCAAAAACCAGCCTGTGGTCTATGCATGACACCACTCCTATGTTACTATATTACCCCGCTTGCCCTGAATGGTGGTGCCAGCTGTGGATTTGTTCAGATGTTTTTCAGTTGGACGTTAATATTACCTGTGTGTCATCTCTATAAGGACTGTCTTAAGATGGATCCGGAGAGACGAGCCCAGTGTTCAGAACTGCTAGAACATCCTCTGTTCACACATGACTCTTTCCAAATCAGGTAACTCTGTGTGTTTGTAGTTTAGCAGGCGGTTTTAAATTTTCTCAGTTGTGTGGTTTATTTTTACAAACAAACCTAATTGTATCTCACAAGATGTTGAGTTTTATCAGGGTTTTTAGCAGCATTAACTGGTCTCCCATCTCTGACCTTAGAGTGGGTTGGTACACTTTGAAATGTATGCTAGCCAGGATTTGCTAATGGGAACCTTTCCAGTATTGAGCAGTAGCGATACCCAAAATCAAACCATCAACCTTTTAACAGCTGATTAATCTCCAAAATCAAGTTACTGACTTGCTGCTATCTCTGCTACCTATGTATCTATGCAGGTTTTTAGATGAGCTGAATGCTAAAATCCAGAAAGACCACAGAGAGAACTCTACCCTGCCCAAAATAACCAAGGCCCCGAGACGAGAAAGGGATGAAGAGGATGAGAGGAACCGGAAAGGCAAAGACAAGAAACAATCTGAAGACCTGGATGACAAAGTCCTGAAGGAAAAGGAAAAGAAAGAGAAGAAGGAAGAGGAAAAGATGGAAAAAACAAAAGGAAAGCAACCTTCAAAGCTATCTAAAACCATTCGGAACGCCTCAGAACCCTTGATGCCCACCAAACAATCCAAAACTTTAGGTGCCAAGGTTATCGATAATGCAGCAAAAACAACTGTGACCATGAAAAGTAAACTGGGAAAAGCCACTGGTGCAGAGTTAAGGAAGGAACTTGAAATTTCAAAATCAACTAAAACCCTAAAATCTGATTCACCACAGGCTACCAAGACTGCAACAGATCTGAAGGACAATAACACAGTGGCAGCTAAACTTAAACATAGGAACGTTGCTTCTTCAGAGCCAAGGGAGGGCCATTTGAAAAATATGGATACAAAAGACATAGATTCTAGTTGCTCAAACAATGCTGTGTCAAGTGAAAACATGATGACACTAAAATCAAAACCTTCTAACTCAGAGTCAAGTCAAGAGTTTGGGAAAAGCTGGAACAACACAGACTCAAAAGTGCCCAAAACTTCTAAAATCTTGACCACTGATGATCCAAATGGGAGTTCATCTCCAAAGGCTTATTTAGAATCACCTGTTGATGATACAGACACCAATATAACACTAAAAATTGTGTCAAGCAATGACCATACTACGGTTACTGCCCCAACTATGTCTAAGGCACTCAACATGACTTCTACCTCTGACCATCAGACAGATCAATCGACCATGGACACAGAGCAAAGAAAGGCCTCTGAGTGTCCGGAGGTACTGTCCTCAAACCCCAAGCCAACTAAGACTACCTTGAATTCTGGCGCAAAAATGTTCAAAAGCAACACACCTTCCTCGTGCCTTTCAAAAACTCTGAACTCGGATCTCTCAATGCAATCATCCACAGTTCATATGGAGACACTAACTAAAGGAACCTCAAATCCAAAGTTGTCCAAAACTAGCTCAACTTCAACTGCTAAACCTACAAATAACAGCACATGTGTATCTAACAAACCTTTGAACCTTCCATCAGACAGGGAACATACAGAAGTATCAATCACAACCAAAAATCAACAGGATAAGTGTAATACTCCAAACAAGAACATCAAGACGGACGGATGTTTGAAGATGAGCGCAGCGACCAAAACACCTGAAAATCAAATTCAGATATCCCATGCTTCAGGCAGAGATTACAAGCAGGATCCTGAATCTTCTGAGCCCTCCAGCATCCATCAGCAGAGCACTTCCAAGTCTAAGATCACCACAGAAACCAGAACAACCTCAACCTCCATGCTGAATGAAATCCCTAAAATCAACACATCAGTAGGGTCTACTATTCCGAAAACATTAAAAGTCTCAGATAAAGAGAATAGAGAAGATTTAGCACTTTCTTTATCCATCAGTGCAACAACCAAGTCTTCCATTAATCATGCCTCAAAGGTTTCCAGAAGCTCAGGTAATGAGCAAAACAATAACAGCAGTGAAGCTGAACCCAACATGAAATTCCTGAAACCCCCTCACTCCAAATCTTTGGTCGGGGAACCTAAAACAAAGCTTGGGACTTTTAGCATTCATACTAGGTCAGTTACAATGACCTCAAAGACTCTGAAAATGACATTTCCTGCAGAGGCAATCAAGAAAAGTGTCAACCCAGAAAAGAATGACTCAACAAATATATCCACCATCGCAGATACGACTTTAATCACATCTACGGCGATACCAGACCACAGACCTTCAACTAGAAGCTCTGTCTTTCACTCAAACATGGACAGTGCAGACCTTCATGAGTTTGATTTCACTGAAAACACTGTACCTCCTCCCTCTCCACCTCCTCCTCCTCCACCTCCCTCCTCCACTCCTCTCCTCCTCCCTCCATCCTCCACCCCCCTCATCCCTTCCATCTCTGCCATCGGCACCAAAAGCCCCACCGCCAGCGATCACCTCAGTCTGGGCTCAAGACTTCACACTGGAACTCACAGCATTAGGTACTAAAGTTCACATAATGTGATGCACCAATTCTGACCTGACAAGAGATTAATGGATTCAGGTTGAAGCAATTCTGCAGTACACATGTGAAAATGTTCCCAAACCTGTTCTGAATGTCACCTTGGTTTCAAGTCAAGTTTCTGCTCTTCAGTGCCACAATCCCAATGGATCTAATGCAAACCTTGTATCTGTTAATCAACTGGTGTCTAATTTGACATATGGTGGGATGCATTTGTGTGTGTTTTACAGGAGTGTAGACAAGCCAAGGCATCATGGTGGCATTTATAGTAGACTGACCCAACAGTCTGTGTCCAGCCACGTTACAGGATCACTCACTGCACAGGTAACATGCCATAACCATTATTTCTCTCAAGCCACTTTTCACTCATATATAACAGAAATAAACAAGTTAGCATTGTGAATCTCTCTGTCTCCCCTCAGGCGTTGTCAGAGAGGAGTGTGACCTCTGAGCGATCCTTCCTGTCCGACCGCTGTAACCTTGGTAACAGTGGCAGTGTTGCAGTGCCCAAAAGGAAATCGGATGTTCATTTCCCTAATCTGAGGAGCTCGGTGTTGCCAGAGCTCAGAGGAAGAGAGGGTACGCAAACTGCACACGTCTTTACATAGTACCAACAATTCAGCAAGGCAAGACATCAATCCCCAATATTTGATAATGGCTCTGTCTTTGTCTTAATTGTTAGCAATATTTACCCTTTTGGCAAACTAGGGTTTAAAAATACCTACACACAGTGGTGAAATTATTTAAATCATATTATTTAAATATTTAATCATTGTTGTCTAAGACTTCATGACACAGGGAAAAAGAAATTAATAAATGTTTTAGCACCCCCCTTCAGATAAATCAGCTCATTTTTTTAAAATGAAAGGGGAAAAGACAAGTATAATTTCTTCAGTTGTTTTCAAATTTGAGTCAGACATGTAAAATGTGATTTGACCCACCGGAAAAATGTTCTCATTTTGTCTTGCTACTTGTACATCAAACTAAACTTTACCTTATTCCAAAATACGCATAAGAGCACCACTATTTAAGGTGATACTTATCCAATTGCATGAACTGAACATGCTAATATGCTAAATGCCAACTGCATCAAGGACAAACACTGAGAAATTCCAGGAACATGTGCTACAGGAAGGAATTGTTTCTATGTACTCCCTATTTAATTATACTTACACCAGTTGAACTAATAATTTTGTTGCGTAATTATTTAAGTAATAATTCCTCTAATGTTTTCCCAGGTAAATACGGCAAATGTGTTACCAAGGATCAGAGAAAAGACCAACATCTAGTTCCCTCCATTCCTCCATCAGAACCACAGCAGCAGGGACACAACAGTACTGACACAAACAAACCCTAACAAAATATGTCATTCATTTATTTAGCATCAGCAGTGGCTAAATATAGCTAATGTTTATGTAGCACTTAGCAAAAAGCCAAAGCATATGTATGTATGGTCTAGTTACACCTGGTTATTTGTCAAATAGTAGACCAAATAATAATGTAAATACAACAATGCAACAAGTATATTATTATATTTTATAATATTTTTGAACAAGAGACACACAAAAGAGCTATGTCATTTTTATTGAAGAGAGTTAACATTTTTCAGGTTTGTTTTATGTTGCACCTTTTTCAAGCAGCAGATTAATCATATGTAAATACTTTTTTAAATAATTCTTAAACAATCAGAACATTAATACAACTGTTTTACTTGGGTATTGTAAAGAATAAATAAGGCTTTTAAAAAGGAAGATTGGTTGCATCAGTTGTGGTTTATGACAGCAGCTAAGCTAACACCTCTAAACTAACATATATGAATACTCTTACTTTTAAGATTACTAAAGGTATGTAAATGTATGTATGTTTTAAAGGGAAGTCCGTATAATATTTTAGCTCATAATATTACAGCAGTGATGCAGGTAGTTACAGCATTTAGCGTCTCATTTGGCTGTTAAACTAACTTTAGTGGTAACCAAGGGATGCTACTAAGTTGTCATGAAGAAACAGTCACAAAACTGTAACTTATATCAAACCTTTTGCAACTACTCTTTGATGATAAAATCAAAATTTAAAAGTACCAAGATCATCAAAACATCAAGATTCATCACTTGAGTCCACTGAAGAAAACAAACCTATTTTCCATCCGTTCCCATGCGTCCTCCCTGCTCTCTTCAGCAGTGTTGCCACTAACTCGTCGCTATCTGATGTCGAGCTGTCTATTAGCTTTGAGATAAAACTGTTTAACCCTGGGAGAGAACCAGCCGCATGTCTTCTGCTATTGACCAGCAGATGGTACAGGAGGCGGGCAGCAGGGTTGTTGAAGCTGTTTGAGATTGGTCCTCCCGGGGTTGGCAGCTTCCTGATTGGTGTTTCAGTGTTTTTGGTTTCTGGCTTCCTTGGCGATTGGACGACTGGCTTTTTGGTTGTGGCCACAACCTGATGAAAAATTAGAGATTAGAGATAAGATGAGGCAGCTGTCAAACAGAAGCATTTCATGCTTTATGCGTGAAACAAACAAGAAACACATGAGCAAACACCATGAAGAAAATAATATCAGTTAAAAGAACATTTTTGGAAAGACGCTTTTGTGCTTTTGTTCTGAGAGTGAGAATCAATCCCATGTCAGGATGTGGTTAGCCTAGCTTAGCATACAGACTGCAGTGAAAACATCTAGCCTGGCACGTTTTTAAAAAGCATCTCAACACCTGTAATACATATCTCTGTTATTTGATCAAGCAGAGACATAAAAACATCAATTTGTGGTTTTAGTATGAATTAGCTTCTCTAACTATTTCTTAAATTGGGCAGCTTTGCAAAGTCTTGTAGCTCCAAATAGTTCCAATACGTGACTCCACCTAAAACCACAATTTGTCGTTTTTACATTTCTGTACAGATTAAACAAACGGGATAAAACATGTTAATTAGTGAACTTTAGAGGTGTTGGTAGTCTTGTTTTTTTTACTTTGGACAGTGCCAGGCTAGCTGTTTCCACCTGCTTCCAGTCTTTATGCTAAGCTAAGCAAACCATACCCTGACTCTAGCTCCAACATTCAGACATGACCGTGGTATCAATTCTTCTCATCTCACTTTTGGAGAGAAAGCAAATAAGTCTATTTCCTAAAATGTTTAACTATTCCTTTAACTTGTCATAAGACAAAAAGGGACATGAAATAATAAGCAATAAATGTTATAGTGCCCCAAATTTAATAAAGGAAATATATAAGTGCTGTACAGGAAATTAATGAATCAAAAGGTGACCCATCACCGTAGACAAAAACAAGTTTTATTTCACGTTTTGTACAGATACCTTCCTGGTGATGGGCGAGGTTGTGGTTGTGGTTGTTGTTGTGGTGGTGATGGTAGTGGTAGTGATGGGGTTGGGTGTGGAGATAGAGAAAATCCTGCAGATGTCATCTACAGCAGAACCATCAACCTCTGGAAGATCAAATTCCAACGGACAGGGGAAGGATCGAGCTGAGAGAGGAAAGTTAGAGGTATGTTAAGTAACATTTAACAACAACATCTGGTATCCACTATATATCAGCCTTCTTTCATTAATATGAAGTCATTTGTTAATAATAGAAATTCATAAGTTGGATGATAAGAGATTTTATTGACTGTTACCAAAAATATTGTGCTGTAATTTCATACAATATTAAATAAATTAAGTAAAAGAAGAGGCTGAGATCATATGAAACAATAAAGGACATGACAACTGAGAATTAAACAAATAAATCATTTCAAGTTGATGTGAGTTACAAGACGTGAGGAGCCAGTCTCACCAGCTGTTTGTACGTTAGCCTTGTTATAATGTTAGTGTTTACTAACTGGATATTTACTAATTACTAAATTAAAACAGGTTTCACCACACAATGTAGTTCTTATATACAGTAGAGATTAGATGTTACTAAATATATGTTACACCCAGTAACTGCCAGGTAGAAAATTAGCTTGCTAATATATGACCTGTTTAGAGTGAAGAGTAAAAGATACTATGGAATATGGCTATTTATGCAAAATGCTGTTTAATAATGATGTAAACTGGGAAGATTTTAAATTAAAATTTCACAAAAATAAGACATCCCTTAAATTACAAAACTTTACACCAACAATGTTTTGTTAAATGACTTAATAATGTTGGCTAGGTTAGCATTATCAGATATTCAATCTAAACTAACTCTGAAACACACATTTGTCCATGTAAGCAGATATAAAGTCATACCTACATTTACAAAGGATTTTGCCTTTTAAGTTGAATATATTGTTTGCCATCCTAAAACTGTAGTTTTTTTCCCGCAGATTATGATACTACAGAGTCATTGGACAGAGCTACAGATGTCCAATTTGTAAATTGGTTGTTAGGGAACCGGAGTCGTTACTGGCTAAGACATTCCTACCCCGATTTAGTAAATCACTAGTTTGAAACTAGCTAGTAGTTACTAATAACTTAGGAACGACTTTAAACACAAACTAATGGATTTACAAATAGCTGGGTCAACCTATTCCAGGTGTGTCGGTGCTCATATGAAGTGTGACAAAGTTTCAGACCTCCATGGCATCGATTTTCAACTCTTTGTTTGAGGGATGCCACACCATGAGCATGATGGGATGTTGTTTTCCTAAAAGAACTAATCAATTATCCATAACATTTTGATCATATCTTAAACCATTAAGTAAAAATCCTCAATTGGATCCTGGTAATTTGTGATTTGGTATAAGTTTTGGCATTTTATAGTCATTATTGATATATTTATTGATAATGAAACCAGAGTTGACCTAGGATGTTGATGGATTCCTTATCTTACAGACCACAGTTGCTTTTCAAAAAAGCTGTGTATCCTTAATTTAGTTAGCCTCCTCTCTTTGACATGTTTTGTTTACACTAGTCAACAGTAAACCTTTAACTTTAGGTCAGCAGGTGCTGTAGCCTTTATGTGTGTGTGCATTAAGGTGTCTGTGCTGCTATCTGATCTGTGTTGTCTGTGTTGCATATTTCATGATAAGAGGTCTTAGGTGTGTTTTTCTTTTGTCTTTGTCTTTTGTGTGCTGCAAAGTGCCATGAAGACAATACACTAAAAAAAAAACTTTCCAATCCTGACACTACACTGCATATTTTTTTTGCATTTTTTTCCTGCTATAGTAAACAAATCACATTTGGTTATGAAGCATTTTTGGGAGAGTTTGGTTTAAAAGGAGAAAAACACAAATTTAAATTTGTTGTGAGTTGGTAAAGATTTCTCAGATTTAGATGAGTATATTTGTACTTACTGCGAGCCAAGTCGATGCTCTGAACTCTAAAGAGGAGGAGGAGGAGGAAAGAAACAAACAGAGCTGTCAACCTGCAGGACATGACTACCGATGGAGAGAGAAGATCAACGCGAGGAGAAAGAGTACAATGAGAAAAAAGATGGAGAGAAGAGAGCAGGAATCAAAGATGACAGACTCTAGAATGAGCAAAAAATACCAGAGATGAGGAAGGTGATGGAGGATAAATAAGGAGGGAAAGTGTGAAGAGGAGGGAGGAGAAATGAAGTCTAGACTGTGAGTAGATCCGATGGTGTTTGTGGTTCTGAGTTGCAACAGAATAAAACCAAGTTAATCCTCTCTGCTTCTTTAAACGTTATTCATCCAGGGAAGGTTTACGGAGCAATATCAACGGTGTCAACGCCCTGCTTCACAGAAACACAAAACGCTATCCAGTAAAGAAACAGTCAAGCCTGCATGTGTTCTTTGTGTCTTCTTTGTTTGGCAAAACCACACTATAAAAGTTTTTTACTCATTCCAGAAGTTTGGTATAGTGTCAGGTAAAAGTAGAACCAGGATCAGTGTGAGAGACATGAGATGGTGTTAACAGCTGTTGTTATGGAGAGAGAGTCACAGTCACTCCCTCCACCTAGACTTTCCCTGTTTTGTTTCGTTATCCTTATTACCATCTTACCAAACTCATAACAGCTTGTGTAATTTTATTCCAGCTGAGATTAGTGATGCATTAAACCTCTAATATCTTAAGAGGAGTGAAGGAGGCTATCTAAAGTATCACCATACCTCAACAGGGGAGGAGGTCTATGACACCGCGTATCCTCCACCTACAACGCTGTTCTTTCGTCTCTTCCTAGGAGACTTAACAACCATTCACATTTGGCCTCATTAGCTGTTTACACTTATTTTAAAATGCATTTCGGTGATCTGAACACATGTGGACAGCTGAGACACACTACTGTCCACACCTGTGATTGGCAGGACATTGGCAAGTCATTTAGCCAGACGAGCGTCAGATTTGTTTCACATGGGCTAACTAAGAAAACAAAAATGTGTCAAGAACCAGTATACATGTACGGGCTATTCCAACTGTTGTGATTGGCAGGACATTGGCAAGTCATTTGGTGTGCAGTCACCAAAACAACCACCACATCCTGCATTGATAACGTATTGTCCTGTTATGTCCTTGTCGGGGACGCATCAGGGCACATTAGCGTTTACACTACAAAAGATATGTGGTCAAATGCATCCCAGACCACCTTAGCAAGTGGTTTGAGTGATCGGATCACAATGCATCTTGGTGGTCATTTACACTTGTGCTCACCATCACATTTGTGTTTGGATTTGTGTAAAAAATCCTCATCATTTTGTTAATTAGGGGAGATAAACCTGCTTTATTGTCTCAGTTGTTGTGTCAATTCCTTGCTCAGGGGCACATTGAACAGTTTAAAACTTACTCATTCACTTCCTAACAAAGATTTTCCCCTGACAGGCACCAACACACAGTTGTGTGTCTACGTGTATGCTTCCAGCCATTACTGGCTTTACTTACCCAGAACAAGAGATTTCCTAACATCACACACACTCATGCTGTGAGGGTTTATAGCAACGGTTGCTATGGAAATAAGTGTCTGCTTACATACACACACCTACTGTACACTCAACCGTAGCAGTCTAATCTTGTGTGAAGGTGTGTGTGTGAAGGTGTGTGTGTATAGGTGTTTGTTTATTCATGATCCTCTCCCATTATGTTGCCATAAACAAAAGACATATTGTTTTTATAGCCATGCTAGCAGCACAGCTCTCCTGTAGTCCACGACTGTGGTCCAGACTGAAATATCTCAACAACTGTTGGAAGAATTTCCACAAAACAGATGTCCACTGTGTCCAGAGGATCATCTTAATGACTTTGGTGATCCTCTGACTTTTCCTCTAGCGCCACCATGAGGATCAGATTTATGTTTTTCGTGAAATGTCTCAACAACAGCCTCACAGAGCCAGTAGCGTGGCTGTAGACTTTTACTTGTGTTATCATCTCTGTTTTTAACCTTTTCTATTCTGCTGGAATTGTCATTTCAAACTGAAGTTCAGCGACACGTTTTGTTCTGTTTTAAAATTTAGTCAACAGCTCAAAGTTTGCAGAAGTACCAAATATGTCGAGCTGAACTTTGGCGAAATGTAAATGCAGTTGTGAAATGCAAAAATATTATGAATAATAAATAAAATAAAATAATATGAAGAGTCTGATTACTAGTGTTTTCCAGAGCTTTCATCCACATCTCTAAGTCTTCACCGGTGGATGAAGTTTGCTAGAGGTCATCACATGACTGAAGACAGCTTTTATCACATAATAACTGGTGGGAGGCCAACTCCTGCAGCTGATAAAGACACTGAGGTGTGTCTGGGAAAAAGCTCTTACGTGGACCTTGAGTTAAAATTACCCTTTCAAGCTCTTTCCAGGGTCAGTAATGAACTTTCAGACTCAGATAATATTTTGTGTTTAAAGCTGCATTAAGCGATTTTGACTGTACCGGGCTTATCAGTCATTTCTTTTTGTTTCCAGTAAAATAATCTCAAACAGGAGATTTTTATTACTCAAATCTGGACTGTCAACGTCACTGATGTGATTAGTAGAAATATTTACAAAAATGAACAGATTCAAGATTTAAATTCAGTAATTTATTTTAAAAAAAAATCATAAATATAAAATTCTTGTATTTGTGTGATGAAAAAACAAAATCCCTCAACTCTGAACTTTAAAGTGCAAAATCATACTATAGATCATGTAAGAGATAATCAACTTGTAGGTGTGCGTCGGTTTTAACGCTGTAACGGTTTTAAAGCAGGACCTGGAGGTGAAGAAGTGCCTTAAAACTGTTTAACGCACACCTACAAGTTGATTATTGGGCTTATACCATGGTCATTTGCCAACAATATAAAATAAAAACATTTGCAAATTTTTGGTGAAAGTTTTGCACTCAAAATCGAAAGATTATGAAGCAAAAGCTTACTGTTGTCATGACAACTTGCCACACTGTACTCGCCGCCGGCCTGAACCGAGGCATAACATTCATGTAAATTCTTCTCCATCTCTTCTTCCTCTGCTGCGTCTCGTTCTTCAACACTTCATAACGAGTAAGCTTTGACAGCTGTGCTCTTTAATGTTGCTATGGTTACAAGTTGGGTGGCGGATGAATTTTGATCGGTGATTAAACTGGAGCCAAACTACGTGTGCTTTAAACGGTTTTAACGCACACCTGCTGGCCAATCAGAAAAGAGTATTCACCCAGACCATGACCATGGTATAACATTAGTTAATACACTGAAGTGCTTTGGTGTTAGTAAGGAGTGAACTAATAATTAATAACACCACTATAACAATGAAATATCATTTTACAAACAGATAATCTGTATTAGAGATCTGGAGGATTAAATTACATTTCATCAATTGAATACTGACTCCAGTTGGGAAAAAAAATTACAAATCATATCTGCAAAAAGGTCTGTACTGGCTGCAGTTTGGTAGCTGGTTGGTGGTTCAGTGCCTTGCTCAAGGGCACCACCAGGGAGGTAAGACTGCTTTCCTGCTCACATTTTTTTTTGGTGGTGATAATGATGATGACGGTGGTGGTGATGAAGGTCTATGTGAACTTCCTGATGAAGCGCAGTTTAAGGTATGCGATGGTGAGGAAGCAGATGGTCATGACGATCAGAGCGACATGGTTCTGCCAGAAACCCCAGGTGGAGTAATCCACACCCTGCTCCTGCAGAAAAGCTTCCCCTGTGCAACTGGACACACAACACAAAGGTTCCTCAATAACCAAACAACTAACCAGGTCACTGAGTGACTAAACCATTACATGATGTTCCTGTCTGACTGGCAGCAATCAATCTGTTGACTAATCAATTAACAAAATGAATAGAACATAAGTATCAACCTATAACTAACTAACTGGGAGGTTCACCTTTGAAATAAGTAAAAAAGCAACAAAATTAATAGTTAACTGACACATTCAACTGAAGCAATTTAAATATGTATGTAAGAAACTAAGTAAGTAACCAACCATCTAACTGAACATACAGACTCACATTTGAACAAAGTAAGTCACTAAATAACTGTCTCACCCTTTATGTAAGTAAGTAGCCAACCATTTAACTAACAGGATCACACTTTAACTAATTAACTAACTTACTAACAGGAAGTAACGGACATCACCTTTTAAGCAACGAACAACTCACTTCTTAACTAACTGACTAATTAATATGCTCACTTTTAATTTATGTAAATAACTAACCACTAACTAACAAACTAACAGGCTGACGCTTTAACTAAGTCACTAAACAACTAGCAGTGCAGCAGGCAGCTAATTGAATTTGCTGACTAACTTTGTGTCAAAAAGCTGCACTATGTGTGTGTATGTGTGTGTGTGTGTGTGCGTGCGTGCGTGCGTGCGTGCGTGCGTGTGTGTGTGTGTGAAGGTGTCTTACACAAGTCCAGGTGGAATGATGCTACTGTTAGACACTTGACAGAACTTCAGCCCAGAAAACTCATTTATCTGCAGAGCCTGGAGAGACACAAAGAGCCTCATCATCACCTTCATCATCATCATCATCATCATCAACAACATCATATAACTATTATGCTTTAAAATATTTTTACATTTCCAGAAATTTCCATTTGTATTGTATTTGTATTTCCATGTGATGCTACTTTATACTTCCACTCCACTACATTTCAGAGGGAAATATTGTACTTTCTACTCCACTACATTTATTTGACAGCTTTAGTTACTTTTCAGATGAAGATTTGACACAATGGATAATATAACAAGCTTTTAAAATACAACACATTGTTAAAGATGAAACCAGTGGTTTCCAACCTTTTTGGCTTTTGACGTCTTACAAAAAGCAGTGTGTAGTCGGGGTCACATTTCAGATGTCTATGAGTTGTTAACAGCTCCACCAAATAGTGATTTTTCCCTCTAAACTTCTCACATGGTTTCATTTCAATAAATGTTCAAATGATCCAATATTTCAGCAAAAATCAAAGATTAGAGAAAAAGTCCAAAACTGAAAACAGATTTGTGTATCAGAATTACATTTTGCTGCTAATACTTATGTACTTTTACTGCAATACTTTAACTACATCAAGCTCATAATACTTATGTACTTTTACTGCAATACTTTAACTACATCAAGCTCATAATACTTGTGTACTTTTACTGCAATACTTTAACTACATCAAGCTCATAAGACTTGTGTACTTTTACTGCAATACTTTAACTACATCAAGCTCATAATACTTATGTACTTTTACTGCAATACTTTTACTTGTAATGGAGTATTTTTACATTGCTGTATTGGTACTTTTACTGCAGTAAAGGATCTGAATACTTCTACCACTGGAGAAGAAACTAACTTACTTTACTTACTTTTTATTCCTTATTTAAAATTATTTTGGAAATGTATTGAAATAAAAGCAGGTAGCTGTTGGTGAAGGTGCAGGTGAGGTGACCCTTCCTTTACTGTACCTGCTTGTCGACACGTCACTTTTACCTGCGTCAGCCAGGTGTCAGAACTTGTTTATGGCATTTAAACCATTTATTAAAACATTTAAACTCTTTCACTCACAGGTACTTGCAGTAGAAGAAGGAACATACTAAGCTGAAGGAACTGAAAGCAGATTTGACTGTACTGTTACTGTGTGTGTGTCTTTATGTACATACACTGAGGCCATAGCGTGGTATACTTAAGTATTTTAACCAAGCCAGCCAGCTGACGATGGAGGGAAGGTTCACCAGCAGACCTGCAAAGATCTGCAGAACAAGAGAGAGAAAGAGGTTTAAAGATAAGATATTAAAGGTATTTCTTTCTATTACAAAAAGGGCTTTGTGTCAGCTCATCTGTCGTCATGTCAGCTACAGTTAGCCCCGTTTTTAACCAACTTTTGTTTACAATTTGGCAAATTGGCGCCTTTAAAAGTCTGCTGAATTAGCTGTTAGCAGCTCCTGTTTGCAGTGTAGTCATAGATATACAGACTATCACTGGATTACTTTGATACTGAAGAAAACTGCAGCCTCTTTTTTCTCTGATTTCTAAGTGGATTTATGGAGGTTTATTGGATATAATGATATCATGGGGAAGTGTAAGTCACACTGAATGATATTAATATGTTTCATGTCTGTGTGTTCAGCTCTGAGTTATGACTCTGAGAAGGAGTCATGCAGTATCTTTGCCTCCACTTTTTTTTGAACTCTAACTTGTTTGTAGTGTTTTATTGTATTTGCTTGTTGCTCGTTTAACATTGTTAACAATCTTATTCTGATTGTAATTCTGCTATGTATGAAGTGTTTTATCTATTTGTCAATTATAAGTTGAGTCGGGACCACCAGTGTAAATTAGCTGTTGAGCACATTTACACTGAAGTTAATAAAATGTCAATGTGATTAATGTGCAATGTCCCCTATAAACACACAAATAAGAAACTCTCAGCCGACCCCCTCAGGAGGCTTTTGGCCTTTTCTTTTGGCTTTGTCCTGCTGAAGGTCCATGTTTATGACAGACCATTTCCCCATGGTTAAATTTAATTTCCCACATCCCCCTGTGATGTTCATCCTGTCTGAATGGAGCTTTAGAGCTAAATATTAATACAAGGACAAATTTATGAATATTAAGATAATTAGGATTATTACAATGTTCTACCCTCGCTTGTCTAAATGTTTGTGCTGATGTGTGCGTTAACATGAGTGAGTGTGTGCGTCACCATCATGAAGACGAAGGTGATGGTCATGAAGATGTTGGCGATGGCCACCACCGTCTGGTCGGCTGAGATGGCCATAACCATGGAGGTGGCTGTGTAGGCGACCAGAGTCACAGTGAACATGAAGAGGAAGAAGGCTTCAGCTGTCGGCTTCAGACCTGCGCACACACACACGCACACACACACACACAAATGTTGCCAAAGAAATATGTAATTATGTCCACTAAAATGAACCCTACTGGTGAAAACTACTCTAAAATTTGGAGTATAAAAACAACAACTTTCTAACAAAAACAAATAAAAACTACACAGAAAGTTGCTTTTGTGATCATGTTTTAATACAAATAAATGTTAGACCTTCATGAAGCTCAGTGGAGATGACCTGGATTATTTGGGTTGGCCGCTACCGAATTTCTTAAAACTAAAAACTGACACAAGATAAAAATTGAACTAAAACTATTCAGTTTAAGAAAATACAAATCCAAACTGTAAAAATATCTTGAGAATAACTAAAAATAGGATGAAACTGAAATAGACTCAAATAAAAAAATAAAAAAGGGCACGGCCTTAAATGTAGTAAATAAGCAAATGAAAGTATATAATTAGGGCTGCAACTAAGAATTATTTATATTATTTTTTTGATAAATCATTTAATCTATAAGATGCCAGAAAATAGTGAAAATTTTTAAACTGTTTTTGTCTGACCAGCAGCCCAAAACTAAAAAATAATCAATTTACAATCAATTAAATTTGAAATTTGTCACATTTGAGAGGCTGGGACCAGAGAATTTTTGGCATTTTACCTTTATAAATGACTTAAATGATTAACAATTATTAATATTGTTGACATAAATATAAATACACAGTAGTACAGGCAGCAAACCTCCCGACAGCATACTGTAGTGTGTGTCTCCAACCCACCGATCATGAAGTACGCCACGCAGCTGAACACCATGGCGGGGATGGTCCTCAGCGTGAGGATGTCAGACAGGATCTTAGACAGGAAGTAGACAGACAGCCTGTAGTAACCGCTGATATACTCATGACTGGAGAGAGAGAGAGAAACACACATCTATAAACCTGATCTGTGCAACTGAAATTACATTTAATCACTCCTCTTTGTGATCAAAATAATGTCAATGTGGATGGGGGTAGTGGGGCTGGAGTCAAGCAGAAGTGGAGGGCGGAGGAGGAGAGATCGCCACAGATCTTCTCATCTCACTCTCACAAAAAAGTGAATACACATACTTCCCAAAATGTTTAATTACTTCCTTAAGGTCTGGGTTTAGCGGTTAGCGAGCATGAACGTAAGTGTGTGTGTGTTTGTGCGTCAGACCCACATGAAGAGTTTTCTCTCTGAGATGAAGAGTTCAGCAGACGACAGGGAGCTGAAACACTGATTCACAGTGATGAAGAAGAGAGCACCAAACCTGAAAACACAACGACAACATGATCAATACACACACTGATCCACAGCCCAGTTCACAAGTCTGATCCAGAACACTGTACAAACTACTTTTACTATTACTGCTCATAGTATGAAACATACTTTTACTACTGCTACTGCTTCTGCTAATAGTGGTTTTACTACTACTAGCCTACTACTGCTATATTACTGCTAAAATAATACTACCACTGCTACTACTTCTACTATTGATACTATTGAACTACTTTCAAAAGTAACCCCAATATAATAGAATAAAGTAGAATACCTGTTCTGCATTCCACTCTGATCGTTCTTGACATCAAAGAAAATAGCTCCGACAACCAGAGCGAGGAACAGCGTTACTGCAACCTAAACAACAGATTAACAACACAGAATATTCAGTAGTAATCGATGGTGTACGTTTATTGCATGTCAAATTGTGCGAGACAGCTCTAATAAAACCTTGGTTGCAATCTGTGTCAGACAGTACAGAATCAGTTTGAGGCAGTCAGATTGTTCAGACTGTTAGTTGAATGTGTGGTGAATCGTAACGCTACGATGTTTTGAAAATGCTGTAAAGTCGAACAAATTTCTTTTCCGCTTCACCTCCATCATTCTGGTTTGTGTGATGTATTAAGGAGAACATGTTTTTTTCTCCTAAACTTTATTCAAAAATTGCACTTACGAAATGTCACATTATTGTTTTAAGACAGACTTGAAAATTTGACTTGAGAATTTAGTGGCATCTAGTGGAACAGACTTGGCAGAAATGGAATATAATAGTTGAAAAAAATCACCACTAGATGCCACTAAATCCTGCACACTGGACCTTTAAGTAACTGAAGCTGCAGTTCCTCTAATGGCCACTAGATGCTGCTCCAACTTAATTCCAATTTGTCCAAAAGTGACTGAGCGAACTTCAGACTGACAAAGTTGCTAACCCTTCTGTGCAAAAATGTGTTTCAAAGTTTATCTGAAGCTAATATGAAGCTTCAGCGTCCAAATGAGTCAAATCAAGTAGATATCTTTCAACGTTACAGTCTTTTTAGTGCCAAAGTCCCTCTTTTTGTTACTATACTTCCACCGCAGCTCAACAGGGAAACACTGTCCGAGGAAACACAAAGAGGGAATTTGATGCTAAAAAGACTGTAAATGTGGCAGATATCCACTTGATATGACTAACTAACTTGAAGGGGACCTTTAATATCCAGTATGAACAGGAGAAATGATTACAGTGAGGAAAACCTCTTCCAGTGTTCATTTGGGCATGTGACTGTAGTTTTAAGACATACTTGAAAAATTGTGAACCTGTCCTTTAAAATCCCTGAAATGTAAGTTTGATTCCCGATTTCCTTGTAAGACTGATCTCCATTAAAAGCAGGAAGCAAAAGAAGAAACTGCTCGGTGTTCTCACCTGAGCGACGGAGGTCTGAGGGTTTAGCATGAGGTTGCGGAACGTTCTCTTGAGAACCCATCTGAACTGCGTCAGGAAGCTGGTGTTGTAGGTGATGGTTCTGGAGCGAATAGAGGTGGTCATTGGCTTTCCACTGATTATCCTTTCTGAAAAAATACAGGAGACAGAGTTTCTACTTCAGTATTCATTCTTATTGACTCTCTTTTCTTTATTAAACCTGCATCAACTTCAGAAACAAGTAGTGAACACAACATCACCTTTTAAGTTGAAGTTGTTAGCAAACGGTTTCTTATTTCCACATCCAGCAGTTATGGAGCAACATTATCATTCATTAGGAGTCGTGTTTCTGTCCACCTGGTGAATGTAAGTCCAATATTCACTCTCTTTTAGCTGTTTTTGCTCTCTACCAACTCCTGAGGGAAATATCTGGCTCTTTAGCTGCTAAATGCTCCACTATGTTCACCAGCTAGTCTACAGCTAACTGTGTCTGTTTGCTGTTTGGTGCTGAGCAGGTAGTGTACAGCTGAGAGTGAACCAGAACAGTAAAGTTGCAGCCGGACAGATAAACAATGAGCTGAAACTCACTATAAAGCTCCGTAAAGCCGAGGGGAGCTGCAGAGTCACTGATAATTCTCTGTAGGTTCATCACTACGAGCCACGACCAACACATTACACACTGACAGATCAGTGTGTTATTATACAAAATATTGGTTATAGACACTTTAAGTCATGTATTCTGCTCATTTTGTTGCCTGTGACTATGAGTGGAAGTTGAATGTTGATAATAATTAATATTATTTTTACATTTTTATCTTTAGAAAAAGATGAAATACAATGTGCCTCACAAAAGAAGACAGACATTATTTTAAAGAAACAAATAAAAGATTTAAAAACCTATAAAATTATGACTTAATGAATAAATACAGTGAGGTAAAATACAGTAAAAGTTTCTAGAAAGCTTGAAAAGATGAGTTTTATGAACGTATGAACTAAAACTAACGCGTATGAACTAAAACATCATATGCACCTAGACTCTTAATGGAGATTATATTATATTGTTACTTGAAAAACAAAATGACAGCATGATAAAGAACACTGTACGTACCCAGCTCTGCTTTAGTCTGTCTGAAGTAGTGGCAGTTTCTGTATTCCTCCACCAGTTTGTCCTCAATGCCTCGTTTGGACACCGACACCGATTCTGAATCTGGATCTGGAGGAAGGACGAAGAAAGAAGAAACATCCAACCAGGCAAAATAAATATTAATAAAAACCAAAAAATATATTAATACTGACCCTGTCTTAACTCTTGCTGCAGGAAACTGTTAATGAAGATAGCTGATGTGTTTTTATCTGACCTTTAACCCAACCTGACCATTAACGGATTCAGAATCAGCCAAACCACAGCTAATTTGGAGAATTTTCACCACCTTTTTTTTCTTTTGGTCCTCATAAATAATTATAAATAAACATACACACCTTCTTTGTCCATGTTGCTGAGGACTGCAGTCGAATCTCCGTTGATGACGTCCAGGAAGAAGTCAGCAGGATTGTTGTGAGGCTCACAGGTGTATCCTAGGAAGTAGACAGTGGTGGAAGAAGTATTCAGATCATTTACTATAGTAAAAGTACCAATACAGCAATTAAAAATACTCCATTACAAGTGAAAGTCCTGCTTTTCATCACTGAGAAATGGAGTTTCCAAATTTAAACTAAGAACTTCAGCTTTACATCAGATTGTGTTTTACTGGATTAAAGTTAATCTCATGTTCCTACCAATGTCTGAGAAATACTGCAGAGCGCTCTGTGCCGGGCCGTGGTAAACCTGCAAACAAAGAGTTTACATGAATTTCTGTCTTAACAACACAACATGAAGTCATGACAGCAGCTGATGACTTTTCCAGGATGTGAGATAGCTTGACAAGTATTTCAGTGACCTGTTTGCCGTGGACCAGCAGGGTGAGGTTGTCGAACAGGCGGTAGATGGCGTAGCGAGGCTGGTGGATGGACAGGATGATGGTGCGACCGTTATTCGCCATCCTGGAGAGACGGGAGGAGGAAGATTTCAAATATTTCCACTCATTGGACGTGTGGATGTATCTTCAAGGACATTTTCACTGTTTGTTTGTTTGTATGCATTTAAGCTAGTTGCTAATGGACTTGATGTGAGGTGTTTATTTTAGCTGACACATGAACTGACTTCTTTTAGTGATAAAATTTTAAAGTAAATCTATTTCATGAGTAACATTCTACATTCTACACTGGTTAAAATGTGTGTGTGTGTGTTTGTGTGTGTGTGTGTGTGTTCACCTCTTGAGCAGCAGCAGCACAGAGTTGGCGGTGCTGGCATCGAGGCCTGTGGTGGGTTCATCCAGGAAGAGGACACGCGGGTCGAAGATCAGCTCCATGCCGATGTTCGTCCTCTTCCTCTCGCCGCCGGAGATCCCGCGAATCAGCTGAGTGCCCACCTGCACACACACACACACACACACACACACACACACACACACACACACACACACACACACACACACACACACACACACACACACACACACACACACACACACACACACACACACACACACAGGTTACCATCACTTCCTACTTCCTCTTTGTTACCTTGCTCTTGCTCTTCATTATTTTTTTGAAACTTTTTTTTCTCTTTCTGTTAGTTCTTCTCTTTTTCTTTCCCCCCACACTTCATCCTTGCTTTCCCTCATTTCTCTTTTTCTTTCTGCTTTATCGCTCTTTTACTCTTGTGCTCCTGACAGTCTTTTTCATCCTTTTCGTCACTCTTTCTTTTCCTCTTTCTTGTCTTTCTTGTTGCTCTTGCTCCTTTTTTCTTTACTTTCTTCTTCTTTCTTAGTTTTTCCTTTTGCTTTTCCTCCATGTTTCTTTCTTTTTGTCGCTCCTTCGCTCTCTTGTGTCTGATGCTCTCTCTTGTCCTTCTCGTTGCTCGCTCTTTCCCTCTATCTCGTCTTTCTTGTCACTCACTTTCTGGTCTTGTTGCACTTTCTTTCCCTCTATCTCGTCTTTCTTGTCACTCTTACCCTCTTTCATCTTTCATGTTGATTCCTTTCCCTCTCTTGTCCTCTTTCTTCCTCTATTTTTATTCTTTCTCTCTTTCTGTCCTTTGCAAATGCTTTTGACTCATATCCATCCATCACCCTTTCCTCCTCCCTCTCACCCTGGAGTCGGCCACTCGGCTCAGTCCCAGCTCCAGGATCAGTTTGTTGACCTTCTGCTCTTTCTCCTCCTGAGAGATGGTCGACGGGAGACGCAACGCCGCCGAGAAGCTGAAGTTCTCTCTGACCGTCAGGGTTCCCATCACCACGTCGTCCTGCAGACATTATTAAAAATAACAACACTTGATGCTACTGGACACACTTTTATCTCACTTTTATCTGTTCAACCAAAAATATTTAATTTTGAGGGGGTTTTGGGGACAGTTCTATAATCATTTAACGTATACTGAATGTGACTACACAGACTTGGCATAAGAAGCCGGTCTTGTTGTTGCATGCAGCTCCTTCCTGCCCAGACCAGGAAACCCTGAATCAAAGCCTCTCTATTGGGTCCTTTCACTGAGTCGGTTACTGTCGGCCTGTCTTCCTGTCTGTCTTCCTGTCTGTCTCACCCACCTGCACCACATATCCAGACAGACACTTGAAGTTTGGAGGCTGAGGAGCTCCGTCGATCAAAACTTCTCCTGACAGACCTGAAGGGTCCTTCCTGGCTGCCAAAACATCCAGAAACCTGAAAGAAAAAGCTCTGACATTAACTTCAGTACAGGTCAATCAGCCCACTGTGATGAAGCTTCAGTGAGCTTGAGACACCTTTCACAATCATAATAATGAAATAACTTTATTTATATAACAGTGTTGTCCATGACAAGACATCAGACATGGCAGCCATCCTGTTTGATAACTGAAACCCAAATAAGGTTTCATTCTGATCAGTGATGGAAGAAGTAACGAGATACAATTTACTTAAAGTATCAAAAGTGAAAGTATTTATTATGCAGAATGGCCCCACTCAATGTTATATGTATTATATATGTACAAATATGCAATGCCTCTTATATTCACCCCCCTTTACATGTTTTATTGTCTTACAATATTCAGTCATAAGATGATTTAATTTGGCTTTTTGGACAGCGAGCTACAGGAAAAGACTCTAAAATTTGTTCTGAACATGGTAAAAGTGTATTTTCATACTATGTGTACAATGTAACTAGATAATTAATAATGTGCAAGATAATTTGTCTCATAATATTTTGTCTGGAAACGCTGCATCAGACAATCAAGCATCACATTCAAAAAACATTTAATCAGGAATCCAATTTTTTTTGTCTTATCATGTGTTTGTTTTATGTGATTGTAACCATGTGACACAGACTCTGACTCAAACTCTGACACAGACTATTCTGTTACACATCATCTGAATCAGTAAAGGCAGCAATGTTTGGGTGTCTCTCTTTCTGGTAGTTTCTTATTTTACAGACACACACACAAACACACACAAACACACACATATGTGCAACACTCACGATGACTTGCCACTTCCTGTCGCTCCCATGATGGCGTTGAGACCCGGCTTCATGATCCCACTGAGAGAGATAGAGAGATTAACAGTAAATAAATGTCTACATTGTTTGCTGTTATTGTACAAAACTATTCTGGATTCAACTTTATTCCATAATTTACACCAGTTTTTAGCCAGATGCTATCCATTCGATGGATTGTCATGGTGCATTCAGGTTCTCCTGAGGATGAATCCCACAGATTTTTCCTGTAGGTCAAAGTTTTCACAAATTCTGTGAAAAGCTCAAGATCTACTTGGTAGATACTAATGTCAGCTCAAAAATAAGATAAGACTTTATTGTCCCAGAAGGACAATAAAGTCTTATCATTACTGCTGTACAGCACCGAATAATTCAACAGTAATACACATCATACATCTCATAAAGAGAGATCTAGATTAAAAAGTGGCTGTATAATAAATACTCAGAATTCTGAAATACTCAAAATAAAAGATAAAACACTCAAGAGTCTCATCTGATCTCCATAATACATAGAAATCAGTTGCTTGCACTAGACCCTGACATTATCACTTATTACACATTCCCATATTCACCATACAGAACAGTACACAAACATCATCATCAACAACAACAACAACAATCAGCCCTTGGCCGCTGGTGTGTTTGTTTACAGCTTTAATGGACTGAGGGATGAAGGAGTGTTTGTATCTGTTGAGGCGGCCTGAGGGGAGGAGCTGGTATTCCCAGTGAAAGGACAGGAATGAGGTCAGACAATATTTTTCTCAGAGATTTAGGTGTTGTTTGATTCCCATGGTCCTCATGGCCCTCTGTGTGAGACCTGTGCCTTTAACAGCGCTGACAGGTTGCCAAACCATGCTGAGCACAGAATGCTCTCTGTTGTTGTGTGATAGAAGAGAAGCAGGATTTTTTGACTCACATCGAGAACTGTGCAAAAAGTGCAGCAATAATAATCTCATAGAGCTGCTAGAATGGCTTCAGACTTACACTGTTTCCCAAATCCATCCTATATACTAACTGTATATCTCTTCATAGTATACTGTTAGCGTACAAGAAATCAACATAATACATCATTTTATATTAGCAGGAAACCAAACAAAAATACAGAAAAATGTTTTTTTCAAAAGTTCAATTGTTATTTTTTGCTTTCTTTGGTGTTCCTGGAGCTGTTTCACCATCCATTATTACCTAAGTTTCTCCATATTTGCTCATAGCTTTGTGAAAGAATAGTGTCCATACAGCACACTCAGAAATCTGGGTTTTCTAGTCTACATACTGACTGAGTAAACATCATCTTGTCATCTTTAGAATTAGTGTACAGTCAGTCTGGAATTGGGACGCAGCTTTATTCTTGTTTTTAATAACGAGGAAGTTTCAGTTCTTCTTTGAAGTGAAAATCTTGCTGATAGAAAACTGAGCTTCTAAGAAAAGTTCAGTGACTGCTGGTGAACTGAACATGAGGAACTGAAAGAGTTTTTTTTTTTTTTTACAAACCACGTAAAGAGTGACTGTTGCGAAACAGTTTGATTCATACTTTTGGTCTTTTTTGCTGACAAACCCTGGAGAGGACTTTCCCCCGTCCAGCGTCTGTCATTACTCAGCAAAAATTTTGCTGAATAACACTTTGGTTTATTTTCACAACCATGATGCTGCAGTTTTGTTTTTCACCTCGATGATGTTTCTTTCTTTCTTTCTATCCATCCTTTCTTCATTTTTATTTTCTTCATATGTATTTTAAGCTATTTCTTAGGAACTGAAAAGGTTTTTGTGTTTTTTTGTTTGTTTTTGAGTAAATAGTAAAAGTTTTTAATGCCTTCATCCCATGAGCCAGCATTTTGGTTTCTGATGACACGAAAAGTTTTTGTTTTTTTGCTGATTCTAAATGACTAAATCTGACTGACTAAATCTGGAAGTGGACTTCTCCTTGTCCAACATCCGTTGGGTCATTAGTCAGAAAACAAGTCAGAAAAAATGAAACACTTGTTTTACATATTCTTTCCTGTTCTCGTTCTATAACTAGAAGCCTACTTTGACCTTCTAACCAAACCAGTTTTCTCAGAAGTTGGGTAATTTTTCGGTCCTCCAGTTGGTCGACCACTGGTCCAAATATCTCAACAACTATTGGATGGATTGCCATGAAATTTGGTACAGATATTCATGTTCCTCTCAGGATGAACTGTAATAACTTTGGTGATAAACTGACTTTTATCTAGCGCTGTCATGTGGACAAAAGATTATTTTGTCTAATACTTAATTTCATGACCACATACACATGACTGAATTTTACAGTTTCTTGCTGAAATGCACCTTGGGAGTCGTAGTTAACTTCTACCCTAGTGTTTTTCTATACACAGTCTTGTCTCAACTTTTTATCACAGAACCAATATTTTCTAACATGGTTGTGAAAATGCATATAATATATATTAAAAAACAACCTAAAAAGAAAGATAAAGAAAGAAAAGGCCTATCTAATATCTTCCCACACACTCAATGTGAGAAAAGAGCCCCTCACCACATTTAACCAACTTATGCATGAATATTTAACTTCCTGCCTCTTTGAGATAACAGATAAACAGGTTCTCCTGTGAACCTACTGTCAGGTATGTGGCACTAACTGAGGCTCAGTTTCTGAGATTTCCTTTCATTTTCTTCCAAAAATATAAACATTTTCATCATTATCAGATAAGCAGCAATAGTTGCAACAGTGAGATTGTTCTATGCAGATTGAAATAAGCTCAGGTTTAAAAAGCAGTGATCTTGACGTTCTTACAAGCTGCAGGCATCGTGTCTCCTGAGCAGATGCTGCTCAGAATGTACCTATTCAACTTTGACTCAAACTGGTCAATGATTACAAACGGAACAATAAAATACCAGAGATACCACACACTATAAACTCTACGCACGCAAAAACACACATGCTGCACTTTGACCAATTGGATTTTTCATAACATACATGCATAAGCGAAGACTTTGGTCATTTTCATAACAGAGCACAATGAAAGACTTTGATCTTTTGTCAGGTGAGGTGATGATCTGATCTCTTTGTGAGTGCAAACAGTAATGTAGAAAGATTTTGGGTTGACTTTATTTTTCTTGAATAATCAGGTAAAACACTCCAGCGAGCTTAATTGGAAAAACAATTAATTAGTCAGTAAGAATAAATCTGACATTGATTTTGTTTTTTTGCAATCACTTTCTAAGCATCTTAATTATCTGCACTTGTCAGTGTGGTACTAAATTCAGTTTTTCTCCATCTTGTATTTTTCTTTAAATGATATCTTGCTGAACGTACAAACACAGGACTCTCCTGGATAATGTAACGATCTGGTTGGTTTACATTATGATCGCCAGTTTTAATCATTTCTACTTCTTTTCTGAAAAAAAATCATGTTTTGTCTATAATTTTGGTGGACGGCTAAAAATCAGAGCAGTAATGAATTGAAAATGCTTCGTTGTTACAGTTGTAAACAAAATGCAGCACTATAGTTGCTGAATTCACTCAAAAGTGACCCAGAAGTTAAAACTGAACGGATTCACTCTGCAGATTGTAGAATGATCATAACCTTTAGCTTCTGCCCACCGTTAGTGTCACACATGGCGGTTTTTAAGCTCGTGATTGGCTGTTTCTTGCCAAAATGCACATTGGGAGTCGTATAATTTCTACCCTGAAATTTTTATGCTGACCAGTCTTGTACCTTCGACTTTTTTACTAAAGAACCAGATATTTTCTAATGCAGTTGTTCGTCTTTTGTACTGTTGTTTTTCATGTTGATCCAAGCTATAAAAGTGCTCCAATTATGAGTGATGTAATGTTTATCTATGGGAAACATTAATGGGATTTTTACTTACAGAACCAAGATCCATATTTTTATATTTATACAGGTTGTTGTTAATTTAACATATTCATTACTCCAAGTGATTTAAAGATTCCTCACAAATAAAATTAACTTTTAAAAGATATATAATTCTATGTTTTTGCAGGATAGCATACCACTGAGTAAACTGGAAGGATTTTTTTTTAAAGGAAGTACAATATGGTTGTAGTGTTAATCTATATGACTGCCTATTCCTTCATCACTTGAAAACTGCTCTTAAAAGTTACTTTTAAACTTTGGTTTGATAAATATGGGCCCTATATGTATAAATATGGGTTTCTGTGAATTTACCACCTTGAACTTTCTCAGTAAGTCAAGTTTCAAAAGAATTGAGTCGGTTCAGCATCCTGCCGCTGTATCTGTTTGTCGATTTAAGTTGAGAGTCATTGTTTTCCCTCAAGCTTGTATGTGTGAGACACACAGAGGGAAAATGGGACCCCGAGTCTCTTCACAAAGCAAACTTCCTTCCTTTGCCTCCAAACATGTGTGTTTGTGTGTTTGATCCAAGCGAGCCTTGATCGTGTCACCTCGGCCTCCCAGGTGGGCTCCTGTCGGCACGTAGACAAACACACAGAATAACTGCACATGTAGACTGTGCAAGTTCAGTTTACCGAACTATATGTGATTTTTGGTTAAATATTGGATCATTTGAACATTTATTGAAATGAAACCATGTGAGAAGTTTAGAGGGAAAAATCACTATTTGGTGAGCTATTGTCAGCGTCCTATGAGGATTCTCTCATGATCTTGTGATTCCAGCTGCCTCGCAAGGTAAGACGGTGATAGACAGTTGGTTCATCCAATCATCTGCCAAGTATTTTTGGAAAGTGCCCGCCCTTTTCCAAACAGTTTCCAAGGACGACTTCTCAGATGGTTCTGTGTAACAAACCATCTGACTCATCAGGTTAGTTTCTGCATCTTCTTCATAAAATGAAAAAACACTTCTCTTAACTGTCAAAAGAAAATGGTATTTCATCCTAGCTACACCTAAAAATCAAATAATCCAGTTATATTTTGGTTTTGTAAATATAAACTGAAAAAGGAGAATTTAAGTCATTTCTTTGTTTCTGTTTTGTTGTGTTCTGTTGGTAAAACATTAAAACGTACATGGACCGGACCGTAAATCTGCACAAATTTGTTTTCAGCTGTGGAAAACTTGGACACGCAATTTCATGCTGTTGACCAAAAGCAAGCCGTGTTGATAGTTCTGACCTTTGAGGGAACGGAGAGTCCAAAATGGAGGACGCTATCATAACTTAGTGACATTGTCAACTTTTCCACTGTCGGAGTATAAACGGCTCCAAAAAAGAGGCATGGTTTGCAGACAGTTATGAGGCAGGAGTTGATGGTACAAATACATCTTTTAAGCAGCTTCTTATAAGAAATAAAAAGATGTTTGGTGATTTGGTAGTTTTAGACACCTCAGTCAGTGCACTCACTTGAGGTCGATGAGGATTTCTTTGACCGTCCCCTTCTTCCGACACAAACGGCTCCCTCCCAGTGTCACCTTGTAGTCAATGTTGTGGAAGCTGACAGTGGCACCGTGCAGCTGGTGGCCCGAACCCGCAGACTGAAAAACAGTTAATTCACACCAAAACCATAATGACGGATTTCCAAAATGTGTATTGTTAGTATCAAGGAAGGAAGATAGGAAGGTACCTGGTGTATGGAGGCTCCATTCAGCCCCGGCTCCATCGTCACTCGGACCTCTGACATCCTCTACCTCTCTCCACCTGACAAAAAACTTTAGAAAAACTTCACTGTAATTAACTCTTCTTATAGAAAGCTGAATCCCTGCCCCCTAAGCTCCTTTATGCATTTTATTTATTTAGTCGGTTGGAAATTAATATATTTCTTAGTGTGTTTAACCTTTTTCAATCATTCTTTTACATTTGATCCTTCAAATATAGTCACAGCAAGATTTTTTTTTTGCAAATGTGAACTCTGATTTTTACAACAAATCCCCCAAACTAAACAACAAAATACAGCATAAACACACAGTCCACCCATGACCAACTGTAATTAGTTGACTAGCTAGTGATGTGTGTCACTTGAACTGGCGAAAGTGACAGTCAGCAGCAACAAAAATGAGAAGCCTGCTAAAAAAAACAATGAGGCAAGGCAACTTTATTTATATAGCACATTCCATACCAGGGCAATTCAAGGTGCTTTACAGAAAATAAGAAGAAAGAATATTGTAGCAGAACAATTAGTTATTAAATAAAAGACACCGGCTATGGTTCCTGCCACTGTTTGTTAAAAGTTTTTATCTGCTGAAGGCCTTTTGATTGTTTTTCTCATCCTAATGGTGGAAGATGATCATCAGCTGTGCTACTAGGGTGTGGCCCATATAACATACCAGTGTCTGTGTCCTACTATGATTGCTGATCTTGAAGAAGACCTGAAGGTCGAAACGTCATCCAAATAAAAGAGAAATACATATGGAGCCAGAGTGTGCGACACTTTTGAACTGTTTTAACCCAAACCACGATCTTTCCCTAACCCTAACCAAGTGGTTTTTGTACCTAAGGGACAGGATGTAAACAGCTATGCTTTGCCAAAGTTAAACACTTTATTGACCCAATAATTTTTGCCATTTGGCCAAACAACTAAAACTTGTTTTTCTGGTGAGGACAGTTTTGGCTTTTGGCTGCTTGTTCACAGTTCTGCTGAATAAGGCTCAGTCTGCTGTAAATCTGATAAAAATCACCTCAAAAGTTTAATTTGTGTGACCTCTGACCCCCTCAATGTTAAGTTTCCTACTTATCCGGTAACAAAGTCAAATCTGTTGAAATCAACATAAGTCTCTCTGGACAACAGAAGCAGTTAAACTTCTTTTTTCTTCCTTTTTCTGTTCTACAAACAATCCAGTTTGGTCAAAAAAGCTCTATTCATAACTTCACTCCACTAAAACCTGTAAATGACTCTTGTCCAGAGCAGTGCAGACTCCAGATTTATCTTCATAATAAAACACAATTGAAATGTTAATAAATTAAAAACAGGAGTTCATCACTCACCTCCTGAAGCCAGAAAATCCCTCTGAAAACTGCTGCTGACGGACATCCAAACCACAGGATGCTAACCAGGAGAGAGTGTGGACAGACTGCAGAGATCAATGTGTGTGTGGCAGACACAGAGAGCAGTTTGTTCAGTGTGTGTGCTAAAGCCAGTTTTATGACTGAAAGCATGATAAGAGAAGTAGGGAGAAGGGCAGCAATGTGTGTGACTCTGTTTCACTTCCTCTGATGGTAGTAGATCCTTAACTTCACTATAAGTGATATATATTACCTAAATGTAAAAATGTTCCATTATAAGTGTTGCACTAAAAATCTTACCTATAAGTACTTGGCTCCTCTTGTAGTGTTATGTACTGTATATTACAGGATTATTATCACAGAATTATTCATGTGTACCATTTAATTCCACCAGTCACAGTTGTGACAGCATGTTTTTTTTTTTTTTTTTTTTGTTTCTTCTGGAAACTCTAAAAGTGTTGTTGTTGGCTTTGGGCAAGAAATTCAACTTTTAAATAAGAAATAGATTGTCTTGATTAAAATTTATCAATGTCATGTGACTAGTGTGAAAGGTCACGTGACCAGATCAGTTCACCTCCTGCTTGCACCTCTGGAAGAAGATGTCTTCCCTAAACTTCTACAAAAAGAAGTAAAACACCTTAATGAACAGATACAACTATCATATTAAAGGGTCTACTACTAATATAATTTGAGAATTATACTCCTGCATATATATTTTGCTCATAAGAGGTGTAAATTTGTTAAGGGTCACAATTGTGACCGACAGCATACAACAGTGTTTTAGTTATCATATCACATACAACCAAAATATGGAGGGCGTGGATTAGCATGACACAAGGCTACAATAAGGTAAAAGAAGTGGTCGTGGCCAATCTGTTCTTGGTCCCTTCACAGTGCGGTGGTGAATAGCTGGTTGTTCTTCAGAGATGTTGTTGGTAGTGAATATGATCTCCTGGCTTTTCAGCGATTTGTGTCCCTGGGTCTCCTAAAAAGATATGGAAAACTACCTCTTGTCCATGGCAGAAGATCTTTGATTGCAACAACTGTCACTCAGGATTCTGCAAGAGGTGATGGAAAATCTCACTGGGGAACCGTTTCCACAGATGCAGATGGTGTGACAAGCGCACAGTACATGGGTGTGAGACGTGTGATGCAACTCTCCACATTGAGTGCTTCAAGCATTTCATGGAGAGTGAAGTCTAACCAATGAGCTGTGGTCTACTGTTTAGTCAAATTTGTTGAAACTGTTTTATGAAACTGTGAAATAAGTACATTGTTCTCACTGTTTGTTAGTGCCCTACAGTATGAACTGCCCTACAGTATGAACTGCCCTACAGTATGAACTGCCCTACAGTATGAACTGCCCTACAGTATGAACTGCCCTAGCATGTTTTGCACTATGTTTTAAGGCACAGTTTATGTCTGCCTGCTCTGACATGCTGTTTTTTTTTTGGGGGGGGGGGGTCTGACTCAGCTTCTGGCAATGATGTTAGTCAGCATGAGGTCAATCTAACTCAGTTACTTCTCCAAATTGATGTTTTTGTAAATGACTAGGCACTTTTTATTTTAAAAGGAAAACATTGTTAGATGTTCTGATATTTTATAAACTATGACTTTTTCACCAGATGGATTAAAAGAAAAACATAGTTGAGTTTTATACTGTTGAAATGTAACATTATTGATAATACAAAATGAATGTCTTATATTTTATTTTACTTAATGTTATTTTGAAGTGTTGGATTCGACATGGTGTATGATAATGTGTAAACACTCTCCCATATTAACTCAATGGGTTTGTCGTTCGTTGTTGACTTTGGGATATTGTAAATGTTTTAATGGATTTAAATGGATGGTTTGTGTGGATGTTTCCTTGTTATTATGACGCAGTGAGGAACCAAACTGGCAGTTTACTGACACTGTGGGGACCAGCATTTGTTCTAGGTCCCCACAAGTTTTTATTTTATGACAGGTTTTATGGTTAATGTAGGTTTGGTTAAAGTTATTTAAATATAGTGAGGAATGAATGTAGTCAATGGAGAGTTGAACTGGATTGGAGAGAAGGATTTAGTCTGTGAATCAGGATCACCTGCTGTGCATTACAGCAGCTCCCTCTGCTGGGGAAACCACGGTACTGCAAATCTGTCTCTTAGTTCAACTGCTGAATCAGCTTCAGCCTGTAAATCACAACAATATCACAAGAAACCAACAGGGTGAAGAAGCTCAGAGGTCAGAAGTTAAAGCTGACTGAAACAGACTGAAACTTTAACCAGTTAAGCCAGAAAATGATCACATGACTACATGGTGTTCAGTGGGGACCATATTAATTAAACTGCTAAAAGTGAAATTTTGAAGTCAAAAGATTGTTTCAATTTTAGCCAATTCTTTATAACTTCATCCCTATTTTACATATTATAAATATATTTGATTTTTGTTCACTAAAGTGTAATTAATACAAGAGATATTAAATATATAAATGTACTAGATTAGAATTTTCTTTGGAGGTATATGGATGTCTATGGATATAGACAAGAAATGATCTCCATCTAGTGGTGAGAGTCAGCAACTACAACAACACAGACTATCTCAATATCTGAGAGTATCTCAATATACAGTATTAACAATCTAATGACAAACTAGTGTTTACAAGTAAAGTTAATGAGGTCAAACATTTTTAATGCAGGGTAGGAGATTAGTGATTAAGTATTTTCTTGTCCAAATAAAGAAGCTGATTGGCGACACAAACACACACATATGCGCGCACAACATTTTGTGAAGGTCAGCACACACGCAGTTGGTCATGTGGTTGTCAAAGGTCAGCACACACGCAGTCGATCATGACGTTGTCTGGGTCAAGTTCTAGTGTGAATGTGTGTGAGAGTCACTCTCACACACATTTTACTTTGTGTGTTGTTGCACTTGCAGTGTCAGCTTGTGATCACATGAAGGAATTTCAGGAATCTCAGTGGTTTCTATATTTACCCAACGACTCTTGAACGCCTCGGTACACACTTGGGGGAGGGGATGGAGATTCCTGTGATGCTACTGGATGTCTGAGGAGGAAATCAGATGTCAATCAGCCAGGAGTATTTTTCCACAACACTACCTCCAGTTTTTTCAAGTGATAATGTGTGTGTGTGTGTGTGTGTGTGTGTGTGTGTGTATCACAGTATAATTGTACAACAGCAAGTCAACAAATGCACAAGCAAATTTTAGGATACCTCTGTCATAAATTAGGATGTGTTCAAAATTTTTCAAGTCTGTCTTAAAACAAGTCAGGAGCCCAAATGAAGAATGAAACCTGTTTTTCTTGCTGTAATCATTCCTCCTGTTCATACTGACCATTAGAAGATCCCTTCATAATGCACTTACAATGGAAGTGATGGGGGACAAAATCCACAGTCCTCCTTCTGTGCAAACATGGATTTCAAAGTTTATCTGAAGCTAATATGAAGCTTCAGCGTCCAAATGAGTCAAATCAAGTAGATATCTTTCAACGTTACAGTCTTTTTAGTGCCAAAGTCCCTCTTTTTGTTACTATACTTCCACCACAGCTCAACAGGGAAACACTGTCTGAGGAAACACAAAGAGGGAATTTGATGCTAAAAAGACTGTAAATGTGGCAGATATCCACTTGATATGACTAACTCAGACTGCTGAAGCCTCATATAATGACTGTGTGGACACACTGTTGTTTTTGGCCCCCATCAGACAGCACTTTTGAAGGGGATCTTTTAATATCCAGTATGAACAGGAGGAATGATTTCGGCGAGGAAAACCTCTTTCACTGTTCATATGGACACCTGATTGTTGTTTTAAGACACACTTGAAAAATTGTGAACCCGTCCTTTAACTGTACAGTAGTTCATTTGTGTCACAAGACACAAAATCTGCAAAAAAAGTTGAACAAACAAAATGAAGTTTTAGTTTAACATGTCAAAGTTTATTCTTCCCTGTACATAGATCCTGTCATGGATGGTCTGAGAGAGGTCAGGGGTCAAAGGTCACAGCTCAGAGGTCAGAAGTCTGGAGCTGGATGGGGTTTTCAGTGCGTTGTTTAAAAAACACTTCATCAAGTTAGCTGATAACTGACAAAAGAGATGGTAAAATTACAGTTTTAGATACATTTCCAACATTGTTTACTTTTATTTAACCACAAAGTCTCTTTGAGATCTTTTAAGAGAGAGACCTGGATGAAAAGTATAACTGCAAGTACAGAATATACTCATCGTAAAACAGCTTTTGTTTAATTTTGTGGTCGCTCCTCCAATATGAGGCAACTTGTTCCTCATTCCCTAAACATTGCCTACAGAGCAGACAGAGATTTATGTTGCAAAGAGCAAATTACTGCAGCAGAGCAGACAACCAATAATGACTTTGAAAACAAAAACAAAAACATTGATTCGCCCCAAACAGCCAAAATATGAACTGTACATTAGCTGTAAACTAGCTAGACGTACGTCTATTGGATGCTGAGCTCTGGGATATGTGCAAATTTTTCACTCAAGTTGAAACATTTTAAAATCGTGCAGACGTGTCTTTGCATCGACTTGTCTAACCACGTCTTTCAATGAACTTTGTATGTAATCGCATTACATCTAAAATCCACTTTGCGTCCCCACTGAACACACAGTAATAAAGATAGTTTTTGATTTGGTGAATACTTTTAATGTGAAGCTCTGAGCCCAATATAAAACTATATTGTGCTTCTTACTTCTTGACAAATCGAAATTTTGAAAATGTGTAGTTTTTACACAGTAGCTGACCCTCAACATTTCCTTAATTTGAAATAATACAGGAGGGATGTTACAAACTTGACATCCAAACACTGCAGTAAACCTCTCTGTATGTACAATATATTAATATACACTCTATATACACAGTTGACTAGTCATATGGGAGCTAACACAAGGAACTTAACATGAAAGACGTGCACAAAGCCAGCACTGCTGTTGAGTCTCCGATGGGTCACGGGCGTCGTCAGATGAATTTGGGGTGATTGCCAGATCATTTGATCAAAAATGTTTGTGTCCTTCAAGTCAAAGTCCTGTTTAATTTATTTTGGGGACAGCTTCAGAGCTCTGCAATGTTTTTGTGTGTGTGTGTCCTCTACGCCCATCTCCCACTTGAAGCAAAGTTCCTGCTCATGCTGTAGATGGCGGCAGAGCTCTGATGTTTCCCCCAGGCACCAAACGGGACGACGACGATGGTGGCATTGTCCTCTGAGCCGTACTGCAGAGCCTTAAAAAAAAACACATTGTTTGTCATGAACTTACATTCCTCTCAACCTATCTTTTTCCACAGTTACTGATTTCCTACATCTCCCAGAATGCTTTTCAACAATCATGCTTCTGCTCATGTAGCATCCAGAATGTGTTACCCCAGAGAACGAGAGCAAGAGGAATTCATGAGTATCTGATACCTGCTGAGCGATGACGTCCGCACCCTCTGTGGGGTCTTGGCACTGCGTGATGACATCACAGATCTCCTCATCACTCAGCAGGAAGTTGATGCCATCGGTGGTCAGAGCCAGGAAAGAGTCGTTGGCGTGCTGGATCTGCAGGGACAAACAGAGAGCTCAGGATCTCTTTCCATGCAGCAGTCAGTTCTCTGGAGTTATCCAATTACAGGGCAACACTGTGATCCGAAATTAAATATCTCAACTACTGGATAGATCTCCATGAAATTCAGTACAGATAACTGGTGCTACACTGAGGACAAATCCTAATGATCCGCCGCTACTGCGCATGAGTAGAAATGCGGTTCCGTTTACAGCTTCAGCTTTTTGTGCAACATATCACAACCTCTTGACTTTGTACTACATTATATTTCTCAAAGAACTTCAGTACAAAGTCAAGAGGTTGTGAAATGTAGCAGAGCTAGTGAAGCTCTGTAAACAGAACCGTGTTTCCACATTGGCAGATTACTGTTTTTTTGCTATTTTTATTCTTTGGAGCCATTTCTAAACAAGCCAACGGTAACCACTGTTTTCATCGACAAAGGAACACATCGCCCAGTGCAGCGGTGTGGCTCACTGACATGTTTTTAATAGTTTTTGGACAACAATGGAAGTCTACAGCACAGAGGAATAAAATATATCAGGCTTTGGATACACACACAAGACTTGTAAGTACAACAGTTGGTTTGGCTGTGCACATGAGATTTGTTGACATTAAGAAAAATATTGAAAAATTGCCAGCCAAATCCTTTAATGAAAACCCAGTATGACATTAACATGGCAAACCTCTGATTTAGGTAAAAACATCACAAACTTTAATTATTTTTTTTGTCCCACTAACAGTAGGTATCTAAGAAGAGCAAAAT